>CM076584.1:995580313-995971594 GCA_034641835.2 Pinus albicaulis
ATGAGTCATAGTTTTTAGGTTGAGCATTTGATGAGTAAATAAATGTGAGAACATTAGTGTAGAATATATGCAAAGCACCATTCACAAATATTTTAATATGTAAAGCATCATGTATGAATATGTGTGAATATTTCAATCACTTGAGGAGAGATTTCTCTTTACAACCACTCACCTTAACACCCATCGCACTTAGGCAGCTCACCAAAGCACAATTCTCCCAGCCTTCTCTCTACCATTTTATGGATTTTTTGTTAAGACCCAATGTAAAGTATATTAGTATAACAATAAATGAAAAACCAACATCTAGGCTTATAGAGAGTACATAATTGTAGTGGTGTCACCAAGGCTTGTGATATTTAAAAATCAATTTAATATGGTCCCAACAATGATCGAGGATGTGTAATTGACTGCAGTGGTTGGAGGAATCATGGTCGTAGATCCCAAAATAATTGGCATTTTGATCAAAGGAATCCACATGACATTTAGACAGTTATTGTGTGCCAAACACAAAATAACTAGAACAACTACCACACATAAGAAAAACCAATTTAACTAGGGATATGCACTCCAAACTTGACAAAAATCTTGTTTTGACCAACCAAACCCCGTATTACTAATGCATCAAAAAACACATGATCATTGAGACATGTCCATGGGATATTTTCATCCAAAATATTTGTTTCGTATATATCTTTCACTCATCCAAACATCCACCCTAAAACTCCTAGTTTGAATGTTCTAGCCACTAATGTGCCCATATATTGCATGGCATTCACATATGTCTAATCAACATACCTAATGTGTACCACTACTAACATGATCCAAACAAAATTTTGTAGATCTTAAGTAAATGTTAGAGAGGAAATTATAGTTTTCTAAAAATTGAATACCTTGTTTTAACAAATAATTTTAGTTTGCATCTATAGTTTATTTACGGTTTTGAAGCTAAGAAGAAGTAAATTTCATGTCAATTTAATAGGAAACTCAATAATGTGTTTAAAAATTTATAAAGTGTATAGAGCTAAATATTAAAACGAGTTCATCCTGCACCAAAAAATAAACTCCTAAAAAAGTTAAAATTGTACTCAATTGATAAGTAATGAAAAAATAATTTTATGGAGTAATTAGTTGCAAGAGGCGAAAGGAAAAATAGGATTTTATTTGACTGAACATTAACTATTTCCCATTTTCTAATTTACAGTTTTAACTTTTCCACAATTAAACAACAATACATGAAATTGATTTCTTTTCTTAAAAAGACAAAATGGTCATCCTTTGTGTACTATGAAATCCAGCATAGACATGGGATATTTTACAGTTTCCCAAGGAAAGCTATAATATATTTGACATGCTTTATATTTAAAATAAATCATCAGAAAATAAGTATTTAAAATGTGAAATAATATAATTTGAAACACCACAAAGACAAAGGAAAAATGTGGAAAATCAAATTGGATATAGCTCGCTTTGAGGCTTCAACTTTGCAGCATGGTTCAAGTGCTTCATATAACCAAGATATAGGATAGGGTACCTACATTCATAGACCCAGCTAGACAACTACAGAGACCATAAAAAATGATTTGCAAGGCATTCAAGATGCCAAGGGAGCCCTTTCCTTGATGAAAATTTCATGTGATTCCTATGGAGATATAAACACTATGATGGTAGGAAAGATATTACTTTCATGGATCACCTAGAAATTAACAACTTATAGCTAGATGGGCTCGATGCAATTAATTATATAATAGTCACATCTCTTCAAAATATTGCAAAAAATATTTCTAGTAAGATCGATGAAAATTCTAAAACCTTTGTTTATGGGAAATAAATAAATAACTTTAAATAAGTAGTGATTTTTCTGGGGAAAAAATATATTTAGCAAACGTCCTATATAACGGTTTTAAAATTGGCACATTTAACCAGCATTCGCCTAGACCACTTCATGATTTGTTGAGATTTTGAGGATATATTTATTCACTGATTGGGCACACCCATCATAGTGAAAATGAACCATGAGCACAATTGTTACCACAACTGGCTATAAAAATAGACTGATTTCTTTTCAAAATTTCAACCAATGACACAACTTGAAGGGAAAAAATCATGCAAACCAACAAATATTCAATGTGCATATAAAATTGTCATGTATTTGAAACACTTCTTGACATTTATAGCACAACGTTCAGAATTCGTTTCCACCTTTATCACAACTATGAGAGGCCAATATTTCTTCTTATGACCCCTACCCTTATTTTCTTCCTTCTTCTATTTCTTCTCTTTGGCAATTTAATCCTCCATGCACCACAATTTGTTATTAAAAATATCGTCAACATTTTTGAGGCGGAGTAATTACTACAACCAAAACTCGCGTTGATCTTGAGCACTTAGACAAGGGAGTTATAAATGATTTTTCCAATAGTTGGCTCTCATACATTCTTGTTAAACTTTAGAATGGAGGCATTTTCCCCAATAGCCAGGATGCTCCTATTCCTTAATAGGAATTTTATGTCTCTATATTACTAGTTTAGTCCCTTATTGTTATTAGTGTAGCCCCCTTATTGTTATTTTTGTACACCTGTAACCCCAATTTTGTTATTATTTTCCCTTTACATTCTTATTGTTAGGTCGACCAGGATTATACTATAGGCCCATGGACTCCTATTTATAGAAGGAGTTTTTGGTCATTTGTATCATCCAGGAATTTTTCATTCATGTAGTGTATTGTGTAGGTTTTAACCCTGTACAAAAGTTCTCTGAAAATGAATCTTAAAGACAAAAAATATATACATTAGCGAGAGCATAAAACATAAAATAGATAAACACAGATATTTTCTCGTGGATCCCAAATTGGGACGACTAGCTTCATTTTTTATTATATTCCTTTTAGTGTTACAACACATATATATATACATGCCAAAGCATACATAAACCGCAATCCATTAACCCTGGATTAAAACATAACCGTAGTTCCCTTGGCCAGACCTACAAAATACCAGGGGCCAAAAACCACCATGCCGCAAAATCATGTGCAAACCCATGCACAGAACCATGGGCAGGTCTACACACTGGAAAATAAGGACCAATTTTTTATTTATTTATTTATTTATTATTTTTTTTATTTTTTTTATTTTTTTATTTTTATTTTTATTTTTTTATTATTTTTTCTGGGGTGCTACCTCGGACCCCAACAGCAGGGGCTATCCCCCCCCCCCCCTCGCCCCCCTCCTATACATTGTGCCCAACAAAACTTATAGGGGGGCCTATCACCCCCCCTGTTACCCCCCCTGCGCATGATTAGTTGTGGAGATAATATAACACAAACCCAACATTCTCCCACTTGTTTTTTTCTTTCTGCATGGGGCCACAGGAGAGCTGAGTCATTAGCCTAGCTTTGCAACACCCATTGTTTCTCTACACCAAGAGAACTTCTGAGTGCTCACAGACTTTGTCAATGCATTTGCAACATTCTTCAAAGTGTCCACATTTACTAGAAACACCCTTTTAGCTTCAACCATATATCTCACAAAGTGATATTGAACATCAATGTGCTCTGTCTTTGAATGATAAGCAGAGTTATTAGCCAAGAAAATTTCACTTTGTCTATCATAGTCTATCCTTATAGCTTATTGCACCAACCACATACTTGAAAACAGTATCTGCAACCAAACTGCTTCCCTTCTTACATGAGTGGTTTCCATGTATTCTGCCTCTGTAGTTCAAAGAGCCACTATAGACTGTCTTTTACTCATCCAACTTAGTGCACCTCCAAATAGGCTAAACACATACCCACTTGTAGATATTCTTTGATCAAGATCTCTAGCCCAGTCTGCATCAACAAAACCATGAATTTCGAACACTCTTTCTAATCCTGGTCTTCCCTGGTAGTACAAGCCATAATAACTAGTGCCACACAAATATCTGAAAACTCGCTTCACTATTGTCTAATGCTCCTTCCCTGGGTTTGACATAAACCCGCTCAATACTCCCACTTCAAGTGAAATGTCTGTTCTAGTATAGAGCATTGCATACATCAGGCTACCCACTGCACTTGCATAAGGAACACAAGACATATCCTCCTCCTCTTCTTGTGTCTTGGGACACTGTTCAGTAGACAGCTTTGTACCTACATGAATCGAAACATTTACCGGCTTACTATCTTGCATATTGAACCTCTGTAATATAGTCTCGACATACATCCTCTAGTTTAACCATAAGCTCATTGGTGAGGGGCGAAAATGGTCACCATAAGCTCATTGGTGAGGGTCAAAAGAGCTTTTGTCACCAAAAATTGAACGTCACCAAAAGTGGCGTCGCCGAAAGTATAGGTGTTGTGGCGACATTCAAGGTCTGTCACCAATAATGATTTATGTTAACGGATAGTGACCGTCACCATTTCATATGAGCAATGGTGACGGACAATAGCCTCTATCACCAAAAAACTGAACGTCACCAAAGGTGGCATCGCCAAAAGTATGTGTTGTAGTGACATTCAAGGTCTGTCACGAATATTGATTATAATGATGGATAGTGACTATCACCATTTCATATGAACGACAACGATTTTTTGTGATGGACCTTTCATGGTCATCACTACTAGTGCATATATATGGCGACCTTCATTGACTGTCACCTTAAACTCATTGATGACATTAAGATCTGTCATGAATAATGACTGTAATGACAAACAGTGACCCTCACCATTTCATATCAATAAAAAAGATTTATGGTGACAGAACTTTAATGGTCGTCACTATTGATGCGTATATATGGTGGCATTCGTTGACCATCACCATTTCATATTTTGGTGAGTGTCGAAAAATATCACCATAAGCTCATTGGTGATGGTCAAAAGAGCATCTGTCACCAAAAAATGATCTTCGTCATTCCCTCTGAATATTAGGGCGTGATGAAATCGAATCACCAAAATCCTTCTTGTAAAGAAGGTGCTCTTCCATTGAGCTAGCACCCTTTAAAGAATTAGCATTTAAACTAGCAATTTCCCCTAAAGGTCCAAAGGAATGCCAAAAAAATAGAAAATCTAGGAAAAATAAAAGTTGCTACAAATAATATGTTCAATATACATAATAAAAACACAATAAGAATAAATTTTTATAATCTAACAAAGCATGTACTACGTAGGAGAATCACTGAAAAGCAGAACTAGAAATTTGAATCGCAATATAACAATATAAAAGAGCATGCAACAAGAAAGGAGCAACTCCACAGTTTGAGAAGTATGAACAAAACATGGGCTTGTTCTTATATATTGATATAGATAATGAAATAGAAATCTAGATTAATGAAATTCAAGTATCACACAAGAATGTCTTGAACAAATATCAATATGTAAAATAGTATTTTTTGCATTTGGATTTACCTTGCATAACCTGAGGAAAAAGTTTCCACAGTAATAACCAATAAACATAACAACATGGACCTCAAGAGCAATTGTGCAAGCGATAAAATATGAAGGTAAATAAATAGAGAAGTATTCAAAGAAAATGATGACTATCTAGAAAGAACTGAGAACCCTCTAAAGTAAACCACACATTTATCATCATGATTAATACACTTTCAAAAAAATATCAGAATAAATTATGAACTATTCCACCAAAGAACAATGAATTTTTCCACTAAAAAACATTCAAATTTATCACTAGCATGACGCTAACTTCTCTGCAAAAATAGGGAAGTTTCAAGACAATGTAAAATAGCTTGCATGGCAATTGTGTTGATAAAACCTTCCAAGGAATAAGACCACAACAGTCAACAAGTGTGCCATCATACTTAATATTACCAAAGAATGGTCAATAGAAAAAGTGAATTGACGGACCTTCATAACTTGCATTGGTTCCTTTCATCCTTCATCCAACCCTAAAATTTTAAACCAAGGTTAACATTTTGAAGGGAAATTAAGAAAAGTCACATGATCTTGTGAAACAAGACTTTTATCACTACCATTAACTATAATGCAACATTTTTGCACAAACAAAGCATCCTTATCTAAAGTGCAGTCAATGATGATTAAGACTAATTGTGGGCTTGTAATTGTTTTTTCCATTTTTTTTTTGAATTGTTAGAATTACCATACTTAGTACCAGAGGCATTTCCACCATGGATTGGGAAGTCTACAACAATCACTTATGTAAGTGGGATTGTTGACTATAATCATTTTAACCTTCTCCTTCCTTTTTCTCAGCCACTGAAATATGTGTTGAGAACTCTTTGCTTAAGACATTCCTCATTAGAATGGGATGACCATTAGTGATAATAAAAGTATTCTCGTAACATTTCCACTATCATTACAATTTCTTTTGGGCTAAAATTTAGACTTATGGGTATCTTTGTCATGCCTTGTCAACAAATGAAGATGACAAGGGGAAGGAGCTGAAGGAGCTTGAATTGTTGTCAATTGTGCTCCATCTTTAGGGATCACTTCTATAACTTGCTTTCAATATTCAAGGCAAGCCAGAAAGCCTTGCTCCAATGAAATGAGTGCATGCAAAGTCCATATTGTGTTGAATATGAAACAAGAGACACTTGATAAAATTGAAACATTAATCCTCGACAATGAATTTTTCAATATACTAATGAACAATCAATACCAGAAATTGTTAGAGGGGCAGCCACCGCTAAGTAGCTCCTTCCTAAGAGGTTAGAAACATTGTCTAATAACTAGTTTGTAGAAGCCATCGAAATCACCCAACAAGAACCACATTGCACACAACATGTTGAGTTCTGGGAGAAAGAATCTTAAATTAGAATGCACCCTTTTGCAAGAATAATGGAATTTTGGAGAAATAAAAATGACTATGATAAGTGATATACCTACTAGAGGTATAGAAATGCTCCTAGCAGATTAGGAGGTTGGTCTAGACCTGAAAAGATATCTAGGGAACAGCGCCAAATCCGAGTAGCTCTAAGGTTATGGCAGAAACATTGAGAAGGAATGTTAAGGAAAAAGTCTTGCAATCAGACTAAACTCACAAATTAACTACGAACCAAGAGTGAAAAAGATTTTGATAGTTCCTTAGCCTAAAGAGGATTGAAGCTCATGCAACACTAGAAGGTTATTTTATTGGGAAAAGAGAATGTTATGTGCATCTTGCAGATGCAAACTACTGTTGCACATGATGGGAAAAAGGACTTGCAAAAAGATGCCCCGTGTACAGCGTCAATGCACACAACATTCCCTTTTTCCCAATGCACCGACCTTCTAGTTTTGGCCAAATAGCACTTGTGTCACAGTTGCAAGGCTTTTAATAGTAGGCACTTACCAAATCTTCCACAATTTATGCTATTGTCCTATGCTAAGATGTGAGGTGTTTCTGCTACAAGACATCAAGCAACGTGTTTGGCATTCAAAGGTGACAAACTTGAGAAACACCTTGACCAGGGAAAGACAACGAGAAATAAATGAACAAATAATAATAATAATAATAACTCTAGAATATTATAAATAGGAAACCCTTATTTTTCATTATAATTTGCACAAAATCCCTCCAGTCCTAGCCTGTCTCACTTTTGCATTTAGCAACAGTTAAATCCTTTTTCATTTAGTCACGGATGAATCCCAATGGATAGCTGGTATTATATATGCCATACATAACAATTGGGAAGCCAAAGCAATAGTAAATTGAAGAAAGTGTCTATTTGATGGAAGAAAGCGTCTTTACTAAGCTTGCTCGCAACAAAGGGAAGCGCTGAATGAAGGAATCAAATTGTGAGGCATTCAGTGGCATAAGATATCTTTAACCGAAGTTGAAATTTCTTTTCTTCCAACTCGAGAAATAATTTCATAAGGGTTAGTAACCAACTTATAATAATCATACCCAGAAATGTATATTTTTGCTGAGGACTGACTTAATGCATCGGAATTGATACAGCTTTTAGCATTTAGCTTGTGTTTGATTATTAGCCATAAATTTTATTTGTTAAACTGCACTTGGTAATTTCCTTCTTCCTTCCAGAATTCAAGCTAAACATTAACGTAATCTACAAGGTAAATTTTAAATTTCTGGTTTTGTATTCAGATGCATAAATTTTATATTTATCCACTTGTAATGTTAGGATTCCTTTCTGCTTGAATGCAACTGAAGAACTGCCCCTATCTGTGAAAAAATTTCAGATTAGGTTTTTCTGAAGCTTTTAGGGTTAATTAGGTTACCGAATTAGGCTATTTTTCTTCTAGGGTTTTAGACGAACAATCCAATACGAGATTAGGCCACATATCATGTATAGTGTGAGTTTCTGTTGTGTGAGTTTGTTTGTGGACGAGCGGTAAACAAGCGTGAGTTTACTACAATTGGTACAGGTTTGATTTTCAGCGCATTTTTGTCTGCGCTCTACTTGTTAATCCCCAAATCTACACCTCCCAGGAGTTTTAATATCCCTCTGGTAAAAAAATGTGTAGAATTGGGTGTTCTCTGATTTAGCGTCATTTGTTACTGGCAAAAATTTGACATTATTACCTGAATTCTGTCATGCAATGCATTGGCCAGACTTGTGGTAGCATAAATTCGACGTGTCATCTTTAATAATAAAATTTAGATGAATAACCGATAGTATATTTATATTCTACCTTTGCATGTATAGAAAATTGGTTTGGTACATTTTTGTCCCGACAGTGGGCAATGTCAAAAGAAGATATCCACATTGAGGGAAATGAAAAATTTCTCTACCTCAGGGAGAAGAGACAGAAGTTGGTGGAGCGCATTGAAGATAGGTGTATTGTCCAAGATGAGCTTATATACACGCTTAACAAGCTTCTACCTAACCTTGTGAGCTCTTTGGACATTTCTCTGAGGGTAATTTCTTCATTTAATGGAGGAGATCTGAATAGAAGGGTAAGGCCACATAAGCGCCAACATGGTGGTTCTGATTCGCTCACAAGATATGATTTGAGTGCCAAAGCTTCAGGTAGTGGTGTGGGCGCAACAGGTGGTGTCTTGAATTCCGAAGACAGAAATGGTGTTTCAAGATTGGACTATGTAAACGGTAGCGAAGAAGTAGATATTAGGTCTCGTCTACTTCGGTTGGATGACAAACACAAGTATGAGAATGGGGGTGATTCATTGAGAGAAGGAAGTAATGATGCCTATGGATCTCATCCTAAGGATCTTAGTATTGTCAAAGTTATGGTTACTACTATTTTGTTTGATCTCTACCTTGATTGCATGTCACCTTCGCCCATTGATTGTGCTATGATTCTTAGGAAATTGGAAAATGGTTACTGTGCACGTGCAGATAAGAACACTCTAGTTGAACTTGGGGGAGAAGTCGGGGCTATTACAGCTGTAGAAATGGCATTGAAATCATTTGCAGATGAAAATGCAGGTGTAGATTTGGAATAATTTGCAGTGAGTGGTAAAAATAGGATAATGCTATTGAATATTGACCGAATCCGATAGGCAAAGGTGCCAGCAGAGCAACTAAATACTAAAAATACAAATAATTCAAATGGAATGGGTGTTGTTCCAGCAATGGGAACTGTTGGTGGAATGGATTTAAGTAGAGCCCTAGCTGGTATGAACTCTGACATTTTGAGTCTAGATATGTGACCTGTATCCGGTGAACCTCATCCACAAGGTATTCATGGCATGCCAGTGGCAGGGCCTCCAATGTTTCCAGGAAGCAACCGTCCACAAATGATGGGCCCAAGAGGTGTCCATAGACCCATGGGTCTTATGGGAATGCCTGGACCTAGTGGTGTTCCTAGACAGGGGATGGGATTTAATGGTCATCCTGCAATGCAAAGGCCAGTGATAGGACCATCTCCTGGTCTAGCTCCACCTCCTCTGTCTTCCAAACCAAGGACAGAGAAAGATTACATCAAATATATTGAAGCATTGGTCAAGAAAAAAATCATTTAGGGAGTTGCAGAAGTCCTAGATAGGTGAATAACTTTATGTTCTAATTCATCTTCCTACTGCAAGAGAAGCTACTGTTGCTGCAAAGGTGAGCATTTTCGTTTTCCTTTTACCATTTGGAGAGGTAGGAGTTTGTGTTTTCATCTACTCTTGATTGTTTGGCTCCATGTGCTTGTATGTTTCCATGCTGTGATACTTCATCCTATCTGGCCTACTTTCTGTGTTGTGGGATTAATTAACATCTCTTTGCAATGTTTTACAGTTTAAAACAAAAGTAGGTACCCATTTGAAAGACTATTGTAAAGCTTTAACAAAAGAAGATTGCCGACGTCAAAGATGAAACTATCATGCATGTGAGAAGGCTTGCACTCATCCATGATTTATCCTTGATTGCTTGTTTACTGTTTAATTGAACATGATACGTTTTGTTATTGTGTGAGCTTCTAAGAGCCTGTTTTTTCTTTCAGGTTCACTTCAAGCGAATAATTGCTTTACATACTGATATTAGCCTGGGTGATTTTTATTTTCTGGACACTTTCATAAGATCAATACTTATTGTTATACATGGGTTTTTCTTTTCATTTTTTAATAATAACTTGGTAATATTTACCCTTTTATAGACATGCAAATATGTGCACTATGAGTTGGATCCAACTCTTGATCTATTACCTATGCCAGGGATGGTTGGCCTACCACGACCAAAACCTTTACGTGCAGAATATTGCTCAGAAATTGAGCTTAGGGAGCCACAATGGATCAATTGTGATATACACAGTTTAAGAATGGATATTTTGGTTCATTTTGGTGTTATTATGGTAGACCCACCCTGGGATATTCACATAGAATTTCCATATGGAACAATGGCTGATGATGAGATCAGGAATTTGAATGTGCCAACTTTGCAAACTGATGGTATCATTTTCCTTTGGGTTACTGGACGTGCAATGGAAATGGGACGAGAATGGTATGTCCTCGTGTCATGTTTTGTTACATAATTATGTTTTCGAAATTTTGACTACAAGGAGAAGAATTAGGAGTATTTTTTCTAACCAACATAACCAATTTCTGTTATAGCTAAATGTAGTGGTGGTTACTATTTTTGTGACTACTGACCTTTTTTCTTATATGTCATTTTTTAAGTCAATTTGAGGTTACGTAGGTTAATATAATGTTTGAGTCTGGAACTATGGGGTTATCGTCACATTGAAGAACTTATCTGGGTGAATACTAATCAGCTTCAGCGAATTATTAGAACAGGGAGAACAGGCCACTAGTTGAATCACACTAAATAACACTGTCTTGTTGGTATTAAGGGTGATCCAAAAGTGAACAGTAACATTGACACAGATTTCCTTGTTTCAAAAGTTCGAGAGACAAGCTGGAAACCAGATGAAATTTTAATGTAGGTTATTGTTAATATTGCCAAATTAACTTTTTTCTTCAATATATGATCAATAACTATTGTTCTAAGTCAACTGATATGGGGACACAAGACGAGTGTCTCACATAACACATGGTATTCCAAATAGACCATGAGCAACAGAAATGGTATGCCAATTTCATAAACCATATGTATCTCCTATGGAAGGGTTTATTGTGATCCCCATGTAAGCCAAAATCTCAAGAAATAGCAACATATAGAACTAATATGCAGCGGAATTGTTGTATAAAATATTTTATAAATGGTAAAGGTAGTGAATTATGGAATATCATATCATGCATACTACCTATTTAGTTGCTTACCCTGCAATATATACTATAATTTTCAGTTTCTTTATTATTTTGGTACAATGCTCATTTGAACTAGAATTACAGTGAGATTGTTGTCGGATAGTTGGTCATATTGACTGAAAATGAGAGCAAGACATAAGGAAAATCATTGCCACAAGGTAAAACTATGATTGACAACTTCTTATTGCAATTCATATTATTTGGAGTTAAATACAAACGATGACTAGTTGTGGTAATGCTATGGATGTTGGAGAATATACATTCAAGTAAGTTTTGTCACTGTAACACATCTACAATGTAGTTGTAGATCCTTTTTCACCCTGGTTTCTATTTTCTGCAATGGCTTCTAGTGGTAGCATGATGCATGCATTATATATTTGTTTCCAATGTTCTAGTGAACCTCGTATTCTTAAGAGGGTCATAACCTATTAGGAAATAACTTATTTTTTCATAAGAGGCATTCCTAGAAAAACTTGGTCAAGAGGCCAATCTGCAAGACAGAATTATAATATATATTGTGACTTCTCCAAAGCTTAAAACTTATTCACTGGTTGATACTTCACTAGTCAGTCAATAATGCAGCAACCTTCAGAAACAAAAACAAAGTGGGGACTTGCAGGTCATGTTTGCATTATGCTAGTACAAGCTTAGTCTATTCAGAGGCCTACCATATGCAACGAAAGAGATTTGCAGAGAAGCTTGGCATGTGCACTATTGGAATTTTAGGACAAATGAAATAGTTCGTTTATATATATTCAGCGATTTTGAATTAGGAAAGAAGCCCTTAAAATGTACATCCCTCATAAGACTAGGCCGAGTTCAATCTAGTCAAGTGTGTTGCTTCTTGCACACACTTGTTATTTATTTTTCCTGTCTTAAGCCTTAGAAAATTGACATAGTAAATGTATAAGAGTTCCCAAAATAAGTGTCTAAGTGAGATGGCACACATGTGCGAAAATTCAAGCTGGCTTATCCATGTTCATCGATTATTGGGCTTCTTTATGATTAATAGTTGCAGAAAGTTTTTCTACACTGTGGGACTAAGAAAGTATGCCAACTTGTACGATTAAATAAAATTGCAACACCATCAGAGTCATCTAGAATTGTTGAATTGATGCTGACCAATTTAGCATAATCGTAGGAGACAACTTAGCAACTTCTTAGTATCATGTTGCATGAAGAATTGACTCGAACCTAAGTTTTTGAGGCAACTGATATACTACCCACATCATGTCCTTTAGGAGACAAAGTTTGCACGTTGAGTGTGTGAGAGGGCGAAGGGGAATCATGTTCACATGGATTGATACATTAGTCCAATTTATATTTTCTTATCTTTTCCTAAAGGCTATAATATCAGTAAATGCGAACATGAGGGTGGATGCCCTCAGATTTGAAGAGACAAATCTAGATACATTGTGTTAAATACCATTTAAGTTAATCAGTCTACCCTCATGCTTAATGGAAATAAACATTTCATATGATTCATGTCATATGTGCCCAAGGTTTGAAAACACTAAAGTTTAAACTCCCAACATGTCCTTTATGAAAGTGGGTGCCCTCACATTTGAAGAGACAAATCTAGAAGGAATGTGTTAAAGACCATTTAAATTAATAATTCTATGCTCATGCTTCATGGAAATAAACATTTCATACGATTCATGTCATATGTTCCCAAGGTTTGAAAACACTAAAGTTTAAACTCCTAGGATCTCATCACTATCTTTATTTATGATTTTTACAAAAAATGGAGGTCATTGGTGAGAAAAAATCTCAAAAACCCTAAAACTTTTATCAAAATGATTAGAAAAATGGGTGTTTCTTTTACAATGCAATTTTTGTTATAAATGCATGAGTTAGCGAATAAAACATCTATAAATACCAACCACAACCAGGATTAGGAGCTGGACTAAGAGAGTCTTCTGGTAGGGAACATAAAGGATCTCAGGAGAATCAGAAATGGCATTTGCACTTTTTGATTTAAGAAATAGATGAAAAAATAATACACAAGCACCACCAATTTCATCCCTTTGCAACTTTTGATTTTCTTCCCTTTTTTTCTTTTGCAGCTTTAATACCATATAAACTATATGCATCTATAGGCACACTTGGGACTTATCTTACAATTGTTCGTTTCTTTGAGAAAAAAAGGTATTTTGAAGAGAGTATGCCCCCACTAATAGATTTGTTGCAAAAATTGCATTGCACATCTCCCTCCTATAGCGGTGCTCTTGCCAGCATTAAAAAAAAAACTTTTAGAAGAAAACTTTGAAAATATGAAGTGCAAGAGTTCCACAGACTTTCCAATAACTTGGAAGCATATATTGTCCAAAATGAGGACTTTTCTTTCCCATTTTGGCATTTATATGACACCTAATATTTCTCCATCTAGCTGTGAGTTGGACTCTCAAGCAGGTAAAATTTTTGGATTTATATAATATATTTGACACCGAAGATTTCTCCATCCACCTGTGAGTTGGACTCTCAGGCAGGAAATTTTTTGGCATTTATATAATATATTTGACACCTAACATTTATATAAATTTCCCACAAGTTATTTAAGGGTCGGGGTTTGACCTACAAGTACTTGTAGAACTCACTTTCTACCAACAAGTATGGCATGCTGGAAGAGAGTTAGACTCATGACTTAGTTAACTCATCTTAGCAGTAAGGCCAAACAAAATTTAATTCCACCACTGTCCTTAACAATTTATTGTTTCAAAATTTTTTGCTTTTTATATGACTTAGCACATAAGTCTTGGGCAAGAAACATTCTCTTTTGGATGAAGTTTGTTGTCAGACCACTGCTGTTTTGGCATCGGATTTCTTCATAATATTCTAAATACTTATGTTCAATGGACACGTGAATGGTGAGCATCAAATTTTCTTGTAAGTATCATTTCTATGTTTTTTTTGAATAAAACAACATTATGGAAGACAATAAACAATGAGAAATAAAGAAACAATAATGAGATTGGACAGAGAACAAAGAAAGGATTACTGAGGGAAGATCTGGCTCGAGAGGTGCTATTGCAGGATAGAAAAAATTGTAAACAAAGAAGGGAGAAACATAGAAGAAGAAACTTGTCGCAAATCAATATATGCCTTCCCTACAAAAGAATTAACAAGATTATACCATATTTATCATTGAAATATATTTGTATATGAATAAAAAATAACACATAGTCAGTGAATTTACAAGAGGCAGTACAAATAAATAGATATAACCGTGCCTCTTTGAAATAAATGTAACACATCATAGCAACTATCAATAATTGTTAGTCGTTTATACTACATATGTTGATTTCATCGAGAGGTGCTCTACATCATCACAACCTAGTATGGGGCAAATGTAATAGTGCATTACATAAATGAGGCATTAGATTTAAAATCAAATTAAAAAAAATGTTAAATCCATTATGGGGGAGATGTTGTAGTGAAGCATTACATCAAAAAATATTAATAATAGAACATAATGTCAACTCAATTTAGAATGTAACAAAATGTAATAATAAAAATAATAATTCAGCTAAATTCAATTTGCTATATTGCAATTTTTATTTTTTATTTTAAAGTTACATGAATTTTTTTTGAAAAAAATCATAATATGCATATCAAATTAAAATCAAAAAGGAATTTAAAAAATTATGATTCAATTTGTAACCATGATGTTTCAAAACTTGATGTGTACATTCTGTTAATAACCATATAAATACTTAATACTTACAATAATCACTCTATACATACACACACAATCTATACTATGGATTATGAAACTTAACTATGGCAATGGGCTGTGATGGGTGAAACCCTAAGAATGGAGGGTTTCTGCAGATGGTGCAGGTCGTACACAGGGAGCAGAATCAGTACGAGCGGAGGCTTTGGAGGTGATATTCGCTAGTATCTGTTAGAGCCTAGAGACCATATGTATGCATCGGTGGAAGACACGAGGAGTACAGGGTTCCTGGGAACCGCTCTCGAATAAGAAAGTTTAGAATGGAGTTACCTACCTCAAAATCTAATCATTTCACACGATGGCATTCCGAGCATAGGGTTTCTATGCGTTTTCGGTCTCTACACTGTCACGGTTTATGTTTAAGTCTGAAATTTTGTTTTATCCATGGCATTCAATAGGGATCACGTGGGCGTTGCGCCGACGTCAGAGGATCTTCTCACCTGCTGGGGACATGAGGTATCTGAGAAAAACTTGGACCTTTTCATCCCGGTCATCGCAAAACTAGAGCTGAAACCTTCAGATTCTAGAGGTATTCAGGGCCTAGAAAATAGAGCTGCATTGTTAGAAGAAAGCCTGTAGAGTACGTTTAACTGTGTTTCGAAGGCGGAAGGAGCAAGAGGACCTGAGACATCAGAGGCCTCAAGGGGCTGTGGAGGAGGTGGTCAGTACATGGCAAGCCGACAAACCCTTCCATCATCTACGGTGCGGGGTATTCCCCCTTTTCTGATTTTCACAGGAGGGTTAGAAGACATCATAGCTAGTTTTGGTTTTCCTAGTTCTATGGATCTGAAAGCTCTGTGGGAGGAAAGGACTCTAGGGTTGGATCGGGGTAGAGGAAGGTCTTGGGACGAGTCCTTCTTGTTTAGGAACCCTTCTCAGGGTCATGAGTTTTCTTTCCTAGAGAATATTCTCTTTTCGCAAGGAAGTGAAGTGACCAGTACAGGCCTGGTCTTAGCTGAGGGTGTGCCGCCACCCTCAAGGAACCTGAACCACTCTAGTAGAAAACAGGAGAGGCCTTCCTTGATTTTGGTAGAAGAAGGTCGAGTAGGAAGAACATCTAATATTCAAAATAGAACCAGCCAAGAGGGGTTTCAAGAGACAGAAACTAGGGTTCTAGAAAGTGAAGTCTCTAATTCTGTACGAGAAAGGCAACCTACGTCGCCTTTAGCAGAAGTTGCAAATGCTCTTGAAAACCCTCTGGAAGGAGAGGAAGGGGGAGGAAGTGGGATTTCTGGAACCAAAAGGAAAAATAACAAAGCCATCAGGAAGAAATATGAATGCCCTTGTTGTTTTCTTGGAGTAGACATCTGTATAGACGAAGTCATGGAAGCCACTGAGACAATTCTTATGGGCAGTGTCCCTGAAACGAAATTTTCGACGAAATATATCAATGAGTGGATGAACTTATAATGTTAGGATGCCCTAGGGAAACCTCTAGAAATACAAGCTTTGGACAAGGGTTGGTTTAGCCTGAAGTTTGAACAAAAAGAACATTTGGACTGGGTAATTGCAAGAAATTAGTGTTTCGAGAAGAGGCCAATATTGTTTCGAAGATGGACTCCACTTTTCAACGCTCAGAGGGAAAATATGGAAGAGTCTCCTGTATGGGTAAAAATCCCGAGACTCCCCCTCCCTTTCTAGACAGACTCAACCTTTCGATCCATTATAAATACTCTGGGACAGTTCTTAGAAGTTGATACATCCTTCAAAAAATCAAGGGATCTGAGTGCGGCCAAGATTCTAGTAAATTTAAACCCTCGAGAAGGTCTAGTAGATGAAATGTGCTTGAAGTACAAGGATTATGAGTATAATTAAATCTTGGATTATGAACATCTACCATTCAGATGTCACAGGCTCCAGAAGTATGTGCACCTAGCAAAGAACTACCCTCTTGGTCATCGTCACAGAAGAAAGCAGAAGAAAGTGAACTGGGAGGATCACCCATCAGATGAAGCTGAAGAGAATCGAGATCCTAAGGAGGATTTGATGGAAGAGGTAGGGGATCAGGACACTACAATGGAGGAACCGGTGACATCAAAACATAAGTAAAACCTTCCAAGTCAACAGGCTTCAGATCCGGCTCTAGAGTTTTCACAAGCTCAGAATCCTACAATAGAAGAAGAGGTTGAAGTTTCACCTCTGAAGGGTATGCCTCTTGTCTCTAATCCTTATTTTGTTTCTTTCATGTGCTCTTATATTATTGATCTATCAAAGCCTGGTCTCTCCAGGCCTAAAGAAATGGAACATATTCAAATGCATGAAATTGTAGAGTCACTTGATAGCATTATCACTTCTTTTCCTCCATCCTCCTTGCCCTCCCCTATTGGTCTTGTTCCTGACCCTGACCCATCCCTGTCAGGTCTCCTTGAGAAGCCCCATTATCACCTTATATCCCTTGTGAATACGCCTTTGAAAAGAGAAGCCATAGGTGGGTTGGAACCAAATCATGTCTCGGTTGGGCCTAGAAAGCTGAGAGGAAGGAAATCAAACCTCTCAAAGGCCCAAGTAAAAAAAAAACTTGATATTGTGGATGGGAAGCAGAGACCTCTCTCTGGGGTGCTTAGAGTAGCGCAGCCACCCTCTCATGGTTACCGATGATAATTATCTCCTACAATTGTATGGATTTGGCTAGTTAGCCTAAAAAACTAGCTTTAAAGGAATTGATGAAGTAACACAATCAGGATGTCTTGTTTCTCCAAGAAACAATGGGCCAGGGAGAGGATGTAAAAGGTCTTCTCTCAATAATGTTTCCTGGCTAGGGTTTCCAAGCCTTGGATTTCCAAGGAAGATATGGGGGCTTAGCCACAGGTATTAACACTACAAAAATGAAGGAGTTCTCTACATGGGGAGCTGAAAATTCCTTGTCCTTGGAAGTATATTCAAACGAGCCCTGTCACCCTCTTCTTTTACTCAATGTTTATGGGCCCTGTTCAGAGAGAGTGTAGTTTTGGGACATTCTGTTTGCCAAATATTTTCTAAATAATCCAAATCTTATTTTGGGAGGCGATATAAACTTTTCATTGGGATTATCAGAGTCCTGGGGACCTTCTACGAGTGCAGACCAACTTATTGACTTCTTCACAAACAAATTGGCTTCATCACAACTGGTGGATGCCACTCTAATTAAGCCCACACCCACTTGGAGAAATCAAAGAGTGGTAGATGAGTGGGTGGTAAAAAAATTGGATAGGTTCCTTCTCTGTGAAGATATGGTGGCTAGGTCCTTTGTCTTTAGACACTGGGTTGAGGAAGGGTCCCCCTTCCTTCTCTGTGAAGATCTGGTGGCTAGGTCCTTTTTCTTCAGACACTGGGTCGGGGAAGGGCGACTATCTGACCACCTTCCTATTTTCCTTAATATTAAAGGCACGTAGAGAAAACCAATATCTCCTTCCAAATTCAACTCCTAGCTAAAAGATGAGACATATAACACTCTGTTCCATGCCACCTGGAGGAAGAATAGACCAAGGGACCCTGGAAATATGTGTAAGAATTTTATGGAGAATCTGAAAAACATGAAGAAAGAAACCCGAGAATGGGCAAATATGAAATTATTAAAAGAGGAGGAGAAGCTAAGGAAGGTCAATGAGGAACTTGATCATCTTGAAAGGCCGGAGGAGGCAGGATACTCCAATAATCAGTCAAGAAACATAAAATATTTAGGAATAAAATCATGTTCAAAAGGGAAGAAAGGTGGCATCTAGAAAGCAAGGCTATCTGGCTACAAGCGGGAGATGAAAACACAAAATTATTCCAAAGCTATGCGAAAGGAAGGAAAAATATAAATACTATTTGGGAACTACAGAAGGAGAATGGTGAATGGGCTCTTTCATTTGAAGACCTCTCTTCTTTAGGAGTAAATCATTTTAAAACTCCCTTCAGAGCACCAATAGAGGCTTCAATAGCTTAAATATTAAGGGTGGCACAACTTTTCCCTAGTTTCATAGATGAGGAAGGAAATAACAGCATAATGGAGCCGGTCTCAAAGGAGGAAGTAGAAGATAACATAAAATCCATGCTGAAGGATAAAATTCTCGGGCCTGATGGATGGATAGTAGAATTCTTCCAACACTTCTTTAAATTTTTTGGGGAAGAGCTGGTAGAAGTGGTGGAAGAGTCTTCCATCTCTAGCTCAATTTACCATCCTTTTAATGCTACTTTCTTAGCTCTTATTCCTAAAAAATAACACCCTATCTCTTTTGAGGACTTTCGTCCCATCTCTCTCTGCTATTGTGTTTATAAGATCATCTCTAAGGTGATAGCCACCTGTCTAAAACCTTTCCTTTCAAGAAACATCTCGTTGGAACAATTTGGCTTCCTGGATGGAAGGAAAATACATGAGGCAGTTGGGGTAGCCCAAGAAACCCTCCATAGCCTTAAGAGAAGCAAGAAGAAAGGAGCTATAGTCAAAATTGACTTGTCTAAGGCTTATGATAGAATCGTTGGTTGTACTTGAGATTGCTAATGACCTAAGTCACTTGATACAGGGATATGGGGATTCGAGAATCAGATTCGAGATACGGTGACCCCCGAAATAGGACACTTCTAGGATATGATAAGTTATATATTATTTTATTAAAAATATATATATATATATTAATATATTAAAAATTAGATATTTTTTACACAAATTCATACAAATTCATTGATTCAAACATAGATTTAAGATCTTAGATAATCATACATGATACATTGAAATTTGATACATTGATACATCATACAATTGTCAAATTTACTCAGAAAGACAAGATAGTAAGATATTGTAGTTTTATCATCAAGTCATCAAAATCAAAATGTGTTACATAAGTACACTGCCAATGGAAAATAGAAATAGAAAATACAAAAAAACTATAGTCTACAAGACTAAAAGCCTGAAGCCTCAATGAATCAAAGTCAATGAGTCATCAATCCTCATCATCATAATCAACATCACTTTACTCATCCTGATCATCATGCTCACCACTGCTATCCTTTAGCTCTGATGCATCCTCCTCCTTTGTCATCTATGCATCTGCTGGTGTGGAGGATGGCGCCTCTACTTTAGGACAGTGCACTTACCAGATGCTTGAATCTATTTGAAAGAACTCCCTTTCTCCTTGATAACCCTTTATTCTTGCAAAACCCTGGTCCTTTCTCACTTCACAATCACAAAATGGTGAGAAATAATGAATCAAATTCATTTTTTTATAACCAAAAATCGCACCTTTTGAAACAGAGAATTCGGTTGTACAAGATTGAGCCGTATCCATAAAGGGCACAGTTGGGATTTGTCGTGCCCTGTATGGATACAACCAAATCCCAAGAATCCTGTATGAATCCTGGAGAATTGTATCTTATTCGCCGGATTCGGGATTCGAAGGCCCTGGGGGACAAATCTGGTTTCTTAACTAATGACCCATCATGGTTTTAGGTTTGATTTCATAATTTGGGTAATGAGTTGTATCTCTTCTTCAAGTATTTCTATATTTCTAAATGGTGTTGCAACAAGATTTTTTAACCCACAAAGGGGTCTTCGACGAGGTTGCCCACTTTCCCCGCTTCTGTTCTTATTGGAAGCGGAAGTACTTAGATTTATGATACACGAAGCCAAGAGGTGAGGGGAATTAAAAGGAATTGAAGTGGCCGTGAAACTATTTGTCACCCATCTGTTGTTTGTCGACAACATTTTTTTTTTCAGTGATGGTAGTCTGGAAGAATATAGGCATCTAAAGGAGCTGTTGGAACTTTTTCTGAAAGCCACGGCCCTTAGTATAAATTGTTAGAAGTCATCCCTGACAACAGTAATACTCGCTAGGTCGGAAGTGGGCAGAATTGAAGAAATACTCCACTTTGAAGTAAAATTCCTCCGGGACACCTTCAAATACTTGGGTTTCTTCAATAAGCCGGACTCATACTTGGTACAGGATTGGAAATGGCTCGTTACAAAAATCGAGGCAAGAATGAAACACTGGAGCTTTAAATGGTTATCCGGAGTAGGAAGGCTTGTGTTGATAAAATCGGTAGCGATGGCCATCCTGGTATACTTGGTAGGATTATCTGGGGTCCCTAAGAGCATCCTTTCTTCAATAAACAAAGTGTGAAGTAGATTCTTATGGGAAGGATAAGAAAAGGACCATGTGACACCTTGGGTGGCATGGGAGAAAATAGTAAGGCTAAAAGCATGGGGAGGATGGGGAATAAAATATTTAACCTCTTTCTCAAAGTCTTTGATAGAAAAAATAGCATGGAGGATAATCACCATAGATAATCTTTGGACAGCTGTCACGAGAAGGAAATACATTGATCCTATGTCAATTCAGGACTGGTTGAGATTGCCCCAAAAAAAATAGACAAATTCCTCAATAGTGTGGAAAGCAACCATAGCCTTGGTCAACATCATAGAACATGGTCTAGCTTGGAAGGTGGGGATGGAACCAGGGTTAGGCTGGGTTGTGACCCCTGGATGGGCTGCACTTGGAATTTTTCTCTTTCTAGAGAATTCATAGAGCTGCTGAACCATAGAATTTTCACCACTTCGGAACAGGTTGCAAATTATGAAAGGTCAAGATTGTGGAGACAAGGATGGTTGAATGGAAATGATATCTAGCTTGATGAAAGATGGTTGGAGGAATGGGAGACATACATGTTGGATCTTCAAAACTCCAACATTATGATACAAGATAAGAGGGATGAACTCAGATGGGTCCATTCTCCGTCTGGGATTTACTCACCAAAGTTTGGCTATAGCTAGCTTATGACACAAAAAGGATGGGAGGATTAGGAATGGTGGTATAAACCACTGTGTGAACTGAAAGGACCAGAAAAAATGAGGTTGTTCTTCTAATATTTTCTACAGCATAGGGGGTGAAAAAATACGATGAGGATCTACTCAATGAGGTTGTTCTTCTGGAAGGCATTTATGCCTAAAACCTATGTAGCTAGTTTCAGTGAATCTCTTCAAAAAACAATTGCAATTTACGAAAATGTAAAAGATATAAACTAAATTCACCAGATTCATCATTCAACAACCTGAATCAAATTTCGGCATATTTGGTGATTTTTTTTGTTTTAAACGAAAAGTTTATCTAAACAAAAATGTATACTAGGAAAACATAGTTCAAATATTTGGTGATTTTTGACATGGTATCACATTTGAAGCTATAAAAAAGGTGTGTCGGTAGATTCAACACTCATCTCTTGATGATAAGTCCAACTAGTGACTCAAAACGTTGAGGTGAAAATCATTTACACGCAGTGTTCTAGATGCTAATTAAAAAAGTGTGTTTGTTTTTTCTTGGGATGTGTAACATTAAAAACCTAGTTATTTCTTGTGTGAGATTTTTAACTCACTGACATTATTATGGTTTTCATTCTGAAGATATTTTCTTTACCTTTTTATTTTCACCAAATTTGACAATGTGACTTAGCCTATAAGAGGAAACTTTTAGTTCACTGAAGATGTATTAAAACTTTTTAATGCAGCATTAGCACGGGTTGGCATTTCTATATGCCATTTTTCAATCCTTTTTAATTTTTATTTCTTCACATGAACTGAATTTAAATCTTCAGTATTTTTTATTCTGTCATTACGCTTTTCCAAATTCCTAATATATCTAGAACGCCCCAGATGATGCTTTTGTCTAAAATGCTAAAAGTATATAAAATACAATCTGTTGATATTGTTAACACTAATTTATAGTCGAACCCTAACAGATGAATAGAAGGACTGGAAAATTAGGGAAATACCATAGAAACAGGTTAACCCTAACTTCTATACCTAAATTACAAGAAGAACACCCAGATGATGATTACCGCTAGAACTACTATTCAAAACAATGAAAATGTAAAAATGATGGAAGATAGCCACTACAGGAGGCTAAGTGGGCATATGTTCTATAAATGATAGTATAAATAGTAATTACTTCATGGAATTAGAAGTGATAAACATGAAAATGGACAAAGGTGTAACCAGAAATAACATAAATTGTTGTGTAAAGATGGTCATCTGATCCGGTTGAGCATACATGTGAGTAACCTGATGGGCTGACATAGGCTATTTCGGAGGAGGAGGGGGAGGGTAATGTCATTTCCCTTGATTTTGTGTGTACATGTCATGAATGAAATTGAACCCATGTCCTGGAGCATACTGTTTTTGTTTCCCTCACATCGATTGATCCATAGAAGGATTATGATGATGAGAAGGAACCCACTATTATGGTGGTGCCCCTAAGATATGATACTAAAACTTTCCAGGATACCAAGGGACACTAGGTGGGTGCTAGTTTTGATTTTGGTCCTGGTGCTAGTGCGTATCCATCATGGGTTTCAGGGGACTGTGACTCTGCTGTTGTAGTGCGTCCATTCCTGTTTGCCTCTCCTCGACAATTATCTCTTTAAACCCTCCTCATCTATTTAAAAAAAATAAATACCCCCTTCAATTGCATTCGTTCATACATTCAAACTCGAAGCCCTTCAATTTTAACTGCGACCATCACCACCAATGAGAGGATCCGCACCATGGGTTTCAGGGGCTTGTGACTCTGCTATTGCAATGCGTCCATTCCTGTTTACCTCTCGACGATTATCTCTTTAAAACTTCCTCACCTATTTACAGAAATAAATACCCCCTTAAATTTCATTAATTAATTTCATTCGTTCATACAATCGGACTCAAAGCCCTTTGATTTTAATCACGACTATCACCACCAATGAGATGCTGAAAAACAAATGGAATTGATTATTGTGATTTCTCAATTAGATATAAAGCCTTGCTTGTTACACGTGAAACACAGAAATTCAGAACTCCTGATCCTGTTTTCTTTTCTGATAGAATGTAATGTTATTTTTATTCAAATTTGATGGGTTCAATCGATGCAAAATAATTCATTAATTTTTAATATATTTTTATTTTTTTGTGATTTATAATGGAATTGGGAGTAAGGAATTTTGATTTTTTAAATATTTTTTATCTTATATATGATCAAAGGAATTACATGAAAATTATTCGGAAGGGTTTTTAATTTTAAAATAAAGAAAATTAGATTTAATTTAAATATTAATTATGTTACCACGTGTTAACTGAATTAGGATCAAATCATTTTGTTTGGTTATTATGTTTTTTTTTGGTTGAATTTTAATTCAAATTAGAATTTGACTTGATCCTCTGGTTAGTAGGTTTTGTTTGGTTGAATTTTAATTCAAATTAGCATCGACCTCGATCCTTATGTTACTCTCACACAATTGGCAAATAACAGTAACATCTCACTACAAATTCCGTGAATGGTGTTGCTAATTGGGACTCGATTAGTGAAAAAGTTGGTAATGGTCACGTGATTCTTTGTGACGAGTTAGCAATTTTTCTTGATAAATATTAGTGAATGATCACTAACACATAGGGCATTATAGTACATGAAATCTCGTATATTTTGTTCAATGTTGGAAGACGGATCAAAGTTGTATGTTGATCCTCTAAGCACATGAATTCATATACCAAGTGATGTTATTCTATTAGTGTTTAGTTGTTAGGTTTAGGGTTTTCGTTGCATAGCATTTTTAGGATTCGTGTTTATATCTATTACTAAAAAAATAAAATATTAATGTTTACCTATATTCCTATTGATGCATATAACCACATTTACCAATGTGGTTGTGCTAGTAATAATTTAATTTTAAGTTTATAGTTAAGTTGAAAAAAAATTTGTATTCATAAAATAAGTGATTTTTTTCCCCTAAATGTGGTGATAAATGGGGTAGAGGGGGAAGGATGTCATCACTCAACTTTGAAAATGAGTTGGGGGTTGTATAATCCCACCCCCAATTAATATTAATGCATTTAACATATAATAATTATGGACACAAAGCGAGGGTTATTAACTACAATGGGAAGGAAAATATAGTAGGTTGTGGTTGGCGAGAGGAGGCAGTCTATTTGTGTGATGGTGGGAGTGGTAATTATTCTAACCATGTTGTTAAATATGTAGTAATGGAATGTTGGATTCCTAGTTGCAGATAGAGGGAAGCAAGGGGTGGAGGTCATGTCCATCCCACTAGTGATATGGGTGATTAAGTTGGGAGTAAGACAGGAAGGTTCCTACAATGTAGTGTTGTCAACCCCCCAACTGGTTTACATGTAGCATGTTACTAGTGTCCTCCTCCAGTCATCATGGCTTTAGCGACTACTTGGAAGTTCTATGTTCATCCTTTGCTTCTTTTTGTTTCAGTTAATTTAGCATTGCTACAGGGAGATTTGTGTGGTGACCAAGTGAGAGTGGTGGTCATTTTTTTTTCCTTCCTTGATCTCTCTTACCCATTATCCCAAGTAGAGCTTTACATTTTTTTTGTTTAATAAATCTCTCATTAAGTTTCTACACCCCTTCCCTCAATTCTAGTCTAAGATTTTCATCTCAATCTTCCACCATGTCAAAGCAATGGTGTTTCCATTCTTTCCTAGAGGTTATCAAATTTTGGAGAAGTGCCTTCTTATTGGTCTTTCAGTATTGGTGCCAGGGTGTGTTGGGTGAGGAACTCACATTAAGTAGGTTGTTATATTGTATATCATTTTCTGGGTATTTTGTTTCTATCTGCGGGTAATTATTTGGGTAGTGCTTCTAGCTCCCAATATCGTTTGTAGTCTACTTTTGATGCTCTTGATCCATCCTATTTTCGAACAAAGCTAGAGACCTGTTGTCCTGCAAGATTTTTGTTTCTAAAGGGAGGTTATTTAAGGGAGGTTATTTAGGCAATTTACTATTTCTGATAGTGATTTATGTTGGACTGGAATTTGTGAGTGGTGAAATTGAATGTTTCCTTTCTTATCCCATTTATAAGTTTTATTCAAGGTGGAGATTTATTGGGGAAACACCTTTGTACCTCACATATTGGGTCGAGGCTGGTATTTTTCTTAATTTCATTTTCTAGTAGGTTTGTTCCCCGTGCCACACCAATGGGCTCAAGTCAGAAGAGGGGTTTCTTATTACCAAGAGTGGGCCCACAAAGGCCACACTCATGCATCACAAGCTATAAGGATTTTCATTTCAATATTGGGAGCCTACACTCGCCAAAGATCAAGAAGAACGATCCTGGTCTGAGGGGGAAATGATCCTCTCATGGACTACTCTCTCGAACATGGAGGTTTTGACAAAATGGGATGAGTGAATACAAAATACAAGACACACAAAGGGAAATTTCAATCAATACATCCATACTAGAAACCTTTATTCGTAGATGACATTTTTATTGGGTTAAACTATCTTGGATGGGGATGAGAATTGTATGGATATCATGAACTCTCTTGAACACTTGCACAAGCATATGAGGGATATCGATATAAAAATAAGGGTAAAACACGTGGTCCTCCTTTTAAGATATTGAGGCACATTCCTATAATCCCAAGGATTCAAAGGCTCTTTCGCTGCAAATAATTAGCTATGTTGCAGGGATGACATGCCTCACACAAAAGTGAGCTGGGACTTATGTGAATCCCAATAGATTCAATATCCATGAATCATATAGAGGATACATGGCCCAAAAAATTCAAGGATCAAGTATGAAATCTACAACTCAACATAGCCATGGATGGCGTTAACCCATGTTCCCTCCATAACACGAACTATTATGTTTGGCCTATAGTAGTGATCAATAACAATATCCCCCCAGAGTTGGTAGTGAAGAATGAACATCTTATGTTGGCTCTCATAGTCGTTGGTATAACACAAGTGAATAATATGGATGTCTACTTACAATCACTGGTAGATGAATTGAAGGAATTATGGGATGGGATAAATGTATACGATGTATCAAGACCCATCACAGTAGAGAGGATTTTTATGTTGTATGGCATATGTGCTTACACAACACATAATTATCTAGGCTTACGAGTTTTCTCTGGTAAATTACATTTTTATTGATTTGTTTATATACGTAACAATATTCTTTCACATATTAGTTATTGAATTCGTTGTAATTGTTCTGATCTTCATGATATTATTTAACGTGCCATGCATATTGTATACAATAATTTCACAGGTCTTGTAACAAAAGGGTATTATGGATGTAAATGTTGTGGACCTTCTCTGAAAGCTATATGGTCCAATGACCTACGAAAGCTAGTGTATGACTGCTCTAGGGTATTCCTCCAAGAAGAACACCCTTACAGAAGAGCAACACCCGATTTAAATGGTAAACAAGAGAGAACCCAAATGCCTCCAATAACAACACCAGTTGAATGGCTTAGAGCATATGAGAGAGAGAAGGAGAAGGAGTTCATAGAAATGTTTGAGTCAAATGGGGAGCCTATGTTCGATGATCCAGAATTCGTTGACACCTATATTGAGAAATTTCCCATTGGGATGAAAAAGAAATCTATGCTTTATAACCTCCCATATTGGGAGCATCTTAATATTACCCACTTATTAGATCCCATGCATACATCTAAAAATGTTTCATCTTCTCTATGGAGGCACATATCATCGAAACAAAGTGACACATTGGATATTAGGAAAGATATTATTACTTCAAAAACTAAAAAGAAACATTGGCCAAGACAATTAAAAAGTACAAGAATTAGAGTTCTAGTATATTTGTGAGGACATATTTTTAAGGGCATACTGGTATATCTGTGAGGGCATACCAATGTCAGATGAATTGTAGTAGCTAAGGACTTGATAGGGTTCCCAAGTCATGAAAAAATATAAGGATATTTGTGAGGGCATGAGTGACAAGGTATGCTAGGGAATGCTAATATGTGCCAGATAGTTTGAAGGCATGTAAAATATGCTAAGATGTGTCAAGTGCTAAGGCATGCCAATATCTTCGATGGTGTGACAATACATGTCGAGGAGTATCAAGGAAACAAAAAGGAGAAACAAGTTAAAATACAAGGAAATGAACACATCATAGGGTTAATAAGTCATCAGTTTACATTTTCCAAGAGGGGCATGCTATGCACACCAACAGTAGGTGGAAATGAGTGCCAAGTGTTAGTGCATTCTAAGTCCCAAATCATCCTATGTTACTTCTCTTCTAGTATCCAATAACTGATCTCAAGTAACTTTAATATTAAACCATGCCAAAGCATATTGAGGCATCTTAATGAATGCTATACATGATAATGATCATGGCCTCTTTAGTACTACATGTCTCTTCACCCCCTTATCAAATGAGATCCTTCTCACTTGTTGTTTTTTCCTTCGTCCTAAGGACTCCTTAAATAGTTTTTCCTAGACCTATTAGGAACCTTCTAAAGCTTACGGGCTTTATCCACTTAGACCTTAGGAAATTTTAATTTTCCTTTTTAATTTTCTTTTAGATTTTAAACCCCATCGTGGGTCCAAAATTCCTTTTCTTTGCTTCTATTCCCACAAAGCCTTTTGTGACCAAAATCACCAAAATCCATCTCACTAGACTAGTGGAGTACCTCCCAAGCTACACAATTCAAAAATATAGTCTAGTTGTAGTAACTATAACTTGGTCAAGCTCTTGTAGTCAATCGAGGGCTTGGTTGGGTTCTCAAGTCAAAAATTAAGTAAGGGTAGTTGTGAGGGCATGATAGCTAGGGAGGGTGAGGGCATGTAAAGGAATGAAAAGGCATGCTAACACGTGTCGGACAATGTCAATTCATGTTGAACTGGACTGTTAGGGAGTGTTAGGGAATATCAAGGGATAACTAGGTCAAAATGCATGGAAAGTAACAAATAAGATTGTGTGCAAGGGAGTGTTAGCAAATTCAAAAGTGCTAAGGATGAAGTGTGTTAGGAGAAGTTTAGAATAGGATTTACATGAGACAAGCCTACAGTTGTTATAAGGGGCTGGACATAGCAGTTTTAGACAAAGGGAGATCACTTTGTGTTAGGCACAACATTGTTTTTCCTTTAGTTATTTTTTTTATATGAGATGTGGCACACTTTGGCTACATGCTCATGTTTTAAACTATTCTATATAATTGCATATGTACATTGTTGTGGATAAGTTTTGGGGCACAAATCTTTTGTCAGCTTATATCTTGTGTGCCTTGTGAATCTTGTGGTTCTTGCAAACTCTCAGTTAATGTTCTATTGTTTATATGAACTGAACATACATGTGAAATATTGCCTGTGTAAGCTTTGATGCTTAGTTGTTTTATGCCCATGGCTAGATCATGTGATCCTTGTCTTGGTAAATAGTTAAATGGGACAAGTTGAGATTGGACATGAGTGGCATAAGATGAGTTATAGGAAGTTCTTAGGTGAACAAAGCACAATCTACTTGTAGTAGGTGCAACTGGTCAAGTTGTTGGGGTTGAAGCAGGCCAATGTTTTCACATGAACTATAGTAGCCAAGGACTTGATTGGGTTCCCAAGTCTTGAAAAATGTAACTTCTAGTTGTGAGGACATGAGTGCCAAGGCATGCTAAGGAATGCTAATATGTGCCAAATAATGTGAAGGCATGTCAAACATGATAATATGTGCCAAGTGATAAGGCATGCCAAGATGTGCAAGGGTGTGTCAATGCGTGCTAAGGATTGTCAACGCAACAAAAGGGAGAAACAAGTTAAACTACAAGGAAATGAACACATAAAAAGGTTAATTATTCATCAATTTATCTTTTCTAAGAGGGGCATGCTAGGCACACCAACACTAGGCGCCAATAGGTGCCAAGTACAAAGTCTTAGTGCATTCTAAGTGTCAAGTCTTCCTTTGTTGCTTCTCATATACTTTCCAAAAATTGATCTAAAATAAATTTAATATTAAACCATGCCAAATCATACCAAGGCATCTCAACATTTTCAATACATGCTAAGACTTTCCAAGCACTAACAGGTGCCAAGCGGCAATATGTGTTAGGGACTATTATGCATTCTATGAAGTAGAGTGTCATGTTGAAGATTGCTAAGGTGTGCTAGAGAGTGCTAATGCATGTTTAGGAGTGTTAAGGAGTAATAAGACAAAACATTAATGTAGCACTAGGTTAAAATTCATCTCAATCATCCATCTTACTTCTCACAATCATCCATCTTGCTTACAGAAATCAAATTTCTGGCCAATGCAGGAATGTTTAGAACACCAGGAAGTGTTCTAATCCTTCCACCTTGCAGCTTCAGCTTGACTTTTCCACATCTGACGATTCTTGCCTTCCTATCATTACCTAGGAAGACATCACCACCATCATATTTCTCATACTCGTAGAACCAATCCCTATGGGGAGTGAAGTGAAAATATGCACCCAAGTAAATCAACCATGACTCATGATCTACATGTGTATTTGAAGCAGAAGCCAAATACACATCCCCCCCTTCATCCGAGGTCGTTTTTGCCTCTACATAAGGAACATCATTAGATAACTTTCCTTTCTTAAGAGCCTTAGACCTGTATTCCTTTTAATAGTGCCCTTCCTTTCCACATTTGTAGCACACCTTTACAAACATTCCCAGAGATTTATATCTCCCTCTAGATTTAGATCTCCCACTCGAAACATTCTTCTTGTTTCTATTTTGGGACCTTCCTCATACACATAAGGCATCTCCATTCTGACCTCCATATTTCTCCGTCTCATTTCCTCCGACAGCAAGGCTGAGAAAATATCATAGAAATTCAAGGTAGTTGTATTGCTACCTATTACAATAACCAGACTGTCCCAAGAGTCTGGTAGAGAACACAACAAACTGCTGCACTTATCTGCATCTGAGATTTTAATATAAACATATGACAACTGACTTACCACAGCACTGAAGGCATTTAGATGCTCTGTCACCGAGTCTCCATCCTTCATCCTCAGGTTATCCAGCATTTTCCGCATGAACAATTTATTCACCAAAGATTTAGATTGGTACAAAGTCCGTAGCTTGTCCCACTAGGTCTTTGCCATAGCTTCTCTAGATACATTCAACAATACTAAACCTGAGACACAAAACCATATTGTGCTCTTTGCCTTTCGATCTAGTTTCTTCCAGTCTTCATCTGACATTGTCGTTGGTTTAGTACCCGGATCTACCGTGATCCATTGATCTTTATCCACCTGCAGATCCTCCATATGGAGCTTCCACAACTCAAAAATCTAACCTTTAAATTTTTCGATCTCTATTTGCCCGCTGCTCGCCATATTCTTTCACCGTAAGAATCGATCTCTCAGATATCCCATTGAACAGGGTATACCTTAGGCCTGAGGAAAAAACCCCTCAGCAGTAAAGGCATCCCCTTGAAGCCGAAATTTCTCTGATTCCAAATGTAGGCTTTAAACTTGTACAAAAATAATCTGCAAACAAATCTTAAAGACAGAAAATAAACAGTAGCGAGAGCATAAAACATAAAACAGATAAACACAAAGATTTTCCCCTGGACCAAATCGGGACGACCACCTTGATTTTTTATTATATTCCTTTTAGTGTTACAACACATATATATACATGATGAATCATACATAAACCCCAATCCATTAACCCTAGATTAGAATATAACCCTAGTTCCCTTGATCGGATCTACAAAATACCAGGGGCTGAAAACAATCATGCCCTAAAACCATGTGAAAACCCATGCAAAAAACCATGGGCGAGTATGCCCACCAGAAAATAAGGACAAAAAAATAATTCTAGGGCATTGTTTCAGACCCTACAAGGAGGGGCTATTTCCCCCACTGTTAACCCCCCCGGGTGCATGGTTAGTCGTGGAAATAATATAACACAAACCCAACATATTGGAGGTTTTTCCCTCAAAGTGGATGATTGCTAAGGCGTTGACCTCTCTTTTCTTCTATTTTTGGAGCTGGTTTCATAACATTTGGTATCAGAGCTTTGGATTCTAGGGTTTCGCTACTCCAAACAGGTCATCGTCGCATTTTCACTATAAAGTTTTTTACAAAGGATTAAAAGCTGAAATTTTCAGAGTGGGAAGATGAAATCCTGAGAAACATCATCGCAAAATTTCAGAGCTTGGTTTACAATAGTTTCATAGATATGGTCTGTGGAAGTTAGGGATTTGTGTAGGCTCCTGAATTTAACCTAAATAGGTCATCGTGGCATTTCTGCTATAAATTTTTTCTACGAGGGTTCAAAAGGTAAAATTTTAACAGAGCAAAGATAAAAGCCTGAGGAACCGCTTGTAAAGATTTCAGATATCGGTTCACAATATTTTTGGAGATATGATCTGTGGAAGTTAGGATTGTTTCAGGCTCCCGAATTTCATCTCAAAGAGGTGACCGTGGGAAAAATAGCATAACTCTCTCTCTGAGCATCGGATTTGGATTATGTAAAAAGTGACCATAATTACACGAACTTTAGTTTCTTGTCTATAAATTTCAGAGCCTAAGGAGGAAACAGTGACACGTGGCAAGTAATACAAGTTCGCTCTACTGAACCAGTCCATAATTAGGTCATCAGATAGGACATTACTTTGCCTTAAAGAATCCAAATCAGGTCAATCAGGCATTTGAAAGAGGATTTAGAGGGTTTCTAGGGGAGCATTTCAGATATTGAAGATCTTAAATCGCGAGATAATTCAATTTCAATATCGAGCTCCTCAAAAGCAAGTAAAAGGTGTGTATTTTTTTCCGAATTGCATAAGTCTTGTTTGAAGAATCAAGTTGAATTGATTCCAAGGGTATATTGTAGAATAGATATCAGTATTGGATTCTAAAATGGCCCCTAAAAATAATTCAACACCCATTAAGCCTTTAGAAAGCTCTACTATGACTCATGAAGACGAATAATGGCAACATGACATATCAAAATTACAAGAGCAAGTGCAACAAATTTCACTCTCGCAAAGAGCAACAAAAAATGACATGGAAGTTTTGAAGAAAGGCATGGAAACTAAGATGGATGGTTGAAGAAAGGCATTTAATCTATGATGGATGGTTTGAAGAATGGCATGGAAGCTAATATGGATGGCATGGAAGCTGGCATGGAATCTAATATAGATGACATGGAAGCAAAGATCGATGAGAAAATGGAAAACATGAAGAATGATCTAAAAGCAGACATGGAAGGTTTGAAAATTTTGATACAAGAAATGTTTCCTAATGGTGAAAAGATAGTAGAGGAAACTCATGATGAGAAAAAAATAAATTTTAATCGTGATTTCATAAACTCTAGGTTGGAGGGAAGAACCACCATATTCCAAAAACAGATATGAGGAAGTTTGATGGCAATGATCCTGTAACATGGATATTATAGATGGAGCAATATTTTTATCTCAATAGTGTGAAAAACACACAAAAGGTACACATTACAACTTCACATTTAGAAAAAATACATTTGTATGGTATCGATGGCTTTGCTCCCGTAAAAAATATGTTACTTGGTCATTTTTATGGAGGAAATGATAGCACATTATGACGATACAAAGATAAACACCTTCTTTAGCCAAATGATAAATCTCAAACAAAAGGGTTCAATCGAGGAGCACATTGAGGACTTACAATAATTGAATATAAGGGTAACTCATATTCCAGAAGAACACAGGATTGATCTCTTCATAGGGAATTTAAAGGATAACACCCAACATGAAGTTGGCGTTTGGGAACGTGATTCATTGGAGAAGGCATTCAGGTTGGAAAGAAAAAATGAATGTAAAATTATGGCGACAAGGGAGCCTATGACTCACATCTATAAAGATGGAAGTGTTACTACTCCTATATTTCCACAACCTACAAGGTTGACACCACAATAATTGGAAGAAAAAAGAGCAAAAGGGCTTTGCTACAATTGTGATAGCAAGTATATTAAAGGTCATAAGTGTGCTAAGAAGAAATTATTTTACATAGATTGTGAAGAGGAGGAAGAAAATGAACAAGAAACTTCAAAAGAAGAGGATATACACCAAGAACCAACCCTAGAAGAAGAAGAAATGAGTCTGACCATATCATGTAATGCATTGGTAGGAATCACCACTCCTCAAACTCTCAAGATAGAAGGACACATCAAGAAGAAAAAGGTAATAGTGTTGATTGATTCGGGTAGTACCCATAATTTTATTCATTGTAAGGTAGCCAAGGAATTGAATTGTTTCCTATACTGAGCACCATAATGTCAAGTGATGGTTGTAAATGGAGGAACTATAAATTTCTATGGGAAATTCCATAATATCAAGCTAGCCATGGGAAAATATGTACTAAATAGTCCAATGCTTTCCATTCCAATGAGAGGTGTTGATGTTGTACTAAGAGTACAATGGTTACAATATTTGGGGACGGTAGCTTTTAATTTTCAATAACTTTTCTTGAATTTTTTTTCGAAAGGAAAGAAAATCGAATTACGGGGTATCGTAGGGAAGATAGGAAATATAATAAGCTCTAATTTCATGACACAGCTTCCAAAGAAAGAACAATGAGGCGTAATTGCACAATTATGCTCACTAGAAGTTCCAACATCAAAATAATCTATTTCTCCAGATCTCCAGAAAGTCTTGGACAATCATTCGAAGGTGTTTGAAACACCTAAAGGACTTCCACCTATTTGTGATCATGGTCATGCTACACATTCGATTCTAGGAAGTTTTCCTCCAAACATCAGGCCTTATAGATATCCTTATGTCCAAAAGAGAAAAAATGGACGTATGATTGCAAAAATGTTATAGGCTGGTATAATTCAACGTAGTCAAAGTTCTTTCTATGCTCCAACAGTATTGGTGCAGAAGAAGGATGGATCATGGCACATGTGTCCGAATTATCAGGAGCTCAATAAGCTCACTATTAAAGATAAATTTCCCATTCCTGTGATTGATGAATTATTAGATGAATTACATGGAGCAATTTATTTTGCTAAGTTGGATCTTCGTTCATGATATCATCAAATTAGAATGAAGATTGGAGATATTCCGAAAACAACATTTTGAACTCATGAGGGTCATTATGAATTTTTGGTCATGCCTTTTAGCCTTACTAACGCACCCTCTACATTTCAAGGGTTGATGAATTCCATTTTTAAAGCCTTCCTTAGAAAATTTTTTCTAGTAATTTTTGATGATATATTAATCTACATCAGGTTTTGGAAGGATCATTTTCAACATGTTGTTAGGGTGCTCAAACTATTGGAGGAGAAAAAATTATATGCAAAAACATCCAAATGTTTCTTTGGAGTACAAGAGGTGGAATATCTCGGTCATTTTGTATCTCATGAGGGTGTTAAAGTAGACCCTAACAAAATTAAAGCGATTAAGGAATCAAAATTCCTGACAACTATAAAGCAGTTGCATGGATTGCTCGAGTTAACATCTGTTTTGTCAAGTTTGTTAATAATTATGGGAGAATAGCAGCACCCGTAACAACATTATTGAAGAAAGATGCATTTTCATGGAGTACTGAAGAAACTAAGGCCTTTGAACATCTTAAAGAGGCAATGTTCCTAGCACTAGTATTGGTTTAATGCAAGAAAGAAGACCATTTCTTGTGAAAGTCGTCCAATCAAAGGAAAGTATTTACAAAAGGCTATTTTTGAGAATTAAATGTTGGAAATACTACATTCACTAAAGAAATGGTGACCTTACCTAATGGGAAGACACTTCAAGGTAAAAAATGATCATGATAGTCTTAAACACTTTTTGGAACAAAGACTATCTTCAAAAGAGCAACAAAAATGGGTCACAAAGATGTTGAGTTACGACATTGAAATAATCTACAAAAATGGAAGCTAAATGTTGTTGCAAATGCACTCTCAAGAAAGGATGAAGAGGTGGAAGCATTGCTTTGTGCCATTGCTATTATCCAACCAGATTGGATAACCGAAGCAAGGTATGAATGGAAGAAGGAAGAAGAAATGTGGACACTCATTCAAAAGTTGCAGAAAGATACTATTACATCTACTACATTTAGTTGGAAAAATGATTCCTTATGGTACAAAGATCGCTTACATATTTGCAAGAATTCCAAACTAGAAAAAAATATTATTTTGGAATTGCACACTTCTCCTTTAGGAGGACACTCAGGATTTTTAAAAACTTACCACAAGGTGAAGAAATAATTTTTTTGGGATGGCCTTAAATCTGATATTCAAAAGTTTGTGGAGGAATGTTTGGTTTGCCAACAAAATAAAGTTGCGACAATTAAGACCCCGGGTCTTCTATAACCTTTATCCATTCCAAGTCAATGTTGGGAGGAGATTTAAATGGATTTTATCATAGGTTTACCTAAGTCCGAAGGAAAGAGTGTCATCATGGTGGTAGTTGATAGACTTACCAAATATGCACACTTTTCTGCATTATCTAATCCATTTAAAGCAAGTGCAGTTGCTACTACATTTATGGACACAATTCATAAGCTACATGGAAACCCAAAGGTTATTGTGAGTGACGGAGATCCCATTTTTACTGGAAATTTTTGGACGAAGTTATTGTCTTATTTGGGTAATAAATTAGCTCATAACTCATCTTATAATCCTCAATCCGATGGTCAAACAAATATAGTGAATAAATGTTTTGAAGGATATCTTCGTTGTTTTGTATCAGATAAACAAACACAATGGGTCAAGTGGTTACCTCTCGCTGAATGGTGGTATAACACTTCCTTCCATACTGCACCAAAAATGACCCCATTTATGGCACTTTATGGATATCATCCACCAACCATCACATCATCTTTAAAATAAAATTCTAAGGTTCAAGAAATGTAATATCACATCGAGCATCAACAAGAAGTTCTCCAACTCTTAAAGGATAACCTAAGTTTGGCACAAAATCGAATGAAAGAATAAGAAGATCAGCATCGCATCAAGAGAAGTTGTGATGTAAGAGACTCGATATTTTTACGACTACAACCATACAAACAAATGTCCCTCAATCAAGCTAAGAAGGATAATAAATTAACGCCGAAGTACTATGGTCCTTACAAGGTGTTGCAAAAGATTGGTACTATGGAATACAAATTGGAGCTTCCTACTTCTTTGCGAGTGCATCCAGTTTTCCATGTTTCATGCTTAAAGAAGGTTCTAGGTGAAAATCTTCCAGTTCAAACAATATTGCCAGAATTTGATGAGGAAGGAAAGATCATATTGGAACCTGAAGTAGTCATGGAAACAACAACTTGAAAGCTATGAAATAGATCAATTTCAAAGTATCTCATCAAGTGGAATAACTTACCCATTGAAGATTCTACATGGGAGGATAAGAATTTTATACATAATAACCCAGAGCTACTCAACTATTGAGGAAAACACTTTTTTGAAGGAGAGGGGCATGTTAGGTCCATATATTACTAGTTTAGTCCCTTATTGTTATTAGTGTAGCCCCCTTATTGTTATTGTTGTACCCCTATAACCCCAATATTGTTATTATTGTGCCCTTATATTGTTATTGTTAGGTTGACTAGGATTATATTGTGGGCCCATTGGCTCCTATTTATAGAAGGAGGTTTCGGTCATTTGTATCATCCAATAATTTTTCATTCATGTAATGTATTCTAGGTTGACCCCTCAAAGTGGCTGATTTCTAAGGCATTGATCTCTCTTTTCTTCTATTTTTGGATCTGGCTTCTAAAAAAGGTAACCTTATTTTCTTCCCTAATTTGGAACAACCATCACAATGAAAATGTTCCCTCAACACGATTTTTATCATCACTAGCTGAAAAATCTTAGTGGGCCACTTTTCAAAATTCGTAAATTGGAACAAATTTGAGGATGAAATCTAAACCAACAATAAATCACACAATAAATTCCAAATCAAAACATACAAATGATATGTGTTTTAAAGTATACTTCATCCATCTTTTTATACTTATCCTTATGTGATATGATTTGTATTATTATTACATGGATTATTTTATATGGTTGTATTTGGATCATAACATATGATTCAATACAAATTAAAATGATTTAATATGCATAACTTCTTCTCTATATAAAAAATACCAAAAAAAAATGCATATAAAAACTCAAAATCATACTCTACAAAGTGCAGTAACTAAATTCAAACAATTCTCTTATTCTCAATACTTGCTACAAATTTATTCTTTGATTCACTCAAGATAGGAGAGGGAGGGTATGGTGATGTCTATAGTGCACTCTGCAACATACCATAGTGGTCGTCAAGGTTCTTAGAAATGAAGCAACTCAAGAAATACACCAATTGCAACATGAGGTATTAAATCTTCAAGACACTACCTAAGGTTAATGCCTTTAAAATTTCTAAATAAACAACGAATATGAAAAATATTTTTAATACATGGGTTTTTTATTTTGTTTTGAAGTCCTTGGTTGGGTTTTTCTCTTTTCCTAAATTGGTCAGATTGAGATTTTGAGCTGATTTCATCACCCTCACATGGTAATTTTTCGTAAAGTGTGCCATGAGCATGGTGCTTGGTATATGAATATATTGGTAATTGTAGCCAAATGTTTTTTCTCTTCTTCAAAAGCAACAGTTCTCATTTTCCATGATTTGCATGCTTGAGAGTCATTTGAGAAGTGGCATCAATATTTAATTTTTATTCATAGTGCAAAATTGGAGCTGATTGTAAATTGTAACATGAAACCTATGAATATCTTACTAGACCAAAAATTCATTAGAAAAATTGGTAATGAGGGTCTTGGTAGGCTTGTACCGACAAAGACGAAAACCATGGCAACCCAATACAATAGAACGGTTCCTACAGACACATTTTGGTATATTGATCATGACTACAAAAGGACTGATAACCTTGGCCCTAAGTATGTTTTTTGTGCTTTGGGAATAATAATTTTGTATTTATTGATAGGAAAACCACCCAAGTCTGTAACAGTTTCAATTAAAACAACCATTTACAATGGTTAATCTCAATATATCCTGGAAAAATATGTTGGATATTGGCCTCTTAATGAGGCCCTAGAATTATAAATGTTAGGATTCAGATGTGTAAAGTTATGGGGCTCGAATAAACCAAACTTGGAAAGGTATTTTTTTAAAAAACTTGAGAGATTCAAAGCCCTTGTTGTTTATGAAGTGAGACATGTCAAAGAGAAAAGTGATGTTATGCCCCAAAATCACTTTCTCTGTCCTATACTTCAGGTTATTTTTTCTCACCCAGACTTCCTTTAAAAGAAAATATTGGTGACTATTATAATATAAGTTGAAAATACACTCATCTCCATTAGAGTATGTGTTAATTTAAGTAAACAAAACCTTAGTGTCATGGACTAGTGCTTGCACAACTCGTTGAATCAGTGGAGTACCCAGCTTGTAGCTCAAATTGACCTTGTCCAAAATATACATTTTTACCATATTACGACAAGAATATCTGTACCATACCCATGTATATGTCATAACCCTGGAATATATTGCACATATATGTGTGTGTCTCCCTAAATCACTTATGCAATACTTGAATTTCCTTAATTTTCTTGTGAAAATATTCTTTTGTATTGCTAGTACCAAGAATTTCAGACACCTTTTGCAATGATATTAGTCCAAGAGTATCTATAGGGGCTCTCCCAAATACTTTCCCTTGAAATATCTTAAAAATCATAAGCCTTTCTATATATCAAAATTTCATTCATCTCATTTAGTGGTCTATAAAAAGCAATGTACAAATAAACTCCAGAAGTAAAAAATACAATGATTTATCATTTTGTATCGAGAGGAATACATGCCATACAAATTAAAATGATAAAATGTTGCTTAATAGCAGAATTGGTTGATAGATATTACAAGCATGACTAGAAAAAATAATTTTCTTACTGCATTGGATTCATGTAGATATGCTTTAAACACATAAAATAATGGTTCTACAACTTCATTCATCCCTTGCACATATCCAATCCCTGGGTTCAAGTTTGTGAAAATTAGTAAGATCCATTTCAATGATTCTGGTTCAAATGCCCAAATAAATCTCATGGAGAATTATAATTTCAATGAAAATATAGTAATCCTAGGACAAAATCTATTTGTCATTTTCACGTTAACAGTTCCATGGGATTTGTAAACCTGAAAAGACTGATCCTTGTTACACAATCCAATAGAAGCATGAACCTGACACGAATTGCAAATGTAGAATCTCTAGAGAAAAAATTCATATATGTATGTGTACATTTTACATCACGTTCAATTTTTTCAACTGTCTTTGTATCCTAAGAAAAATTTAATTCAATTGGAGACACCTTCTTAGAAGCCATATTAAGTTCCAAAAATACTTCTTAATGTTAATTGACCTGAAAGATCTGGTTCCAAACAATATTCTTCTCAAGGCTCAGAGGATTCTCCCCATGGGTAATTTGAAATCTTATGAGGAATCAAATTATAACTAGATATGCTAGGTGCAATTAATTATAGAATAATAATATAACTTGAAAACATTGCCAAAATTATTGATAGTAAGAATGATGAAAATGCTAAAATATTTTTTTATGGAAAAAAAATAAATAACTTCAAAGAAATAGTTATTTTTATTGATTTCTCGTGAGACAAAATATATTTGGCAAGCCTCATGTATAATGGTTTTAAAACTTCCCCATTTCACCACTTCATCATTCTCAATGTCTATGACATCGAATAAGGATTTCAACACAATAAATTATGTTATGAAAATATTTTTATTCACTGACTTGGCACACCCATCATAGTTCAAATGAACCTTGAGCACATTTTTTACGACAGCCCGTTGCAAAAATAGAGCGGGTTTCTTTCAAAAAAATTTCAATTGTAAGAAATCATTCAAACCAACAAATATTCAATCTGCATATAAACTTGGAATGTATTTGACACATTTCTAGACCTTTCTAGCACAACAATCACAATCCATGTCCACCTTTGTCATAAATATGAGAGCCCCATATTCCTTCTTATCATCCCTTCCCTTCTTTTCTTCCCTCTTCTCCTTCTTCTCTTCGTACTTTCTTCGTGCATAGACCACCATTTGTTGTTCAAAATATCCTCAAATTTCTGAAACCATTGAGTTAACTAACACAAAATGCAGATATCAATGTCAAAAAAAAAAATTCACCAAACTCAAAGAAAAAAACTCAGACACTAGAGGTGCCATTTATTTATGATAGTTCAAAATCTACAAGAAAATTTGTGGTATCTATCCAATATGCGGTTCCAAAATTTTATGTGACCATTAAAGAGTCCAAATTTATTTCATGATTTATACCAAGGGTATTTTTTTATCTCTCATGAAACTCATAGATCATGATAACACATAAAATTTAGGAGTCGATTGTCGAACAGATGCATTAGTGGTCAAGATTCCGTCTCATTATTCAATTGAAAATTGGCACACTTTACTAGTATTGGCCTAGACCACTTCATCATTCCCACTTGAAAAGAAACAGAGCACACATGAATATGAAAGAGACAAAAAAAAATCAACACATAAGACCAGAACACAACTACGACTGCTTAGTTACACAAATAAATTTCAATATAAAATGGGGATGCCAGACTCTTGTTGAGCATAAATATTTATACAAAAATATGTGTCAGTTACAATAATTAAAATATTGATTTCTCAAGTGGTGTTTTCCCTTTCATTTCTGCAGACGTTGGTGACTCTTCAACGTTGGAAAATTCATGGTGGTGAGGCGATGCAGGCGGTGCTGGAAGTGAAATAATTATGCTTACATTCTCCCCCTTAATTATTTCACAAAAAGAAAAACAACAAAAATTTTCTATTACATCAAAATGTCATTACATAATACATACTCCTATGTTTTCTGCATGATTTTCAAACAGTTCTTTTCCCAAGGGCTTTGTAAATACGTATGCAAACTGGTTTTATGATATGCAAAACTCCTTACATATTTCATTATTGCTTACTAATTGTTGAATGAAATAATACCTCATATCAATATGTTTACTCTTATTATGGAAAAAATGATTCACTATAAGGAAAATCCCTCTATCAGAGGTTATAAAGGAGGTTTTTATTGTTATTAAATTGACCAAAATTGTTAAAAAAAAAAATTCTACAACATTCGTTTATGGTTATGGAGGTGTTGGTGGATCTTTTAATGGAAATTAAGCAGAACTAAAAAGACTAGGCGACCAAAGGTTATTACAGATGTTTTTTTCATCAGTGCACTACTAAAGTTTCAATGCACTAGTGTGTGTCATCTGGACGGTGGCCCTGTGGCAGTCGAAGGTGCATGCACCAAGCCATCAAGGTATAAAACCGCACTGGGCGCAGTGTTGGTGATGCAACACACTGGGCCGTTCTAATTGGTCTTGGGATTTATGCAGTTCCTATTGGTCGTCTCAACATAGTGGTGGGTATACTTTTAGAAATGCATCGATGCACTGTATCAGACAAATGCACCGAGATTTATATTTGGTATTGGTTTTTTGTGGTGCCCATACATCATACAAATGTACCGATGCATTGTCTCACATAAGCGCGCTGCTACGTAGTATCACATAAACACAGCAAGATTTTTAATTGGTTTTGGTATTTGTGTGGTGCCCATAGGTCATTTAAATGCACTAGTGTACAGTAACTTACACACACTGATGTTCATTTTGTATTTTTTTTGAAACATCAATCTGTGAGAGTGCAATTATTGTGATTTTTTAAAATTCATCATTCATTAAAAGTCGACACATATTATAACAATATTCATATTAATTAATTTTTTATGAATTCATTTGAATCTGATGTTTGGATTAATTTTTTATATCATATCTTAATTATTATGAGTTTTTAAAATTCATTATTCATCAAAAGTCAACACTGTATATCTTATAACAATATTTAAATGAATTAAGTTTTTATTAGTGCATTTGAATGTGATGTTTGGATTAATTTTTTATATCATATCATCAAACTTCACATCTCTTCATTATAATATTGAATCATCCATAAATTTAATCATTGGTGTTACATTTCATAGCAACAATGGAGAACGCAATAGTGTAATTTAAAACATATTTTACTATATATATATATATATATGGCAATCTTTTTCATACAAAATTGGACAGTTATTGGTATCCCTTTGTCTTTCAATTGGGACACTATGCCCATTACATTAAATAAAATGTCTGATTTCATAAACAAATATTTCAAAAAATACAACACCTTGCTTTCGTATCCAAACATAGTGATCATCATTCTTCGCTTGAATTGTTGTCACTTCTAGAGCTATTTACATGACTTGGTTTATTTTCAGAAATGTTTTGTTCAAGGTGTTGATTGTTTCCTTCTTCACCTTCCATATACAAAAATAAAAATAAAAATTGTAATGAGTGTATATACATTGGTGAGAATAATGAAAATTGCAATATTAAATAATATACATAAATGTAAATCGAAAATAAATGACGTACCATAGCAACAATTGACTCATGAACTATACACATTCTTCCAAAACCATGTACCATGCCATCTTTCAACATTTCATTTGTTGGTGGAGTTCCATACTTTGTTTCCTGCAATTTTTATACCCCATAACAAACTATATATCTAATATAAATTTTTTTTTTTTTCTATTAATTATAGATAGATCTAAGTAAAACAAGATCGATAAATTCTTACAAATTCCACAGTTAATTTCTGATATGCCAACATATACTCACAACCCATATTGAACCCATTCTCAATCAACTCATCTGATGCTTCTTCTTTGTATGTTAGCACTTGTTTGAAGACATTTAATGATGATTTTTGTAAAAAAAACTTAAAAAATACAAAAATGAAATCTAGTTAAGTTGTTATAAGGAAGTAACAATTACTCACAAACTTAGATATCAACCCTTTTCTTCCTTGTCTTCCTATTTTATGTGTTGAATCGGTTCCATTTTCTTTTCTTTTCTGTAAGAAAATACCTAAAAATTAATATTTAGTACTAAATTGTTTATTTATTACACCTAATGATTGAAAAATTCAATGATTACATATTACATTTTAAACACCTTTTTGTTTATATGGCTCCTCCTACGATGCAATTTTTTCCATTTCATTAACCATCCCGTTGTACACCTTTTTGGACATTCCTACTGGCATATTTATGATATCAACTCATTCATCTTTTGATATTTTCATAATCTTCCTGAAAATGTAACATGACAATAAACTATTTAATTTTTATATTGATATATGAAAAGTAAATATAACAAAAGTGATATTTATAGATCATTATACACAAACATTTAAAGGGATATTAATTTTTCATTCCTTTTTTTTTTTTGTACATTTTTGCTATTAAATATCTGACATGTCTCATTGACCAATTCTCTGGAAAATTTTCCTGTAGTTCAGATAAAATTTGGTTCTTGGAATCATTGGATTGATTTTTGTATTGTAAGCGGAAAGAACATGTATACATTCATTCCACTATATCCCTCAAAATTTTGTCAAATATTTTCCCCCTTCCGTTAACCTCCAACACCACTCTAGATGAGCTAAGGAGTAGTTCATTTTCATTTGCATGTTCTATTTTTTTTCTTATCTTAGAAAAATATTCCTTTTCTGAGTTGATGGTCCCTGTAGAAAGTTAAACATATGTGAATTAATATATTGTTTGACACATGTTATCTAATGATTTTAAGTATATTATTAATGAAAATTAAAAAAATAAACTCATATTGGATCGATCGTATTTTTTCATTCACCTAATGCATACTTTTGCAATTTTTCCATCAAGATTTTACGCTCTTTTGGTCCTATATCAAAAATAATCTTATCGAGCTTCATCATTTTGTGGCTCTGCATGATACAAAATAAATAATACATATTAGTTAAACTTACATATAGTTCAAAAATAAAAAAAATTGTAAGAATTTACAAAGAACTTGCCTTTTTTTCTTTTCTTGATGTGTTCTCAATATTTTTGTTACTTGATCTCTTCTCGGTCATTTCTTTATCAATCTGAAACTTGTACCATATCATTCACTAATATATTTATAAATAAATTGTCAACTTTTCAGGTAAAAAAAAATCTAAAGAAACTAGTGTGCCATTCATGGTGTATGCACCGATGTCGGTCCATAGGGGTCTTATAAACGCACTGCCAAAATAGTATAATAGACCGTACGATGCTCTATGTCAACAAAGAGCACCGATGCATTACATGTTAACGACCGCACTGATTAACATAGAGAAAATATTAAAAATCGTCCAATGTTAGTTTTTGTAGCATAAACACCTTGCGCAAACAAGGGACCACCATGTGGTTCTATTTGTCAACTATGACACCCAGTGTGGTGCGTTATATGTTGCATTATGCATCGATTAACACAATATAACATTTTTTTGCGAAACAACATGTTCACGGTGCGCCATAATGAAATAGCGTATCGATTCCCTATTTGACATATGTCGTACTGACTAAAAAGTTTTTCTTTTTTAATTTTTTATTACACAGTACTTATACAATGTGTTGGGAATATACAGCGCACCAACGTGGTAGGTAATCTAGGCTGCAGTAATAAAAAAAATATATATTTTTTAAAATTCACGCAAGGGTTAACATGGATTGGGATTCGACTATGAAATTCCTCTTATGGGTTGGATGTCAATCTTATCTTTATGATGAACCTAGCTAGCTGGTTGGAAACATCGATGGAAGAAAAAAACCCACTCAATGCGATGGATCCAGAAGCAACTTCATTACAAAATACAAACCCTATAAATCTAAAATTAAAAGCCCTAATTGTGAAATCACAAAAACAGGGAGAAGAAGGGGCAGAAAAAAAATAAATAATGAAGAGTTCAGGGTAAAAATGAACTTTTTTTCTTTTGTTTCTGAAAATGGAAAAGAAATTGAAATTTTTTTCTTACTTCGTAAAAAAACTGCAGAAAAAAGTAAAAAAAAAAATCAAATTGAATCACAAGATCGTTTGAAATTATATGCTATAGGGTTTGAATCACCAGAGGTTTGGAATTCTGATTGTATGAATACTTATTTTCAAACGTATTTCACTGCTCCATAGTGCTCTCGTGCTCTCTTGCTGAAATGTTTTGCAAAAATAGTGAAATAAGGAAAAGTGTTTAGTATTTAAATAATTATTTTATGAAATTAGATTTTCGAAAATATTTTGTCGGCCATTTTTCAATTTACCTCTTTTTTTTTCACTTAAAAAAATAGAGTTGCACTTTTTTTATTTGTGGTTATTTTTCAATGGTGTGTCACTTGATAGCACCACACCGGTGTGTCCATTGGTAACACAACATCGGCACGTAGCAACTAAAATGCACCGGTGTGGTTATATGTATATTAGCACCGATTTGAGGTTAAGGCACCGAAATTACTTTTAGGTGTGTAGACCAAAATTTAGTGAACTCCAACCATAGAAATTGAGCATTATAATTTTGTTTATTCTCGATGGAAATATGCAATTAGAATTAGAATTTTGTTTATCCTTGAGAATTATAAATGGATAAGATCTTGATGGAAATAACTATTCTTCCAATGAATTTTTCTTATTGCAAGAGGTCCCCACTGATTATGTGGAGATAATACAATGTGGGGCATTTGAAGATTCAATACTATAGGGAACAAGTGAGAAGTTATGGCATGTGAAACTATGCTATGCTAAGACGTGGGCAGTTTTCTCAAATGGTTGGGAAAGTTTTGTTTCTGAGAAGTTTATTGAAGTTGGAGATATTTTAGTTTTTAAACATGTTGTAAATGTACATTTTGCATTGAAAATATTTCGGCCATTTCTTTTCAAAACTACACCTCTTCCTCTTTCATAAAAAGAAACTTGATCCTTTCTACAACTTGCAACAATAAAAGGTTCCAACAGGAGCCTATGATACACATACCTATTTCTCACATTCATATCCATTTCTTCTATTGACGTCTCGAAGGAATTTCTTATGGCCAATCTACTTCACTGAGGAATGTGCCTAAATTTTGTTTGGTTCTACCGAAGTGTGCAATTACTAACATATATGATATTGTAAGCTACCTCCAACCCTCATTAAATTGTATAATATGGATAAAAATTGATAGAAATTCCTATCATATGCGTAAAATGCCTCAAAACATAGAATGGAGTGTTTTGTTTTTTTAAAGTTGTGTGTTATTCTGGTGAAAGAAATTATTCTTTCTATTTTGGTGCTAATATGCTGAAGAAATGGAATAGTGCTCAAGTATATGGCAAAAGTCTTCAATCATATTCTCAAAATATATGGGTTCTTTGATAAATGCATAGATACAAGATTCAGTCATATTGCTGCTAGGAAAAACTAATCTAAAATGCCAATACGACAGGGTCAGTACTGTCTATTGTCACATGAAGCCATAAAACCCACAAAAAATCTCAAAAACCTTTTAATAAAATGCAAAATAGTCCAAAAAAGTCTTTTTTTGTCTATTGCATTATTGAAACTCGAATTCTTCTAAAATATGTTCATGTAATTAGCATCCATAAGAGGAAATGCAATGGTAATATACTCAAATTCTTCTAAAATCTGTTCAATGGAATTAGTACATGTGAAATGTTACATGTGTTATTAGTTCATCAATATTTATACTTTTTATGTTGGGTTTTTATAAAGAAGATGAATTAATTACATTATAAGACTCTTTTTTTCGAAACATTATAATATCCGTTTTTAATTAATGTTAAAATCAATATTTCACTTGATAATTTGCAATTATGTTGATCTCAATAAAAATGGTGTACTATATCAAGTTATTTTTTTTGGTATGTAAGATCCTAATAAAATAATGATAATCCTAAAGGACATGAATTTATTTCCATTATTTTTTAAATTTTATTATGTTACAAAAATTCATATTATTCTAGATTTACTATTTTACAATTATTTACAAATTTTAATAAAATCATTTCACATTAATACAATTAAAATTTTACAAATATTTTACATACAATTACAATTAAAATTAAATATACAATTACAATTACAATTACAATTTAACAATTTCACATACAATTAGAATTAGAATTAGAATTACAATTTTAGAATTTTACATACAATTACAATTAAAATTAAAATTTTACAATTACAGTCATTTCACAGTAATACAATTAAAATTTTACAAATATTTTACATAGAATTAGAATTACAATTACAATTTTACAAATATTTTACATACAATTACAATTAAAATTACAATTACAAATATAATTACAATTTTAGAATTTCACATACAATTATAATTACAATTACAATTTTACAATTTGTCATATATACAATTAGAATTAAAATTTCAATTACAATCATTTCACAATAAATTAAATATTACAATTACAATTAAAATTTATAAATATTTTACATACAATTACACTTAAAATTACAATTACAAATACCAATACAATTTTACAATTTTACATACAATTAAATTAAAATTTCAATTACAATCACGACATAATATTTAAAAAATATCATGGTCATTTAATATTAAATTAATTAATGAATATCACGATCATGATAACCATCGTACAAACATCATATTTGACTAAAAAACACATTCAAATTTTCTAACATGTGATCTTGAACATCTAACAAAACACAATTAGCATTGTATAACATCATCACAACACAAACATCAAATATACATCTCGTGCCAAATAACTGCTATCACATACACATCTATCTACAAGCTGCACATTAAATAAACATATCTAACATGACCTAACAATATACACATCATGATGATCACCAACATGCAAATTAAGTACAACTCCAACATGAACATAAAATACATGGACCATATATATATATACAGAACTGAATAATGTCAAAAATGTACAACTGTAATATAAATGTCATGGATCAGCTAGTGGTACATCATCAATAGCACTACTAGTCGAGGCCTGCTCAGTAAACGGTGCAACCTCAACGGTCGATGGTCCAGCCTGCTCATGATCATGAGTACTGATGGATGTTGTAGACTGCTGACTGTACTTGGCCAATGTTCCATCTTGCTCTCCATGATGACTTTTTCTCGATGCTAATGGAGGCTTCTCATCTGGCGTGGTGCGAGATGAATGATCATCAAATGATGCGTCGCTGCTCGTGGACTATCGATCACGTGTTGCATCTTGACCATGCCTATAATGTGCATCGGTCCTCGTCAGCTGCGTAACTAAGGTTGTATATCCTATGACATGCCACATCAGGTTGTACATGTCACGCGACATGCCTCTCCACATATGTAACAACCTACCATCGGCCAGTATGTCTCTCATATTAGCAGGCCTGATGCTTGTCGCAACAATCAATGTAGTAAGTTGGTCACCCAACTCCATCTCGTATATGCTATCAAGCTGAACGTGGCTAGAAAAAGGTGGTACCAGTGCACCAGCAAGAGTAGGTCTCTCTGCACTGACCTCTAGATGATCCTTGGTATCTAGCATACCCTGATCGTCATCAGAATCCACACCTATATCACGTGGTGGTGGTGGCATGTCCTCGCCATCAAAAGACCCAATGTCAACAAAATATATACAAGTACACAACAATAATTAGACAATTTCATTACACAATTTAATAAAAACAAGTTAATAAACATGTTAGAATAAATTTAAATAAAACAGTAATATTACCTCTATCATCCAGCGGTCATCATTTGTGAAGAGGATGTTGGCACACCCTCGCCAATCCAAACTAGCATAAGCATAGGGGACCATAATGAAGGGATGCTCATCAACACTCGCTAGAAACTCAAGTGGATCATGCGATATGCTCATGGAAAGCACAGTCTCACCCCTCTTGGGCATCATCTATCTCCACATGTGCATCTGTACCTCGAACATCGGCCTATGAGGCTGATGAACAAAATTAGGCCTCGTCTCTAGAAACCACTTAGAAAATAAACAAAAGAGCTCTAAAGAAAAATGGAAGTTGACCCTCCCTTGTGCATGAGCATGACATCTATCTAAGGTTGTATAGAACTGCCACAAAAAATGGCAGACCACTTGACAAGTCATGGCTCCTATACTAAAGAATCAACATAATATAGAAGTGAGAAACTAATGTGTTTCCCATCATTGGTGTTGTGTGAAATGTTCAAAATCAGAAGTGATAGGCACCCCACCTCCCGACTGACAAATGCACCAATACGTAACTGACCTCTAGAGACTTGAAAATCTGAAGGAGATAGTATATCTGCGCTAATCTATCTCTGGGAGTACACCAAATGACTCTCTATTGCATAGCCAACTTGATCCTATGGGAATGAGGGAAAATCCACCCCTCTCCTCTATAGCCCTATAATGAAATATATGTCCTCATCAGTGGGCGAGTACCAATGGTTAGGAGAAACTCGGAAAGTCTGTCAGTGGGCATTCCACCTGTAGATAAGATGTCAAAAAAACACACCATGGTCATTTAGGGAATTATCCTCCTCATAGAACTTGAGGAGGCCTACTTAGCTTAGGAGCACCTGAGTAGCTTCTATAATATGGCGAAGGTACGGATCTCTCTCCCTCTCTCGTGCCTCCCACGGGAAAACCATGTTATACTGGTCTTTCTAATGTTGTTGTTGTTCTCACTCTTCTCTCCTTTCATGTGTCTAAATGATTGACATATTAAGTACAATTTTTTTATTAAATGAGACATGTATTTAGGAATATACATATTTATTTTTTTGAAAAGAAAAAAAAATAGTCGGTGCGCCACAAAAAACAGGTATGCACCTTTCCCGATGCATATTTTGCTTTTCATGCACCAGTGGTGGTGCACCAGATAATATTCAACACCAGAGGTGATGCACCTAAAATTTTCAGTGCACCGTTGAATATGTTTGGTGTCAGGAGTGCGGTGCACTGACTAAAATCTACGCCCCGGGGCATATAGTTTGATCAACGCATCGACCTCCTGACATCATCACATAGTCAATGGTGCAATATTTTACCAGGCCACACCATTGACCCTATCGAGATGCATAATACAATGCGCTGACAAAAATGCCTGCTCTGGGGTGGATATTTAAGTCAATGCACCGCATTGCCGCTATTCCACATGGTCAATGATGTGGCCGGGTAAATGGCTTCACCTTAATTTTTTTAAAATTTAAAAATAACATGGTGCACCTTCGGTACCACCCCAAAACCAGTGTGAATACCATTAGCACTAGTTTCAGTGTCGCCTGTAAATTTACATGCAACACTGCAAATTGGTGCGAGCCGAATGGCTCGAACGCACAATGCGACAATTTTTATTTTCTTTTAAATGGTTAATTTTAAGGTTATTTGAAATTCTAGTCTACTATAAGGATTAATTATGGAAAAAAAATCATTTTAAGGTTGATTCGACAGCTGAGATCAAAGTGAAGGCCTGCAGCCCTAGGGCTCTCCTATGTCTCTTTGATGATGTTGTGGCCGCTTCTGGCTCCTCCTTATCGTCGGCTTCACTGATCTTGCCACCTGTCTCGGGCATGGTAGTTTCCAAAGCGGGGGCCCTGTAACCCCCTAAACACTCAGGATCTTCACTGATCTGAGAACCCCAGCTCCTCGCACGCAACCGATCCACCTCCTCACTCAACGCTTGCAATCGATCCAGTAGCCTCTTAGTCTCTGCCTCGATCTAGAAATGGGATTGGGTTTAAATATGAGAAGCATGTGAAATCGTCAACTTGCATACCTATCTAGTCTAAATGACCAGAGATCCATCTCCCTACTGAGCACATCAATGGCCACATTCAATATATATGCATGAGCATGCATTAATCAGCAAATTTATTGGGCTATGGCCAACTGATAAAGCCCTATATGGCTGGATCAAGGGGAAATGGAAGCCAAAAGGTAGGTGGATCTACAGTTGAGCCCCAAGGACTTCTTCAACATCATTTTCACCTGCATCTAAGACAAAAATCGAGTCATGGATGAAGGCCCTTACTTTTTCAACACAACAGGGCTTTTTCTGAGGGATTGGGTGGAACGTTTCAACCCAGACAAAGAAGAATTCAATTGGGCACCAGTCTCGATTAGACTATACTCCTTGCCACTGGAGTATTGGGAAGAAATCACCTTAAGGAGGCTGGAAACTACCTCGAAACCTTCATCAAAATTGCTGAGGAAAACAAACATAATTGATACACTGCCTATGCTCAGATCTGCATTATATGCATTTGGCGAAAGCGCTCCCTAACTCGATATGTCTCTGTCACAAAGACTTGGAATGGATCCAATCCATAGATTATGAATATGTTCCCTTTCATCAGGTGTGTACTCGTATGTACAATATTTTTTGGGGATCGGCTCCGGTAACCCACCCTGCCTCTTTGCCTCTCTACCCTTAGATCCGTATGGTTTTACTCCTATACCTACAAAAATAATACATTCTAAAAATACCTGCCCCTTACCCTCTTCTCAGCTTTCCCATTTGTCAGTCTCTTCAAGAATAGTTTTCCAATTTAGCCAACTTGATGTGGACTTAACTCTTGAGAGCTGAAGGTTGAACTCATTCTCTTTGTCATTCTCCAACATTCTCCTTGGAACTACGTTTTCTTTTAGGTTGAAATTTTCAATATTGAGTACTATGACCCCACGACAATACCTTTAAAGTTTCCCAAGTCTTCGAGCTATTCGGAACAACAACTTATGACAGACAACTGCATATTCAACTTCTTTGGATCTTTTCAAGACTCTCAGTTCGCAATTGACCTTCATGACCTATATGATTGAAGAACCAAAATCCATTAACTTTGGAGATCTAGATCTAACTGGGCTGGAAAAAGCTTGTGACTCAAAAGCTACCATACCATACCTCCTAGGAAAATCGAAATTTTGGAGGAAGTTGTTTAGTTAATTTATTGTCCTAAATTGCTAACATAAATTATCGACCAGGGCTAGTAAACTGATGAAGTGTGATGCACTATATGTGCCTAAGTATCCATTTTTCTTACTTCGTTGTTTTTAGTGTTTTATTGATGTTTAGGGTTTTTTATGTTTGATTCTTATAATGCTACTCTATGCTAAAAAGATGAAGTTAGATCTATGTAAAAAGGGAAAAAAGAGGAAATGTTAATAAATGAATTAAAACAAAGTTTATTTGCAAGTTATGTTCCTAACTAGAAAATGACAAAAACAGAGAGTCCTAATCCATGGATATTACAGCTTCTAAATGAACATTCATGAAATGAAAAGTAACTCAAAACACTATAACCTAATCTGATTCATTTAGTTAGAGATTTCTTGGAAGAGCTTGTGAAAAAGATTAATTCTAATGCAATGAGGATCTCCTACAACAGAAAATAAAATGCTCAAACAAACAGTAACTTAGAACATTACAGTGAAATCTCATTCATTTGATAGAGGTTTATTGGAAGAGCTTGAGAAAAAGATTACTATAATGTAGTAATGATCTTCTATGAAATGCTGAAACAGCTTATAACATTACAACTAAATCTCATTCATGAGTTAGAGGTTTATTGGAAGAGCTTTTGAAAGAGATTAATCATAATGTGATAAGGATCTTCTATGAAGCAAAACAATCAATAACTCACAATATTACAACTTAGTCTCATTCGTGAATTAGAGGTTTATTGGAAAAGCTTTTGAAAGAGACTAACTGCAGTATAATGAGGATCTTCTTTTTAACTAAATAACATAAAATGAAATGCTAATAACTCAGAATATCACAATTGAATCCCATTCATTTAATAGAGATGTATTGGAAGAGCTTGAGAAAGAGACTAACTGCAATATCATGAGGATCCTTTATCTAAGAAAATGACATGAAAAATAATGCTAAAAACTATGATTTCAGAAAGCAATTTAAGTAAGGAAATATGAAAAAAAAAATTGAAAATGACTTATCTAGAAAACATGTAAAACCTCCACAAATAGCAAGGGCCCTATGCTACCAATTCGGTGTAATCCTTAGCTCCTTGAAGATGTGATCAAAATAGCATCAAAGAACTAAATTTCTTTATTGATAAACTCACAAATCTACATCCCATTCCATCCTAAGCTTTGTTACAAAACAATCTCTAATCCTTTCTCTTCTTCTCCTATTTTTTCACTACCCTTGATAGGAAAAAGCTTCCCCTATTTATACAAAAATATGAGAAGTTATCTCATTAATGAGAGTCCATGAATCTCTCCCTCTATCTCTAGAGTTACAATCAAAATAGGAAATGATAAGACACATGTCTTTTTAGAGTTTCAATACAAATAAGAAATGAGACACATATCTTCTTAGAGTTTCAATACAAGAAGGAAATGAGACACATGTCCTCATGATCCCATGATATTCTCCACTAAAATTCGAATTTGGTTTTGGGAGGCCACATAAAGTTCTTTTAGAAGCTTCCTTTTGACCTACACATGTCACAAAACTCATAACACATATATAGATATATGAAACTATGTTAATTTTCTAGTTTCTAATCATAAATTCACTTTAAATACATAAAATAAATAACTTTGGAAGACAAGGATCCTAACCCATATATTTATGAAAATGGTTACTTGATGTAGGGTTTTAGATCAGATTGTTATGAAATGGCAGCTGAATGGTAATGACATGATGGAAATATGTATGAATATGGAAAACACTTTTGAGATTGGGCTAAGCAATATTGAATGCTAATCATAGCGGAAGTTACCTATCTTGGAATTGAGAACTTATTCTCAGAAACTTTCAATATTAACAGAGAACTGTAAACACGGAGACTAACTGATCACAAAGGCTCATTACATTGGGATCAACTAGAGAGTCTGTAGATATCCTAAGTTGACAAATTTTTTCAAAGCTCAAACCCAAGTTTACAATGAATCTTCACCGAATATTCGAGATAAAATCAAAGTGTCATATGATAAAGTATCACTAATAAATAAAGTCACCATCTTTATGCAGAAACCAAATGTACCAACATATTTACTCTATTTACTGCCTTTTGGCTTACAGTGATACTATAGTAGTAGATTCATATGGGGTCGTCGAGGGCATCGCCATTGCATGGAATCCCACCATCATCTCCATCTCTCACTTTCATGCCTCCTGCCACTTTCTTCAAGCCTCTTTTCACCTCATTGAAACCCACCTCAAAGGTCTCCTCACCAATGTTTACCTCCCTCAGTCTATAGCCAACAAGATCCGCACCCTAGATGATATCTCGACTCTGCATGCTCAAAACCCCTATCCCCATTGCATCCTTAGTGGGGACGTTAATATGATCACTAGTATGCGAGAAAAGCACGAAGGCCATCAAATTCTCGAAGCTGATTCTCTACACTTCAAGTCTTTGATCACCCAAAATTGTCTCATTTACATCACCATTGCTAATGGCCTCCGTACTTGGAATAATTGCATAATTGGATCGGACTTCATTGCCTCATGGCTGGATCGCTTCCTTGTATCAAATCGAGTCATCCAAGGTACAGGAGACATTTTCTCCTCCATTCATCTGACGACAGGTTTAGACCGTTGGCCCATCAAACATCAGTGGGAGGGTCTGAGTCAGGGAAGATACAAACCTTTTCATTTTGAGCAATTTTGGCTCCCTCATCTAAGTTTCCATGACATGGTGATGCACTGGTAGCATACCATCCCCCCCTTTAACAGATGCATCATGTACAATATTCAGCAAAAGCTCAAAATCATCAAAACCAGATTGAAAAGTTGGAATCAAAGCACCTTCGGTAACATTTTCCAAGACCATAGATATTTGGTAGCTGAAATGGAGAAGCTACAACAAGATCTCATAAACTATGGGTGCACCGAGGCCCTGGACACTTCGGAGAAAGCCCTCAAATCACATATCTAGGAACGGGAACTTGAGGAAGAAATGATTTGGAAACAGAAATCTCAAATTCAATGGCTTAAAGAAGGCAAGAAGAATACCACCTTCTTTCACCGCTCGACCATACAAAAAGGAATGGAAAACTGCATCTCTATCCTCCGAAATGATCAAGGGGAAAGCTTGGAGATGCATGAAGAGATACAGTAGGAACCCCTGGACGACTTCAAGGCTTCGCTCATAGAACCTCCCTTGGATCGCCAGGCAGCCATTGAGAGCATCACTAAACATATCCCTGCTTTGATTACTGATGAACAAAACCAGATGCTGCTCAGGCCTGTTCTTCTTCAGGAAGTGGATCAATCCATGGCACAACTTAAAGCAGGCAAGGCCCCTGGCCCAGATGGATTCACCACCAACTTATTTCATTTCTTTTGGCAGGATTTATGGAAGGAGATCTGGGGAATGGTTGAGGAATCTCGATCCATGCACTGGATGCTGCCATCTCTTAACACCACGTTCATCACCCTCATTCCCAAAGAAGACCAAGTCTCCTCCCCAAGAAATTTTCACCCCATAGCCCTTTGAAATTTTCTCTACAAATTGGTATCCAAAGTTATTGCCAATCACCTCAAGACCATCCTTCTCCTCCTTATATCCCCTAAGCAAACTGGTTATGTAGAAGGGAGACACATTCTTGATGGCATCATTCTCATGCACAAGGTGGCCCACTCCTTAAGGACATACAAGATTCCAGGGATGATGCTTTAGATAGATCTCTCAAAGGCCTTCGATAAGCTTAGATGGAGCTACATCCAGCAAATTCTATCGGCCTTTGGTTTCATTCAAACCTGGATCAAATGGATTCTCAGCCTCATCTCCTCTCCCCTTTACTCCATTCTCCTTAATGGTTCTCCCTCCCCCCACCCCCACTTTTGTCCCTCTTGCGGCATCCGAAAAGGGGACCCCCTTTCCCCATTCCTTTTTGTGATCATGGATGAAGGTTTAGGTAGGCTTCTCAAAGCCAATATTCAAGACCAGTCTCTTCGAGGGCTAAGTCTTCATCAACGCCCTCCCATCTCACACCAACAGTTCATCGATGACAACATGTTGTTTATTCACCCCTTCGTCCAAGAGGACTCAACACTCAAGTGCATCTTGGACTTCTTATCTCTAGCGGCTGGACCTTCAGTCAATAACTCCAAATCCCAAATTTTCTTCTTCAACACCCCTCTGATCACCCAACACAAAAATAGCTAGAAATCTAGGATTTCCTATTGCAGCTTTTCCCTCTAAATACATTGGCACTCCTCTCACTGATTCCCTTCCCAAGCACTTCTCCTGGAAAGATTTGTTGGAAAAATTGGAATCACAGCCATATTTATGGACTCATCGAGCCCTGAGCCTTGCTAGCTGACTCATATTAGTTAAATGAGTCCTTCAATCCATGCCCCTATACCTCTTTTCCATGCTTGCAACACCTAAATGGCTACTCAAAGCAATTCAGGAGCTGCAACGCAACTTTCTATGGGGAGGCATCAAGGGAAGAAGGAAATGGGCCCTTGTGAATTGGCAAGAGGTGTGCATTCCCAAAAATGCAGGTGGCCTAGGGATGCGTGATCCACACCTCAGTAACAAGGTTATGGGAGCCAAAATATATTGGCAATGGGTTTCTAACACCAACAACCCATGGGTACAAATGTGGGCAGCAAAATATGCCCGCAACTGGCCTTGGGGAAACCTCATTCGTTATGACAGTGATCAATCAGGCTCCCTCATGTGGAGAGTGGAAATTTAACATCGCGCCCTTATCCGCGACCGCAGATTTTGGGAGGTCAATTTAGGCAGCTCAACAAACTTCTGGTGTGATTCTTGGTAGCAGATGCTGAAATTGGTGGATCTTTTTCCCACCTCGGATTGGCTAGGAATCCTTGAACATCTAGCCCATCCTTGTGTAAATACTTTCTGGAGTAACATAGCAATCTCCCAAGGCCAGTTTTGACAATGGCAAATAACATATCATCTCCAAACTCAATGCAGACTCAATCTAACCCCAGATATGGTGGTAGAACTCAACAAGCGACAAATTCGAGTCTCAGAGGATCTCGACCATATCTGTTGGGGCTATACCTCCACTGGCATCTTCTCCACCAAGGAAGGCTACAGTCTGCTGCTACCTTCTCACCAGCCCGATGGCATCTGGGACAAATTCTGGCATTCTAAAAATTGGCCAAAAATTTCCACTTTCCTTTGGCTCCTTAGTAAGTGTCGCTTACTTACTTGGGACAATCTCCACAGAAAAGGACTCATCGGCCCATCCCAATGCCCCAATTGTGGGAACAAGGAGGAAACTACTGAGCATCTCTTCAATGAATGCATGGTAGAAATGGTACTTTGGAAAAAGTGAAACTTCTTATTAGAAGATTGAATAGAATCCTTGGGAGCATCGTTAACACCATACGGAGCTGGACTTCCACCCCTTTTCACTATCTCATTCTCAATGCTCTATGGACAACACTCCTAGGGCACCTCCTCTGGACAATATGGAAGGAGCACAAAATCTATGGAACATGGTTTGTAGCAACTTGCAGGAGACTTTAGCTCTTCATCCATGGAAGGATTCAGACCTCCCTACTCTCCAAGGGGAATAGATCATCTGGGCCAATTGGAACCTCCGGCTGCACTCCTCGCCCATTCCTGAGCCCCCCTCAACCCAAATGGCGCCCTCTCTGGGACATTGGTCCATTCTTCCCTCAGGCTTCTACAATATGAACTTTGATGGAGCCTCTAGACGGAATTGAGGGCAAGCTAGATTTGGAGGTATTTTCAAAACCTCTCTAGGCCAAGTGCACACAGTTTCTAATGATCCATCAGATGGGATAAAAACAATTCGGTAGAGTTGGAAGGACTACTTTAGGGGCTCATCATAGCCAGAGACCATCATCTATTTCCCCTTCTCACTGAAGGCGACTCTCAGATAGTCATTGACATGGCTAAGTGCCTCTAGGCAGGCTCTTTAGCCACCAGACTCAACAAGAGCTGGTGCCTGGCCACCAGAATCACCATGCTCAATCAACGAATTTTCATGGACATGGCTATTAACTTCCAACATGTGTGACACTCTGCTAACAAGGTATCGGATCTCCTTGCAAATAAAGGAGTCCACCATTCCTCGCCTCTCTGGGTTGGCTCTCTCACCTACATTGATGATGAAGTTCTCCTCCAAGGATGTACAAACCTGGTCCATAATGACCTCCATCCCCCGTATGCAGGTGTTATATAGCCTCAATGGGCTACAGGGTGCGGTCATATGGCTCACCACATGGCCTGCCCATGTGCCATGTCCTGCGGATACCCGAAGCCTTTATTGCTTACGTGGTTTGGGCTTTAAAATCCCATGCACCACCCTTCCCTCGACGTACTCAACGTCTTGTTTATTTACTCCTTCCTATGCCATGAGGTTTGCCATTCCCGCTCCTCCCTCAGCTCTTCAGCCTACTTTGCTTGCCTTCACTGTGCTTTTGTGGCTTTTGCCCCCCTCGGCTCTAGGTAAAAGTCTATGGGCTCCATCTTCTGTCTCGACTCTAGAAAATTACTACACCTTACCTAGGATCACTAAGATTCCATGATGCCATTGGTAGCATTGCAGGTGAGCGGGGGGAAGGGGCTTCCCTGTGCGGCCTCGTCTGCCACATGCTCTCCACACAGACTTGAATCTTCTTGTCGACTGGGATATGGCAGACTTGTCGCCATCAATCCTTTCTCCGACCTCACCTCCCGCTATTTTTTCTGACCCTTTGGCTCCTCCCACACAGCTATCTGATTCGTATGCTCCGCCCTCCTCCTCCCGTTGCAAGAAGAGGGCTCGTAAATCCACCATTTCTATTGAGCCCGCCTTCCTCCCCTGAAAAATTAAAGCCCTCCCCATGCAGCCTGCTTCCAGCTCTAATTCAGATGACAATGATTTTGAACCAGCTGTGGAGAAGTGACTCCCGGGGGTTGAGCCATTTTGGCAGCCCCTTGAAGAAAGATGACCACAATGCGATGGCCTCTCTAGACAATCCATCCTTCTTGCAGGATATCGCCTCTGTGGACTCACGGGAGGAGTGCCTTGGCCTTCCTCCTTCTCTGCTTGAACCACTTGAGGATGCGAACCAATTCCTTGACACTCTGGATTATGAAGATATCTACCTCATTCTCAAAGAATCGCCTCCCCCCAGCGACTCGTACGAAGGTTCTCCATACAGTTCACTCTTCAAATTTCTCCATTTACTGGTTTATCTAATGTATTTGTTTAGCTCTGTTTATCTCTTTTTGTAAAACTAATAAGGTTGGTTTCCCACTATGGGCATCATGTTATGGTTGGATTTTCAAGATTGGTTTCCCCTCTAGGGGCAGTCTAGTTTTGGACAGTAGCGTTTTTCCTATTCCCTCCGTCATGGATTCTTCCATTTCCAAGGATGAGAATTGTAACTCTGGTTTAACGGCTTAACAGATATAATTTTACTTAGAAAAAAAAAATTATGGAAAAACAAGGAAAATACCTATACATTTGCCCATTGAGGAGGCATATTGGTTGTAGAATTTTGTAAAAGAAAATTTTCCCAACGTTTTGCAAAATTCAAGCTGGAGATTCATGGGCAATGCACAGCAGCAATGCGTGAAATGGGTGCAATGGGAGCACCGATGTCAGGGTGACTCAGACAAGGATAAATTGTACCAGTCCTTAAGAGCTCTAGGGCACTAAGAAAAGTGAAAATGAAGTTTTTTGGCCGTAATTTATTTTTTTATTTAACTGTATTCGGGTGCACGAGGTTTTATAGGCACACTGGTGTAGTCTCTTAAGACTGCATCTGGCGGTTTCTGTTTTTGCATGGTGTTTTATGATGCACCGGTGTGAAAGAGTTGTAAAGCACCAGTGTGATAAAGTAATAATATGCATTGGGCAAGTGTATATGGAGCACACGGTGTCTGGTATGCCAATGTTCTATGTGCACTAGTGCTTTCTCTTGTTGAATGCATTGGTGCAGTTGAGGATGATAAGCATACCGAATGAAAAACATCTGCAAAAAATTCTACCTGCGAACTTCCTCTAATAACCTCTCCTAGAAATGGATACATGGGGAATTTTTATAACGGGTTCCTCAAAAAATTCCTTTAGAGGGTATTTTCCTTCTACTGATTTCTTGGTAATGCAATAGAATATTTGTTATCATAGAAAATATGAGTTGGATCTTTCTGTTCATGAAAAAATTCAGTCAAAGTTATTCTCATCCACACAGTTTGACATGCTTTTTCCATCGCTGCAACATACTCTACTATAGTTGATGATAGAGTCACAATGGATTGCTTCACTAATTCCCATGAGACTGTACCTGAACCAAAACTAAACACATATCCAAATTTACTCTTCGTGTCATCAATATTAACTACAAAGCCACTATTTATATATCCAGTTAGTTTAAAATCTGAATCAGATATATACAAGATACCATAGTTTCTTGTTCCAACAACAGTTCTTAAAATCCTTTTTCTAACTAGCCAGTGGGTACTCTTCAGAGACTCCATGAATCTAGAAATGAAACTTACAACAAACATTATATCAGGACTTGTTGCTATCAAATACATAAGACTTCCAACCAATTTCTTATAGAAGGTTGGATCAATATTTGAGCCTTGATCATCCTTACTGAGTTTTTTACCAGTTGCAATTGGGGTTACAACTAGCTTACAATTTTCCATCTTGAACCTTTTCAATATATCCATTGAATACCTAGATTGACAAATGAAAATACCATATTTATATTGAGTTAATAAAATATTTCATTAGGCCTAAATCAGTCATATCAAATTATTTTTTCATGCTTTTCTTAAAATCATCTACTAAAAGATCTCTAGTGAAAATAAAATCATCAACATATAGGCACACAATCAAAATTTTACCTTCCTCGTTTACTTTTGTATACAAGTTTTGCTCACTTGGACTCCCGATGAATCCATTATTATTCATATATTCATCAATTCTACTGTACCACAATCAGGGTGCTTGTTTCAATCCATATAATGATTTTATTTAATTGTAAAATTTATTTTCTTTACCATCAATTTCATATCCAGGAGGTTGTTTCACATAAACCTTTTCTTCTAAAAAACCATTTAAAAATGTAGACTTAACATCCATTTGATATTATTTTCCATTTGTTTTGTGCAACGATAGATAATATCATTATTACTATTTCAAGTCTAGCTATAGGTGTAAACATTTCATTATAAGCAATATCAGGTTGTTGACTGAATCCATGAGCTACAGGCCTTGTTTATGCTTTTCGATTTCACGTTCAGCATTCAATTTAGTTTTGTAAATCCATTTAACACCTACATTATTCTAACCTTCAAGAAAAATATACAAGTTCCTAATTATTATTTCTTTCTATAGCATAAATTTATTCATCCATTGTTATGAAACCAGCTCCAAAAATAGAAGAAAATAGATATCAACACCTTAGAAATCAACCACTTTGAGGAGCAAACCTCCAATACATTAAATAAATGAAAAATTCTTGGATGATACAAATGACCAAAACATCCTTCTATATATAAGCGTCCATGGGCCCACAATATAATCCTATCTGACCTAACAATAACAATGTAAGGGCACAATAATAACAATATTGGGGTTATAGGGTTACAACAATAACAATAAGGGGGCTACGATAATAACAATAAGAGACTATACTAGCAATATATAGACCTAACATGTCCCTCTCGTTCAAAAAAATGTTGTCCTAAACGCTTCAGTATCTCTATGTGCTTCTGTATAAAATTCTCATCCTCCCATGTAGAATCCTCAGTGGGTAAGTTCTTCCACTTGATGAGATAACCTAAAATTGATCGATTGCATAGCTGTCCAGTTATTGTTTTCATGACCGCTTCAGCTTCCAATATGATTTTTCCTTCCCCATCAAGTTCTAGCAATATTGTTTGAACTGGAATATTTTCACCTATAACCTTCTTTAACCATGAAACATTGAAAACTGTATGCACCTACAAAGGAGAGGGAAGCTCCAATTTGTATGCCATAGTACCAATATTTTGAAACACCTTGTAAGGAGCATAGTAGTTTGGAAATAATTTATTATCCTTCATCGCTTGCTTGAGGGACATTTTTTTATATGGTTGTAGTCGTAAAAATACCCAGTCTCTGACATCAAAACATCTCTCACTGCGATGTTGATATGCATGTTGTTTCATTCGATTTTGTGCCAAATTTAGGTTATCCTTTAAGAGTTTGAGAACTTATTGTTGATGCTAGATGTGATATTCCACTACTTGAACCTTAGAATTTTCTCTTAAATATTATGTGATGGAAGGTGGATGATATCCCTAAAGTGCCATAAATGGGGTCATTTTTGCTGCAGTATGGAAAGAAGTGTTATACCATCATTCATCGAGAGATAACCACTTGACCCATTGTGTTTGTTTATCAGATACAAAACAACCAAGATATTCTTCCAAACATTTATTCATTATCTAAGTTTGACCATCGGATTGAGGACGATAAGATGAGCTATGAGCTAATTTTGTACCCAAACAAGAAAATAACTCCATCAAAAAATTTACAGTAAAAATGGGATCTCTATCACTCACAATAACCTTTGGGTTTCCATGTAGCTTTTGAATTGTGTCCATAAATGTAGTATCAATCGTACTTGCCTTAAATGGGTGAGATAATGCACAAAAGTGTGCATTCTTGGTAATTCCATCAACTAAGACCATGATGACACCCTTTCCTTCGGACTTAGGTAAACCTATGATAAAATCCATTGAAATATCCTCGCAATGTTGACATGGAATGGATAAAGGTTGTAGAAGATCCAATATCTTAATTGTCTCAACTTTATTTTGCTGGAAAACCAAACATCTCGCCACAAACATTTGAATATTATATTTAAGGCCATCCCAAAAAAATTCTTTCTTCACCCTATGGTAATTTTTTAAAATTCCTGAGTGTCCTCCTAAAGGAGAAGTGTGCAATTCCAAAAAAATATTTTGTTTTAGTTGGAAATTCTTAGAAAGATATAAGAAATATTTGTACCATATGGAATCATTTTTCCAAATAAATGTATCAGATGTACTAGGATCTTGCTGCAACTTTTGAATGAGTGTCCACACTTCTTCGTCCCTCTTCCATTCATCCCTTTCTTCGGTTATCCAATCTGGTTGAATAATAGAAATTGCATAAATTAATTCTTCCACCTCTTCATTCTTTCTTGAGAGTGCATCTGTAACAACATTTAGCTTCCCTTTTTTGTATATTACCTCAAATTCATAACCCAACATCTTTGTGACCTATTCCTGCTACTCTTATGAAGATAGTCTTTGTTCCAAAAAGTGTTTAAGTCTATCATGATCAGTTTTTACCTTGAAGTGTCTTCCCATTAGGTAAGTTCGCCATTTCTTTAGTGCATGTGGTATTGCTAACATTTCATTCTCATAAATAGCTTTCTGTAAATACTTTCCTTTGATTGGAAAAATTTCAAAAGCAATTGGTCTTACTTCTTGCATTAAAACAACACCAATTCCATTTCCTGAGGCATCACATTTCACAATAAAGTTTTTTGTGAAGTTTGGCATAGCTAAGACCGGTGCTAGGCACATTGCGTCTTTAAGATGTTCAAAGGCCTTAGTTGCTTCAAGAGTCCATGAAAATGCATCCTTTTTCAATAATTTTGTTAGAGGTGCTGCTATTCTCCCATAATTCTTAACAAACTTGCGATAATACCATGTTAAATCGGGAAATCCTCACAATTGCTTTATGGTTGTGGGGACTTTCCATTCCTTAATGGCTTTAATTTTGTTAGGGTATACCTCAACATCCTCATGAGATACAATATGACCCAGATATTCCACCTCTTGTACTCCAAAGAAGCATTTGGATGATTTTTCATATAATTGTTTCTCCTACAATAGTTTGAGCACCCTATCAACATGTTGAACATTATCCTTCCAAGACATGTTGTATATTAGTATATCATCAAAAAATACTAGAAAAATTTTTCTAAGGAAGGGTTTGAAAATGGAATTCATCAACCCTTGAAATGTAGAAGGTGCATTGGTAAGGCAAAAAGGCGTGACCAAAAATTCATAATGAACCTCACGATTTCAAAATGCTATTTTCAGAATATATTCAGTCTTCATTCTAATTTGATGATATCCTCAATGAAGATCCAACTTGGTAAAATAATTTTCTCCACATAATTCATCCAATAATTCATCAATCATAGGAATGGGAAATTTATCTTTAATGGTGAGATTATTGAGCTCTGTATAATCCTTACACATGCACCATGATCCATCCTTATTCTGTACTAATACTACTGGAGTAGAGAAATAACTTTGACTAGGTTGAATTATAACAACCTCTAACATTTCTGCAATCATACGTTCAATTTTGGTCTTCTGGACATAAGGATATCTATAAGGCCTGATGTTTGGAGGAGCACTTCCTAGAATCAAATTAATAGCATGATCATGATCACGAATAGGTGGGAGTCCTTTTGGAGTTTCAAACACCTTGGAATGATTGTCCAAGACTTTTTGGAGATCTGTAGAAATAGATGATTTTGATGTTGAAAATTCTAGTGAGCATAATTGTGTAATTATGCCTCATTATTATTTCTTTAGAAGATTTGTCATGATATTAGAGCTTATTATCTTTCCTGGCTTCCCTGCGATACCCCGTAATTTGACTTCCTTTCCTTCTGAAAATTTTTTCAAGAAAAGTTTCTGAAAATTAAAAGCTATTGTCCCCAATGATTTTAACCATTGTACTCCTAGTACAACATGAGCACCTCACATAGGAATGGAAATAATTGGACTATTCAATACATATTCCCCCATGGTTAGCTTGATATTATGGAATTTTCTAAAGAAATTTATAGTTCCTCCATTTGCAACCATTACTTGGCATTCTGGTGCCAGGTATAGGAAACAATTCAATTCCTTGGCTACGTTACAATCAATAGAATTATGGGTACTACTCGAATCAATAAACACTATCACCTTTTTCTTCTTGATATGTCCTTCTATCTTGAGAGTTTGAGGAGTGGTAATTCCTGCCAATGCATTACATGATATGGTCGGAATCATTTCTTCCTCTTCTAGGGTTGGGTCCTGGTGTATATCCTCTTCTTTTGAATATTCTTGTTCATTTTCTTCTTCCTCTTCACAATCTATGTAAAATAATTTCTTCTCAGCACACTTATGACCTTTAGTGAATTTTCTATCACAACTGTAGAAAAGCCATTTTTCTCTTTTTTCTTCCACTTTTTGTGGTGTTAACCTTGTAGGTTGTGGAAGTATAGGAGTAGCAACACTTCTATATTTATATATGTCAGTGGTTGGCTTTCTTGATGCCATAATTTTACATTCAATTTTTCTTGCCAACCTGAATGCCTTTTCCAATGAATCAGGTTCCCAAACGCGAACTTCATGTTGGATGTTATCCTTTAAAGTCCCTATGAAGACATCAATCTTGTGTTCCTTTGGAATATCAGCTACCCTTATATTCAATTTTTGGAAGTTCTCAATGTGCTCTGCTACTAAAATCTTTTGTTTGAGATTTATTAATTAGCTAAAGAAGGTGTTGTTTTTTGTATCCTCATAATGTGCTATCATTTCCTCCATAAAAATTGACCGATTGAAAATTTTGCTACGGGAGCAAAGCCATCGATACCATACAAATGTATTTTGTTTTAAATGTAAAGTTTAAATGCATACCTTTTGTGTGTTTTTCACACTATTGATATCAAAATATTGCTCCATCTGTAGTATCCATGTTACAGAATCCTTGCCATCAAACTTCCTCATATCCATCTTTGGAATATGGTGGTTCTTCCATCCAACATTAGAGTTTATGAAAACATGATTAAAATTTATTTTGTTTTCATCATGAGTTTATTCTACTATCTTTTTGCCATTAGGAAACATTTCTTTTATCAACTTTTCCAAACCTTCGATGTTTACTTCTATATATTTCTTCATGTTTTCCATTTTTTCATCGATCTTAGCTTCCATGTCATCCATCTTAGCTTCCATGCCCACTTCCATGCCTTCCATATTAGCTTCCAAACCATTCATCTTAGCTTCCACGCCTTTCTTCAAACCATCCATCTTAGTTTCCATGCCTTTCTTCAAAACTTCCATTTCATTTTTGGTTTCTCTTTGCAATAGAGAAATTTGGTCCATTTTCTCTTGTAATTTTGATATCTCATGTTGTGTTTCTTCGTCTTCATGAGTCATAGTAGAGCCTTCTAAAGGCTTAATGGGTGTTGAATTATTTTAGGGGGCATTTTAGAACCCAATACTGATATATATTCGTCAATATGCCCTTGGAGTAAATTAAAATATTTTATTTTCAAATGAGACTTATGTAATTCGAAAAAATACACAGATCTTTTTTTTTTTTTAGGAGCTCAACATTTAAGCTGAATTATCTCTATGATTCCAAATATTCAATATCTAAAATTTAGTCCTGCAGTAGCCCTATGAATCATCTTTCGAATGCCATAGGTCTTACTTGATTTTGGTTCTTCAAGACAAAGTTATGCCCAATCTCCCATGATGACCTAATTATGGATTGGTTTAGTAGAGCAAACTTGTATGACTTTCCATGTGTCATTGTTTCCTCTTTCAACTCTGAAATTGATATAATGAAAACTACAGTCCCTGTACTTGCAGCCACATTTTAAATAATCTCAATCTGACGCTCAGAGAGAGAGTTATGACGTTTTTCCAACGGTCACCTCTTTGAGATGAAATTTGGAAACCTAAAACAATCCTAGCTTCCATAGATCATATCTCCAAACATATTACGGACCAAGCTCTGAAATTTTGTGAAGATATTCCTCATGATTTCTGCTTCGCACTCTATAAATTTCATCTTCTAAACCTTCGTAGAAAAAAGGTCATAGAAAAAATTCCATGATGACTTATTTGGAGTAGAAAAACCCTATAATCCAAACCTCTGATACCAAATGTTATGAAACCAGCTCCAAAAATAGAAGAAAAGAGAGATCAACGCCTTAGAAATCTGCCACTTTGAGGGGGAAACCTCCAATACATTGCATAAATGAACAATTCTTGGATGATACAAATGACCAAAACCTCCTTCTATATATAGGAGTCCATGGGCCCACAATATAACCATATCCGACCTAACAATAATAATGTAAGGGAACATAATAACAATATTGGGGTTAAAGGGGTCCAACAATAACAATAATCGGGCTACACTAATAACAATAAGGGACTAAACTAGTAATATACGGACCTAACATCCATAGTTTTTATCCAAAAATTTTCTTTCACGACTTCATAAAAATTAACTAGATCATATAGAAGTAATGCAAAATTTGAAATTTGATATATTTCATCATTCTCCTCATACAATTATTTTAAAATTCTAGTTTTCTAACCTTTAATTCTATCCTTTAATGTATCCATTGTAGGATTAGATGCATTACTTGCCTCTGACCCTTTTATTTGTTTTCCACCACAACCTGATGGTTCGTCGTGTTCCTAATTTCTCGATGTTGTCCATTGTAATGGACTGAATATTGGTGATTGGATGTCTAAACTTCTTCTATCAGGTGTATATGGAATCGACTATCCACCTTGTACCTCTTTCTCATCTTCATTATCATCTTCATGAGCTAATACAATTCCCTCTGCAACAGATTTATCTATGCTTCCATCCCAAGCTTCTTCTTCCTTGAATTCAAGATCTCTACTAATAATATATTTCTTGGTGATGGGCTTATAGGTTTATATTCTTTAGATTCCACTATGTCCAATAAATATACATTTCTCACTTCTATCATGTAATGTATTTCTCAATTCTTTAGGAACATGTGCATAAGAAACACAACCAAAAGTTATGCAATGAGATATATGACAACTCTTACCATTCCATGTTTTTTTAGGAACTTGGTCCTTCATGCTCTTGGTCGGACTTCTATTAAGGATATAAACAACAAAGGATAATTCTTCTCCCCAATATTCATTTGTTATATGCTTTTCCTTTAACATACTTCGAGCCATATCCATAATAGTTCTATTTTTCCATTCAGCTATTCCATTTTGTTGAGGAGTATAACATGTAGTAAATTTCCTCTTGATTCCATGTGATTCACAAAAATCAATGTAATTTGTGAGAATATATTCACCACCTATATCCGATCTCAAAATTTTAATATTCTTTCCACTTTCGTTTCCAACCATAGGTTTAAATACTTTAAATATAGAAAATGCTTCAAATTTCTGTTTCAGAAGATTAGCCCATGTTTTCAAATGTAGTCATCAATAAAAGTTAAAAGGTAAACAATACCAGCCAAGGAAGGTATTTTCATCGGTCCACACAAAGTTGTGCGAACAATCTCCAATGGAGATTTCACCCTATACTAACCTCCATAAACAAATTTCTACCTATGATGCTTTGCAAGTATAAAAATTTCAAATGAGTTGTTGGTTGTTGCATACTAGGTAACCCTTTCACTATATGTTTCTTCTGTAACAAATATTGACCAGCAAAATACAAATCACCATATCTTAAATTCCATAACCAAGATTCATAAAAATTCTTTGTTTTATAAGCATTCAAGGAGGGAGACAATTCATTTCTCATTATAAGAGAAAATATTTTATTCTTTGTCATGTCTACTCTTCCTATCAACTGATTGATTATATATTTTTCAATAATAGTACACACATTATTATTAAAGAACACTCTATATTGTTTCTCTATGAGTTGTGAAATGCTCAATAAATTTAATTCTAAGCTAGGTACATAATACACATCATAAATTGTTCTTATTTCACCATTTCTAGTATACCCAATCAATCCTTTACCTTTAACGCATACCTTATTATCATTACCCAGCCTGACTTTAGACTCGATATTGATGTCTAGAGTGGAAAAAATATCTTTGTTTCCCGTCATGTGATTCCACAGCCACCATCTAAAAACAAAATATTATCTGAAGACCCTTGAGTTACATTACAAGTCAAAAACATTGACTAATTATTATCTTCAAATTCTTCTGAGATGTATGCAGATTTCTTACCAATATCTACCTACCTCTTCAAACACTTAGTAGAAAAATGACCATATCTCTTGCAATAATAACATTGAACTTCAGACATATCATTCCTTTCATTTCCTCGATTCCATGTTCTATTGTTACTCCCCTTTAAATTAGGAGAATGTTGCCGAGATTTCTCTTCATGCTAATAATTATCTCACGGATGTCTTTAATCAACTGTTATGTTGCCTCTTCCTCTATTACTCAATCTTCCTCTACCTCTTCCTTTATTAAATTGCAGCTGATTTTTGAAGGCATTCTCCAATGTGCTATCATCATATCTTGACATCCTCGATTCAAGTGCAATCAATGAACGAGTCAACTCTTCAATCTGAATTTGACTTGTGTCCTTGAACTCTTCTATGGATACAATAATTGCTTCAAATTTATTTGGAAAACTTCGAAGAACTTTCTTGATCACTCTCTTGTTTGAGAGGTCTTCTCCATATTGTCTCAATTGACCAACAACACTCATGACTTGATTCATAAAAGCATCCATAGTTTCACTATATTTCATTTTCATATTCTCAAAATATCTCCTCAAATTTTGTAACTTGAGTTTATTTACTTTCACTACACTATGATATCATGATTTAAGGGTTTCCCACGCCTTCTTCGAGGATTCTATGTTTGATACTTTTTAAAGCATCACATCATCTAAGCCTTGTTGAATAAGGCCAAGAGCTTTATTGTCTTTCTTTATGTTCTCTGTCAACAACATTCGTTCAACGATTGTAAGAGCCATCTCTACTGCCTCAATAATAGGCTCTGGATACACATTAGTCACAAATCCCCAAATATCATGAGAACTCAACAATGTTATCATTAAAATAAATGAGGAATCATAACATCTTTCTTTCAAAATAGGAATTGATGACTCAGTAATATTTGTATTTGTCGCCATATCTCATAAATAATTGAAATATTAAGTGTATTATTTATAAATCCTTTAAAAAAAAAACTAAAAAATGATGGAAATGTGAAATGGCTTCTAAACATCCTTTCAAGAAACTTCTACATCCCTTTTCAAACAAAATACTTTCAATAACTTTCTGCGACCCTTTTTTAAACAAAATACTTTAAAACACCCTTTTTTTCTTCAAAAATTTTACACTTCCTTAATAAACTACAAAAAATTTATACTCCCTTCGTAAACTAAAATAGTAGAAAAATTAGTTTCATCAAGCATCATATAGGCCAAATAAAAGATTCCTAGAAATACAAACAGACTATAGAAAGGCACGCATACGCTTTTCACTTCTACATAATAATTTTTTCCGCGATAATATTGATAAGTCCTGCAATCAAATTACTATCCATGTTGACAGATAGAGTACTCCACTACCAATAATAGCTCGAGGAAGATATCATTGGTAAACATACGTGGTGGGTGACTGATTACAACTTGTATCCATGGAAATTGGAGATGAAATGGCTGGAAAAATGTTTGAAACTGGAGTAGAAACTGGAGCACTTGTGCTACTTTCCTCTTTTGAACCAAGAGAAATGAAAAAACCGACTCCTTCCTCACACAAGGAAATTGTATGTTTGCCTCACATAGGTCCGCACTACACGCATTTTACTGTTGAATTTCTCACTGGATCTGATACTAGATGAAAAGAAACTGATGAAAAGAAACAAAGCACAGATGAAGATGAAAGATACAAACACAAATCAACACACAACACCAGAATGCGGCTACAAATTCTTAATTACACAAAGAAATTTCAATAGAAAATGGTGATTTCAGACACTTGCCGAGCATCGGTATTTATACAAAAAAAATTCTCAGTTACAATAATTAAAATATTAATTTCTCACGTAGTTTTTTCTCTTTGATATCTGCAGACGGTGGTGACTCTTCGACATTTGGAAAATATATGGCGGTGAGGAAGTGCAGGCAGTGAGGCGGTGAAGGCGGCACTGGTAGTGAAATAATTATTCTTATGCCATTGTGTATGACATTGAATAAGGAACTGAACAAAATATGTTTCATGTTGAGGATATTTTTCTTCATTGGTTGGTCACACCCATAATAGTGAAAATGAACCCTGAGCATAGTTGTTACCATACCTAACTGCCAAAATAGAGTGGGTTTTTTCAAATTTTCATCCATTGGCATAGCTTCATTGATGGAAATCGTGAAAATCAATAAATATTCAATGTGCATATAAATTTTAAAGCTCACAAGTTTTTGATACACTTCTTGACCTTTCAAACACAACCTTCACAATTCATGTCTACTTTTATCACAATTGTCAGAGACCCATCTTCTTCCTTATCATCCTTGCCCTTCTTTTATTTTCGACTTCTCCTTCTTGCACAAACCACCATTTTTTGTCCAAAATATCCTGAACATTTCTGAAACCATTGAGTTAACAAAGAAATAATGCATATCTCAATAAGTTACAAGCAACTTATATGGAGGGTATTTCCTATCACTCATGAAACTCGTTGAAAAAGATGAGACATATAATTTAAGAGCCGATTGTCCAACATATGCATTAGAACTCAATATGTCATCCCATTCTTCAATTGCATGGAGCAACAAGCATTCCTTTATTGCATTAGAATGCTTGCTAAGGAATTTTTGTTAAATATCCATCATTTACAATTATATAATCAATGAAATGATTGATCACGTCAGGCCTAGATGTATACATTATTTATTGGATCCATTCCACTACGTTGGGCATGAACTTAAGGTTCTATACCAAGTCAGGGGTAAAGATGCAACCCAATCTCAAGAACATCACATAATTGTTTCCCTCTATGCAGAGCAATTCCTACAATCAAAATTGGTGCTGATCTTGAGCACTTAGACAAGGCAGTTATAAATGGTTTTGCCAGTAGTTGGCCCGCATACATTCTTGTTAAAATTTACAATAGAAGGATTTTCCCCAGCATCATAACCTTGTTTTCTTCTCTAATTTGGCACACCCATCACAGTGCAAATGAGCCCTGATTACACTTGTTACCACAAACTAATTGCAAAAACAGAGTGGGTTTTCTTTCAAAATTTCACAGGTGTGCATGAATGGTTTATAGAGAGAGAATCATTTGTGACTCACAGGACTAGTATATTTGATTTGATCTCCACACTAATATTATTTATGATGCTGAAAACCATCAATTTCATGTTAAAGTAAGGTAAGTAATCTCACATGAAAATTTAAATACAGATTTATATTAAAGATTTTCAAAATGGGATTTTGAATTTTTTTTTTTAATATAATATTTTTAAAAGATTATTTTTGGAAAGTGAATATTTCTCAAAGTGTTTTTGAAAGGGTTTAAGAGATTTTGAAATTTTTTGAAATTTGCATGGTATAAAGAGTTTTTTTATTGGAAAGAGAATTTAGAGCTTTGTAAAAGTCCGTGAGTCTGCAATTTTTTGTGGTTTTGTCAAGCATGGCCAGCTTTTGGGAGAATATTTTGCCTTATGGGGGCACATATTAAAATCATATTTTTTTGGGGGGGCGATATGGAAGATAGCCTCATGCAAGAAGCTATGACATCAGTGATGGGTCGCAGAGCACGAGTAAAGAAGAGTAAGAAAAAATATAAAAAAGAAGAGGAAAACATTATTTTCGTACTTAAAGAGGTTCAGTCCATAGCCAAGGAACTGAGACGTCTAACAGAAGAGAAATATTCCCTAGCTTTGAGTTTCATTCAACATGCAATGCATGAAATGGTTATGTGCAAGATATCAAAAGCTACCACTTCCAAGGAATCATGGAAGATCCTGGAACCAGAATTTCACACAAGGAGGAGTGACAGGCAATAGCAGGATATGTTAGACACAGATCCCAGAGTAGATGAGGAAGACTCTGGGAGGACAATAGAGCTTGATGAAACTCATTATGCAAACATGCATATGGATGAAGAAGATGCAGCAAATATTACAAAGAGGGAAGTTGAAGCCTCTGTATGTGAAATAGAGCAAGAGCATATCAATGCTCAAGAACTCGAACGTAATGAGGATGGTGCAGATGATGGTGAAACCCATTGTGCAAGTAAGCATATGGATGAAGAAGATGCAACGCAGATTGAAAAGAGAGAATTTGAAGCCTCTATACGTGAAACAAATCTTGAGCATATCAATTCTCAATCACTACACCGTAACGCAGATGGTACAGAAGATGGTGAATCCCACTATCATGAAACACATTTCAATGATGACTACTAAGCTAAATGTGAATTGGTGAATCCAGCTAGATCTGGTGAGTTTGGTAAAGATGAAATTGGCAACGAAATTGAAAATGAGCACATGCATGCTTGGATATTACACCATAGGGTGGATGAGCATTATTTAGATGTTATGTGTGGATTCCTTTTTGAAACAAGGATTAATTATGGTAATATTGTGAGTGGCATGTATGATGAATCAATGAAGTCTGAATTTTCCTTTTTAAGAACGAGATATGAAGCAGTTGGAACTACTCATGAAGTAGTGTGCAAACAAGCAACAACTAAATTTGGTTTACATAAAACTATCAGTAGAGTAGAAAGTTGTTTGGTGGATCTAACAATTGGAATTATTGAACTTAAATATGATTAAGAACCATTAACTGGTGATGAGTCTTTGCAAATGATGCAACAAAAAGAACATATTGATATGTTGTTATTTGGTGAGAGAAACCCACTTGTGTTTGGAAGCCAAGTGGAAGACAACATGTTTGCAGTAGCAGAGGTTTGTAAAACAGTTGAAAAGAAGGCAGAGAAGGAATAGGAAGAGGAAGAATCTCTCACTGAAGAGCATCATAAATATGTTTTTAACATTTTTTTTTAATATGAAGGCACTGAAAAATAACATGGGAGAAAAAGTTGAAAAAAGAGTTTTCAATAAATTTTATGAAGATTTGAAGTTCATTGAAGAATGGATTCAAAAGCGAATTGAACAAATTGTTTCGAGTCTTAAAGCAGCAATTGGAATAAAATAATTGAATGAAATGGTGGATAATGATGTTGAGTGTGCAGATTACAGGAAGAAAGTAACAATACCTGATGATGAATATGAAGAGAATCATATGGAAGTTTATTAAAACAAGGGAGAATGCATAAAAACCATTTTTCTGCAATGGAGTGAAGAAGAGATAAGATTCTGCTATCAAGAAATATGGCAGAAAGAAATTCAGGAATATGAACCGCAAGAAGCAAGGAAAATAAGACAATTTGAGGATGTAATGTTGTGGCAGCCATCCATGTTTGAACAAATATGTGAAGAGGAAAGTGTATAAGACAAGATCATATTATTTTTTAGGATAAACTCGAGACAAGTCAAACAAAAATTGCAGCAACAACAAGTGAAGAAAGCCTATAGCAAGAATGTGAAAAAAATATTAAAGAATTTTTGAGGATATAGAATTTGGAAGTAGGGAAAAATAAAATGAAAATTTGAAAAAGTTTTGAGTCATTGTAAGTCTAGCAGAGACATAGACCAATAGGCATGTTTGAGTCATATTTACGTCATTTTTTATTGTAAGCCTAAAATGTATAGTTAAGTATTGTTTGGGTTATGTGGAGCCATATTGTCGTAACTAAGGGGGAGTGTTAAAGTAAGGTAATTACTCTCGCACGAAGAGTTAGACAGTCAATTAAGTAAGAAAATTGAGTTGTGTGATAGATAAATTTGGTAAGTGAGTTAGAGAGTCAGTTAAGTGAGTGATGGTCAAGTCGATTTTGGTAAGTGTGTGCACGCCAAGAGATTTAGGTTAAATACCCTTCACTGGGTTCATTGTATTCATTGAGAGTGATTAAAGATTAATAGAGAGCCACAACTCATTTTTGTTATTGTGTGAAATCTTTGTGTAATTTTTTCCTTTACTCTTCTTCCATTCCAACAGTGTTGCCTGCCGAGCTTAGATTAGAACCCAGTTTGCATTTATTTCTCTTTTTCTACTGGATGTGATCATCGTCAGGATTTCATGATGTTGGAGTACAACCCAGTTTGCATATATTTCTCTTTTTTTGCTGGAGGTCATCATCTCCACTGTTTTGATGGGATTTCATGATGTTGATGTTTCTTGCTAGAAAATTGAGACTAATTATCGACTTGTGACCGATCCAAGGGCTTTCACTGGATGTGGCGAGCTTGTGACCAATTATATTTTCTAATTTTTCTTTTAATTTGTGAAAGATTTATACAGCAAATAAAATAACACATTAATATTTATATATTAAATTTTCGAAAAACAAAATAAAACAATTATATGTAACCCTATTTTTGTAGTTAAGGAACTCCTTTTCACGAAGTTGAAAATTAGAGTTTGCTTTCGTAAATATATTTTGTAGTTCCTTAAAATGTCGGAAATTTATATTTAGTTATTAGTAGAAGATTCTAAGGATTTTTTAAAATTTTCATGTTTTGTTTTGAAATTTGATTTATAATTATTAATATGGTAAAATAGAGTTGTTAAATTTAAAGTGATTTAAGTTGTTTTAGTTACCCAACAAAATAATAAAATTGGTTATTTAAATTATAGTGTTTCTTAATATTTTAGTGTTTTGAATTTCATTTTTCATTTAAAAACATTTCTACTCAGCGAAAGTGTTGAGTGAGGTTGATTGCATTTACTTGATCTAGAATTTTTTTAAGTATAATTTTTTTAGTTTTGAATATTTAATATAAATAAAATAAATATTAATTGAGCTTATAGGTGGTGATTTACGCTATCATCGTGTAATATTATATATATAATCAACATCATAATGTTTACATTACGAATCAAAAGTAGTAATGATAAGTTGTTTTTTTAATGTAGTTTAGAAAAAATATATTTTTGTTTTTATTTTTCCTTTTGCATGAATAAATAAAGTAATAGAATCTAGGATGGATCTCAAATCCAAATCTACCAAACTATATAAATAGGATCAAATCTATCAATATACAAAAATAGGTTTATCTTGAGCTTTCATAACATTATTTATATTTATTTTGTTTTTTCATAATATTATTTACATTTACCTAAGAGTTTATCTCTTTCAGACATATATTTTCTTATTTTCATTTTTATTAAAATGTTAAAATACATATAGTTACAAACTTCACATTTTTCTTTTACATATTTTATAATTTTTTTAATTTAACATATATATATATATATATATATATATATATTTTATATGTTTATTAATTAAATTTAAATGTGAATCTATAAAAAAAATGAGATAAATATTAGAAATTTAGGTTTTAGTTACGAGAATTATCTTGACCCAATCATTTTCTTAAAAAAATATCTCAACAACACTCCAAACTAGGAAGCTAACTAGCTAGAAAGAATCTTTGAAGAAAATTGTTAGGTCCCTATATTACTACTATAGTCCCTTATTGTTGTTACTGTATCCCCGTTATTGTTATTGTTTTACCCCTGTAACCCCCATATCGTTATTATTGTGCCCTTACATGATTATTGTTATGTCGGCTAGGATTATATTGTGACCCGAGGGACTCCTATATATATAAGGAGGTTTTTTCATTTGTATCATATAAGAATTGTTCATTTATGTAATGTGAAAGAGGTTCCCCCCTGAAAGTGGCTTATTTTTAAGGCGTTGATCTCTTTTTTCTTCTATTTTTGGAGCTGTTTTCATAACATTTGTTATTTGAGCTTTGGATTCTAGGGTTTCTCTACTCCAAATAGGTCATCATGGAATTTTCGCTATAACGTTTTTCTACGAAGGTTCAGAAGCTGAAATTTTATCACATGAACCCAAAATCCTAAGGAACTTCGTGTAAAAATTTTAGATCTTGCTTTGCAATAGTTTCAGAGATATAATCTGTGGAAGTTAGGGTTTTTTCAGGCTCCCGAATTTCATCTCTAAGAGGTGACCGTGGGAAAATTGTCATAACTCTCTCTATGAGCATTAGAATGGGATTCTGTAAAGATAGGTTGAAATTATATGAACTGTAGTTTCTTGTGTATTAATTTTAGAGCTGAATGAGGAAACATTGATACGTATCATGACGTACAAGTTTGCTCTATTGAACCAGTCCATAATTAGGTCATTGTGGGAGATTGGAAATAAGCTGGCCTTGAAGCATCCAAAGTAGGTCAAATCTATGGCATTAGAAATAAGATTCAGAGTTCTACTATAGGACCAAATGTCATATATTGAAGATAGGCAATCACATAGATAATTTAGCTTCAATATCAAGCTCCTCAAAAGAAATATAATGGTGTGTATTGTTTTTCAAATTTCATAAGTCTTGTTTGAAAATTCAGTTTGAAGTGATTCGAAGGGCATATTGAAACACAAAAATCATTACCCCTAAAAATAATTCAACACCCATTAAGCCCTCAAAATTCTCTACTATGACTCATGAATATGAAGAAGTGAAACATGATATATCAAAATTACAAGATCAAGTGCACCAAATTTCACTCTTACAAAGAGAAAAAAAAATGAAATGGATGTTTTGAAGAAAGGCATGGAAGATAATATGGATGGTTTGAAGAAGGGCATGGAAGCTAATATGGATGCTTTGAAAAAATGGGTGGAAGCTACGATGGATGATTTTAAGAATGGTATGGAAGAAAAAGTGGAAGGTTTGAAGGAACATGGAACGTTAGAAGGATGGATCATGGCAAATGTGTCTATATTATATGGAGCTCAATAAGCTTAGTATTAAAGATAAAGTTCCCATTCCTATGATTGATGAGTTATTGGATGAATTACATGGAGCACTTTATTTTACCAAGTTGGATATTCGCTTAGGATATCATCAAATTAGAATGAAGACTGAAGATATTCTTAAAATAACTTTTCAAACTCATGAGGGTCATTCTGAATTTTTGGTCATGCCTTTTGGCCTTACCAATGCACCTTATACATTTCAAGGGATGATGAATTCCATTTTAGAACCCTTAGAAAATTTGTGTTAGTATTTTTTGATGATATACTAATCTACAACAAGTCTTGGAAGGATCATGTTCAACATGTTGATAGGGTGCTCAAACTATTGGAGGAGAAACAATTGTATGAAGACACCTCGAAATTTTTCCTTGGAGTACAAGAGGCAGACTAAGGTCATATTGTATCTCACGAGGGTGTTAAGATAGACCCTAACAAAATTAAAGTCATTACGGAATAGAAAGTACCCACAAACATAAATAAATTGCGAGGATTTCTCGAGTTAACAGGGTATTATCACAAGTTAGTTGAAAATTATGGGAGAATAACAACACCTCTAACAACATTATTGAACAAAGATGAATTTTCATGGACTCATAAAAAAACTAAGGCCTTTTAAAATCTTAAAGAGGCAATGTGCCTAGAACCGGTCTTAGCTATGTCAAACTTCACAAAAACCTTTATTGTGGAATGTGATGCGTTAGGAAATGGAATTAGTGTTTTTTTATGCAAGAAGGATGACCTCATACTTTTGAAAGTCATCCAATCAAAGGAAAGTATTTATAGAAAGCTATTTATGAAAAGGAAATGTTGGCAATACTACATGCACTAAATAAATTTTGACCTTACCTAATGGGAAGACACTTGAAGGTAAAAACAGATCATGATAGTCTTAAACACTTTTTCGAACAAAGACCGTCTTTAGAAGAGTAGCAAAAATCAGTCACAAGGATATTGGGTTATGACTTTGAAATCCTTTACAAAAAAGGGAAGCTAATTGTTGTTGGACATGCACTCTCAAGAAAGGATGAAGAGTTGGAAGCATTGATTTCTTCCATATCTATTACCCAACTAGATTGGATAACTGAAGAAAGGGATGAATGGAAGAAGGATGAAGAAGTGTGGACCCTCATTCAAAAGTTGTAGCAATATCACAATACATATGATACTTTTAGTTTTAAAAATGGTTCCTTAGGGTACAAAGATCTCTTAATTCTTTGTAATAATTCCCAAATAAAAAAAAATATTATTTTGGAATTGCAGAGTTCTCCTTTAGAAGGACACTCGAGATTTTTGAAAACTTGCCACAGGGTGAAGAAAGATTTTTTTGGGATGGCCTTAAATCTGATATTCAAAAGCTTAGGGAGGAATGTTTGGTTTTCCAAAAAAATAAAGTTAAGACAATTAAGACCCTGGATCTTCTATAGCCTTTATCCATTCCAAGCCAAAGTTGGGAGGAGATTTCAATGGATTTTATCACAGGTTTACCTAAGTTCGAAGGAAATAATGTCATCATGGTGGTAGTTGATAGACTTACCAATTATGTACACTTTTGTGCATTAAATCGTCCATTTAAAGCAAGTAAAATTTATACTACATTTATGGAAACAATTCAAAAGCTACATGGAAACCCAAAAATTATTGTAAGTGATAAAGATCCCATTTTTACTGGAAATTTTTGGACGTAATTATTTTCTTATTTCGTTACTCAAATAGCTCATATCTCATCTTGTCATCCTCAATCTGATGGTCAAACTGAGATAGTGAACAAATGTTTGGAAGCATGCCTTCGATGTTTTGTATCTGATAAACAAACACAATTGGTCAAGTGCTTACCTCTGGCTGAATGGTGGTATAACACTTCCATACTGTAGAAAAAATCACCCCATTTATGGCACTTAATGGATATCATCCATCGTCCATCACATCATATTTAAGAGAAAATTATAAGTTTCAATCAGTGGAAGTGTTATAGGTCAATTTGGGTGTCATTCCCAATGACCTGGTTAATTGGGCATCATCTCGAGGACCAATAGTTAAGGGTATATCATTCCCTATCATTTCAAGTTGCTACATGCCGTAAGACAGGAATAAGAAAAATCAAGAAAGACTTTCATCAAGAAAAGGTTTCCAAAGTTTTAAGCTTACTATATACCATATGAGAGCTCACCAATGCAGTCTCTAAAGGAGTTAAGTGAATTTCATATCCAGGTATCCCCATGCAAGGCTACTCTGCGGCAGACTTCCTAACATTCATAGGTGCATTGGTCACACTGGGAGTGAAATTCTCATTGTTTCAGAATCTCCACCTAGCTAGTGCCTTCTAGAAGAGTTCACATGTGTCAAGCTTCGAATCCAATTGTCCATTTGATATAAACAAGATTGGAAAAATGTCTTGCCTATTATTGGAAAGTCATTGATTGCAAAAAAACCTTTATTTCATCTATAAATGGAGCAAAAATCTGAGTGCTTGAGAGGAATAATTTGAGTAGATAAATGTTGGAGGATTTTCAATTGAGAGTTAGATTTTTGTAACAGATGCTCGAGAGATTTATACTGTGATGAGTCTTGGGGACGTTTTTGGAAGGGTCACCTCAAATCAGTCACCTGGTTGTAACCTCTCCTTCAATCAATAATAAAGAGTACAACTTATTTTTCCCTATATTCATTTGTATTGGCTTTGATGTTCCATATTGCAAGATCTTAGTTCATTTATATGGTTTATGCTTTACTGATTTTGGAAACTAACTTGAATAGACATCTGTAACATTGCTATCTTCTACTGTTTAGTGTTCATTCTTGCAGGAAGCATTTCGTACAAACTGCTGGAATTTGAAGTTGCAATGGAAGCGACAGAAGGAGCCATTTAGAAGCGCTTCGATTACAAGTAGCCCTCGAATCCTTTCTATGTGTTTTTTCTTATTTAGGAGAAATATTCGTATAGTCTTTAATCTGTTGTTCTAGACTAGAACCTATCTAGGGAAGCGTGTTTTATCCGTAATTCACAATTCTGGCCCAACAAATTGGTGACTCCGCTAGGGAGAATTTCTCTTAGTGCTAGGTGTTTAAGCCTCTGATTTTATTTTTTTATCTACCCATAAAAATTAAACTTACTCATAAAAATTAAACTTTTTCAAAGCCAAATCTGCAAAGAAAATGAGTTAAACAGTAGTATTTTTCCTTATACAATGCGCCTGATGCACCCATGGACAGGACACATTGCTTTGCATAGTATTGTCTCCCTTTCAAGCCTGTGTTGCAAAGCACTATCTTTCCTTTGAGACTACGTTGAATCCTGAAACCATCGAAATTCCTTTCAATTTTCCTTTTCAATTTTCTTCAGTTTGTTTTTTGCTGTGTTTTGAAAAGTTTGATCCTCATATTGACCAGTGAATCTATATACTTCTTCCTCCTTTGACTGAAAATTTTTTCAATGTTTATTTAAAAAGTTTTTCTTTATCATTGACAAGTTGATTTCAAAGTATTTTTTATGGTCTCATTAAGAATCATTTTCTTTGAAATAGAAAATTGTCGTAAAATCTTCATTTCCTTGGTAGGAAAAATTGTTGTTGAAATCCTCATTTTTCCTTCAAAAGAGAAATTTTTGTTTGTATTCTTCATTTCTTGAAAGTAAAAGGCATTTGAATGGTTGATTTAGTGCACTTAGCTTCTTTTCTGCACTTGGAACATTAAAGAAACTAAAAAGAAAAATTTGCATTTGCATGTAGAATTTTGTGTTTTTGCAAAAGGAACATCTAGGAAATCTGCATTTAGTTTGTGCTCATTGATTTGTTTGCTCAGAAATTGTTTGCTTCTTTCCCCTTAGTAGCTAGGTTTTCCAGTGAAGAAACTAAAATTGAAATATTGTTTATCATTATTAGTTTTCATTTTAGGAATTTCATACACATCATCGCAGTGAACATTTGAAAGGAAAATTTTTAAGCAAGATCAACATAAAATTAATCTCAATTTACCTAACACAATATTGGAACCATAACGATAAAATTTAGAAGGTCTAGGCTATAGACGTGTTCTAGTGTCGTAAAACATAGAAGTTATTATTAAATTTTCGGTCATACCTTCCGAGTGTGATACCTCACACCACGTATGTAAGTATATTGTATCTCATCCACGTACTTTCAAGTATATCAGGCAGTGTTACAGTATGATATATATAAAGGGGTGCTCTCACTGTGCATTTTGGCATTAGACAGCGTTAATATGGACTTAAGCCTCCACGAACCTTTAGGTATATTTGGGAGGACAAATTATAGGTGTTATCCATCCATAGTGAACCGAGTCAGCCGCCTTGTAAATTGTGATAACTGAACACAACATTCAGGGAGATTGTCTGCCCGTACTTCTTAGTTCGCAAGGAGGTATTTTGCAGTTCACAGTTTCTTGGTAAACCCTTTTTCCTAGAATAACCCTTTTATTTTGTTTATTTTTTTATGGTTAAAATAAATCAGTCATCATGGAAGAACAAAATCATTTTCCCCATCGTTCGCATAGATTAGCTTTAAAACCAGCTTTAGCACTGGAAGTTACTTCTGGTCGGCAAAGGCAATCACGATCTACCGAATAAAGTACAATCTGTACCTCTGGTGAAACATCATTTTCCAATAAACTAGAGTTAGCTCAAATTGTTTCTACACATCCTGGTTCGTCTACTTTTTTTGAAACGGACCCTTCATAGCTACTTGTGATCATGATCCATCCAATAAGTGATACCATACCTCCTAGACCTGACGTTGTTCAACCAAAAATTGATCCAGATCCTGTCTCTTCTTGGCCATAACATCTTAATCTAGAAGTCGAACAACAGGAAGTTGTTCCTACCTTGGTCATCCCACAAATTTCTGTAGCCATTTAAACTCCTATATCACATATTCAACCATCTAAAATATACTTTGGACCTGACGGTGAAATACTTCCACCTGGTTTAATTGCGATTGAACAAATCCCACAAGATGATACAACTTTAACTCCAACCAATTTTGGGGGGACCTTTACTTGTACAAGTCTTTTCCTCAATCATTTCCATATTCTTTTGTTGATCCTATTCCCATTCAATCTCCTGTCCATTTTAAATCGTATACATTTGGTCAATCAACCATGTCTGAACCAACATATTTGGTTGGGATAGCTATTCCAATTCCGTCAGCTCCTGCCCTTGCTACTCCGTCGATGTTCACAACTTCACCAGAGTCATATTTGCATGGTGGCCCTGCGGTGAAAATAGGTTACAAATCATAATCTGGCACTTTCTATGGTGCATCTTCAAGACCATGGTCTTTACCGATTTCATCATCTAGTATTTTAATTGGTAATCCTATCGTTAGGACTGAACGGTTTGATTCATTATATACATCATCAGGGCAATATCAAGCGAGTCCTTCTGGGTCAATTCCTTTAAGTACCATATCAACTGGACTCCGAGCATTTCGAGAGAATTATTTTGTGTCTTATTATTCTCCTCATGCTGGGGGACAACCTTTGGTCACCCAATATGATGGTACTCAGTCACTTTTTGGTCAGGCTAATGTTGAATTGAATGTTTGTCAATGGCAGCCCACTCTGCCTATCCAACCACAAACGGTGGTACACTCGTATCAACCAGTTCAACCTGTTACATCCACTTCATTACCACTTGTTAGTACATCTCTACCCCCATTATAGAATCAAAATAGTGTACATAAATCTTATCAAGTGGGTCCTTCAACTCAATATCATCAAATTTTGGGTCCACAGACTCCAAATTATTTGGTTAATTTACAACAACCTGTATCAGGAATCATTTATTCAGAAGCTGGTCTACCATTTTATGGGATCTCACAACGGAAACCTGGTTATACATATCAACCAAATCCAAGTTATCTTAATTTGGGTTATAAAATTGGTGGATAGACCCCTTGGCAACCTCAGGCGTAAATGCCTCAAACTTCATTTCAACAAGTCTCATATCCAGGTTTTGGTCAACAGAATCCTCAAGTGTTTTCTATGAAAACAAGCCCCTATTTGGGTTAGCAGCAGCAGATCCCTTATGTTAGTGCTCAAAGGCCTGTTACTCAAGCAATTCCATCTTACCCTCGCTATGCTCAACTTGACCTTAATAAATAGTTTCCTTTTGTTGAAAATTTAGAATTACTAGATTTAAATCGGTTAACCAATGATACTATCAATTATGCTCCTTGGTGGCCAATAATACCTCATAAATTACCCTTGAATATTCCTAAGTTCAATGGAAACCCTGGATAAGATCCATCAACCCATGTAATTACTTATCATTTATGGTGTTCATCAAACTCCCTGAATGATGATTTTGTTCGACTGCGTCTTTTCCACCGTATGCTCACAGGTTCAGCTGCTAAATGGTACATTGAGTTACCTAGAGCTTCTTTTGATAATTTCAATGCCCTAGCTACTATCATTTTCACCCATTTCTAGCTACCTATTAGATATGAAACTGGAATAGAACTCTTGAACAATTTCAAATAGACTAACGCTACTCACATCTCTGATCATGATCATGAGTGGCATCGTTGTCGATGAATGGTTAAGATATTTGTTCCGGATCAACTTCTTGCTGAATGGTTCATTAAGTCTGTATTACCATGTATAACTGAGGATGTGACTAAGGGCGACATCATCAAATAAGAGCAAGTTATCACTCGTGCCCAATATTTAGACTCGATTTACACTCAATCTAGCATGCTCTATGAGAAAATTCCTAATGCGTTGAGATCTAATTTCAGTGTTCCTCCTCAATTAAAGGACTCTCATGTTGGAGATGACTTGATTTTCACTTCAAGAATACACCACACTACTTCATCTGATCCTACTCCTACTTCCGAAATTAATTCCCTTTCATTTAACAAAGGCAAAGGTGAAAAGAAACAGGAAGTAAGAAAAAGGGGAAATCAAAGAAAAAGAAAACCTCTAACCAGTAAGAAAGATAATTTGATCAATTGTCTAGACCTTATAAACCTCGTTATATGTGCATAATATATAACAAGGAACACTTTGTTATGAATTTTCCTTACCACGCTAAAGTCTCAAAAATCATCAAGGCTTCCCATGCATCAGCTGTGTTGACAGACCCATTTCCAAATTCGGACACTAATTTGGTTGCTATGGATCCAACTCCTTGTTCCCAAGTGTTAATGTTATCCATCACAAAACCTTCACAAGGTATTTTGGTGTCAATGTGTAATAAATATTATGGTATTTAGGTCATTGATCTACCTACTACGTTGACTACGAATCTATCTACGGAATTAGTACCGCCTACTATTATTCCTTAATTAACAATTAATCCACCAAAGGGAGTAGTTCATAAATCGACATATAATCCTCGAGAAAGAGTTGTACAAAATTATAATATAGTTGAAGATTTGGCTTAATCCCCTTCAGCTATGTCTGCTCTTAAGGTATTACAAAATTGTCCCTCCCAGAAGCAGGCTTTATTGTTGGCCATTACTGGAAATGTTCCCACTGATTCTAATCTTATTTTCTTTAATCATACGGGGTATGTGCCGCAACTACCAGCAGAATTAGCATTCTCTATCCAAGTAAATGTTCTCAATCACCTTGTTCATTGCACTATTATTGATGAGGGAGAATCTACATGTATTATGTCTGTGAATTATTGGAATTCACATGGCTCGCCATGGTTATCACAATCATCAACAACGTTGAAGGGTTTTGATGGAAGAACATATAAACCTTGTGGTATTATCAATAACCTACATGTTGAACTAGGGGGGGGAATAGTGAATGCTGATGTCGAGGTCGTTGACGAACCCCTTGACTATAACAATTTACTTGCAAGGCCATGCGTATATGCGATGACTACAATTGTTTCTACATACTTTAGAATGATTTCCTTTCCACATAAAGGTACGATCACATTCATTAATCAACTATCCTTATTTGCCTCCACTTTGCAGGTAACTGGAAGCATTCCATTTGTTCACATACCCCAACTATAAATTGAGAAGATTGGTGTAGGACACTTAAAGGATTCCACTCTCATGGGAAACTTTTCATTATTGCCGCTTGTGACGTCGGCAGAAATTGCAAGTATAGAGACCTGTTACATGATATTTTCCACTCTATCTTGCTTAAGGAAGAGTACGGGTGATTCTAATATTTCTACGTTGGATGAATTTTACCTCCCAGCCCTATTGAGTTGGCATAACAATCAATCTTTTTTGCTTGGGCAGAAAATCTGAAATCAGCATGGCCGAGTGTTTGGGTTGATCGTTCCTTAGGTTTTGGTACTCCATCTGATCCATTTTCCTCAATATTTTTGACAAATGAAAATATTTTTGAAGTTGTGATTTTAGAAGGAGAACCCTGGGAAGATTATCATCATCATTCCCATCTTCCTCATTATGAAGAAAACAATCTTAGTGAACTATATCACCCATCAATCATAAATTTCTTTCCGAATTCTTTGCCAATTAATGCAATTGATTCCAAGCGCAATGTATCAAATATTGAAGAAACCATTTCTATCGATATTTCGACCAAACCTGGCATTGTAAAAAATATTCATGTTGGTGTATCTTGTTCTCCATCAGAACTTGAATCATATCGCTCTCTATTTCGTGAATTTGGTGATGTATTTTCTTGGTCCTAAAAGGAAATTCCAGGCATAGATACCAGTATAGTTGAGCACACTATTAATATGTATCTTGATGTGAAACCAATGCACCAATGGCTTCGTCCTGTTCATCCAAAGAAAGTTGTTGCAATCAAAGAAGAAGTTGAAAATTTTTTACGTGCTGGTTTCATTTACCCTATTCCAATGACTGAGTGGGTTTCCAATATCATTCCTATCATGAAAAAACAAGGAACCATTAGAGTGTGTGTCGATTATCGGGATGTTAATTAGGCTTGGCCAAAAGAAAACTATCCTACTCCCTTTATCGACCAGATTATTAACAATTGCTGGATGCGAAATTTTTTCGTTCGTTGATGGATTTCCCAGATATAATCAAATAAATATTCACCCAGATTATCAACATAAGACATCATTAATTTGTCCCTAGGGCACATTTTCTTATAGGAAACTTCTGTTTCACTGAAAGAACATTGGGGAAAATTTTCATAGAGCATGGATTATGCTTTCAATGACATCAAGAACATTGTTCAACCATATCTATATGATTAACAACACATTCATGAAATCATACTGATCACCCGATGCATTTGAGAGGCATTTTCTTACGCTGTCGACACTACAAAATAAGCCTCAATAAACATAAATGTGTGTTTTGTGTTGGTTCTAGTTGATTTCTTGGATTTGTAGTCTCAAAAGAAGGAATTTGAATAGACCCATTGAAGGTTCAGGCCATTCTTGATTTACCTGCACCCTCAAATTTACTTCAGATACAGAAACTTCAAGGAAATTCTAGCTTCCTGAGATGCTTCAATGCAAACTATGCCAAAATGGCTAGAGGATTTACTTGAATATTGAAAAAGGGGGTTCCCTTCCATTGCAACCAAGTTTGGCAAGATTATTTTGATGCTGTCAAGTATAATCTTGTTCGAGCATCATTAATGTATCCTCCTAATTATCAAAATGATTATTTCCTATATATCGTCACGGATAAAACAACCATTGCTGTGGTATTGGTCCAAGCAGAAGATGGAATTGAACATCTTATCTATTATTTGAGTTATAATCTCAATGATACGGAAGTTAATTACTCATACGTAGAAAAGCTAGCCTTGGCAGCTATTCAAGATCTCCAAATATTTCGCCATTATATCCTGCTCTGAAAAAAAACTATCATTTCGAATTGCAATCCCATGAATTATATCTTATCACATCAATTGCTGGAGGGAAAATATTTAGAATGGACTGTCATTTTCCAGGAATTTGATTTGGAATTCATCAAATCCAAGTCAAAAAATTCTTTAGTTTTGGTTGACCTTCTCTGTGACCTTCCCTCTGATAGTACTGCAACTACATCAAAACCATCAATTCCTAATGAGTCTCTATTTCTGATCGGATCATATGATCCTTGGTATGGGGATTTTATCATATATCTCCAAACTCAAAATTTTCAACCTAATACCTCTTTCTCTAAACAACGATGTATTCGATACCAAGCCAAATATTTTCTGATCGTCGGAGATACACTTTATCATCGTGGTGTCGATACCATTCTAAGGAGGTGCCTCACTCATGAGGAGGCTGAAAAAGTGTTAAATGATTGTGATGTTGGGACTTGTGGTAGATATTTATCTCGATATGCTACCATGTAGAAGATACTCCACGCTGGTTACTTTTGGCCTACTATTTTTCGAGATTGCATCCTCGCAGTCAGAAGTTTTCATGTATGCCAGATTTTTTATCGTAAGATCCACAAACCACCAGTGCCAATGCATCATGTTGTCTCTGCAGGACCATTTATGAAATGGGGTATTGACTTCATGACCAGTAACCCTCCTTCATCTGGGGGGCATGGTTATATTATTGTCGCAGTCGACTATTTTACCAAATAGGCCGAAGCGATGACTACATTCAACAACACATGATAGAAAGTTGCATTTTTTTCCTTCAATCATGTTATTGCATGATTTGGGGTCCCACAGGCTATAGTTATGTATCATGGGAATCATTTTTGTAACCATATGTTGTCTGAATTAACTGCAAAGATAGGATTGTCGTATGATAATTCCACGCCTTATTATCCACAATCAAATGGACAAGTTGAGGCTATTAACAAAATTCTTAAACAAATTCTTCAACGAATGATAGGAGTTCATAAAATAAATTGGCATTTGATCATGTACTCTGCCTTGTGGGCACATCAAACCTTAGTGAGAAACACATCCATATTTACTCCTTTCCAAATGGTGTATGGTCTGGAATCTATCTTACCAATCTAATGCAAAATATCATCATTAAAAATCGTAATAGACTTGTTACCTGACACCTTAGACGAAGAAGCGTGTCTCCTTAACGTCATCCATATTGATGAAATGTGTCGTGAAGCCCAATTGGCTAGCGAAGCACATAAGAGACGTATAAAGGCACAATACGACAAAATTTTCCAGCCTCGCATTTACTCAGAGGGTGACTTGGTCCTTCTTTACGATCAAGAAGCTAATGTAATAGGTACAGGAAAATTTGAGCCATTATGGCATGGCCCCTATATTGTCTAAAGAGTTCTTGCTAAGGGTGCCTATGATTTAGTTGATTACGATGGAATTCCATTGGCACAACCCAAAAATGGGTTGTATCTGAAACGTTACTATGCTTAATCATGAACGTAGTGATTTTTTTCTATTATATTGTATATATGTTGTTGATTTGCATTGACTATCTTAGTTTTCTTTTAGAATTTTTTTGGCATTAGTAATTTTCTTTACATTTCATTGCAGATGTCTGAATCTTCGAAATCATTTGTTGGATATGCTGATGGTGCTAGTCATAGTACACAGAATCTATCCTCTGCACCATGGGTCATTTGTTCTCCAAACGACGAGTTAGTGAGTTTTCAAGGGATTTGTATTGGTAGATCAATGAACAATATAACTGAGTATAGCGCATTGATCAAACTTCTCTCTGATGCCACCTCATTTGGTATTAACCACATAATCATAAGGTTAGACTCACAACTTGTGGTATTACAACTTACTAGCATTTATACTGTTAGAAATCCAACACTTCTTAGATTTTTCCTAAGAGTTCCACTTTTGGAAAGACATTTTTATTTTATTCAATATCAACACATTTCTAGAAATTTTAACACATTCACTGATTCATTAGATAATCAAGTTTTAGACATAAATTTGCAACATATGTAAAATAAAACATTCACATCATTGAATAATATTACACAATAATCATAGGATAAACTCTGAAATCATATAGATAGATATTTATAGGTTTTTACAAAATTTGTGCCCAAAAAACATTGGCTCTCTAACCTCAAAATGTATGCAAAATTTCACAATTAAGCTAGTGGTGCCCATGGTAACATGTTATAGATATAGCAATCCTACAGAGTAACCACATCCAACAGTTAGGAACCCCAATAGTGTGTCACTGCAGTCACATGGGTAACTCTTCGATCTAGCAATCCATAGTTCTGAAGGTCAAACCCTCTATGTGTTGTTGAAGCTCAGTCAGAGTCTCAGCCATATCAAGGTCCTGAAGGACTGCTCTCCCGATAGCCCTCTCTACTGGCGCAGTTGCTTTGTGCTCTGGTTCCTCTACTAGTTGAACACAACCAATATCTGCATTACATCAAACGTTCAGTTTAGTCTTGGGAAAACATGAAAATACAAAAACATTGTATAAACATTAGGAAAATCAATAAACATCATCAAAAAATTCTTACCCATTGCACCCCACTGAGCACCTTCTCGTAATGCTAAATCTGGATCTCCTCAAAAATCAATGCCTGCATATGCATACTCATCGATGGTGATGATATGTCATTGGAACCAATAGAAGAATGTATTAGAGATCATAATGACCGATTGACATGCATGTCAACCCATGAGTTCTACCCATATTTTCATATGAGGATCTCTAGGATTAGCTATATCCAGTGTCACATGTTGTGGCTGCATCAGTGGAATCCATTCCAAAGTGAAGGACATAAGGATTGAACCATAACTGAAATTATTCTTCGTTCCTCCCTTTGCTTTATTCATCTTTTCCTTTACCTAAGATAGAACAGCTTCAGACCGGTTAAAGACTGTTGGCTCTAAGCACTCTAGCACATACTGTATATATGATATGTTTGCTACATGTAGTGTAACGGTGCCAACAAGTTTAGAAATCGTGAAAAGGATGGTTCTCAAAGGAAAATCTCTGACATCTTGAATGTATATTTTTCCATATTTTCTAGGTTCTACCCCTAGATAGCAATACTACAGAATATAATCCATCATTGTCTCTTCTCCAACGGTAGACCCTTAGAGTGAAATGGGTAAACCTATCCTAGACAAACCTGTGAGTAAATAAACATCCTCAATTGTTATGGGAACCACTTGGTTCTTAATATGAAATGCCTGTATCTCTGGATGCCATGCTCGAACTAAGAACTCCAACATTTCTATTTGTTGCCTCATTCCCAACAATTTGAAGTACTTAAGTAGTTCGCAATCTCTTAAGACTCTTATAGTACCCGGATCATTTAAGGAAATCATATCTTTTTATTCATGTTCTCTTTCCCTCCATGTAATGTTCATTCTAATCCGATGGAAACCTAAAATACAACCATAAGATCCATTAGATTCCATTAAATGCAAAAAACTAGGCAAATTTTGGGCATAACATGAAAATAAAAAATTTGAACTGCGTGCAACGCACTCCTTGACAAGAGACAGTGCATTGCACATGCAAGTACCCTTCACTGTACCTATTATGCAATGCAGGTTTCGACATTCAGGGGTTTTTTGCCCTTAATTTGGGTAGAATTTACCTTAGCAACCTTAAAACCCTAAAAAATTGTAGAAATTGGAGATGAAATGAATACCAAGGGAAAGAGGATTTTCATGGTACTAGCCTGGATCAAAAAATGACAAAATATGTCCACAGAAAAAACTGCGATCAATGACTAAAGTTCGGGGGAAAAATGGTTCAGAGCTCCAATATGCAAATGGTAACTATGGAATGGTAAAAATGAATAGTGAAACCACTTTTAATAGTCATTTAATTATTTCCAAGGTAAATTTATTGCTATGACTATAGTTTTATTATGTTTTTATTGTGAAACAAGTACTTTTAATCCATTTGAGCGCGTTGAATAGGAAATACAGGAAGTGAACAGATTAGTCATGCAGATTTATTCAAAGAATGACTTGACCACAAAGCATACTTTTTCTCCTTATTTTTCGAGCTTTGTTAAAAACAAAAAAGGATTTGAAACACACTTTTATCTCTTTTTCAAGCTTCTATAACAACGAAAAAGGAACCCCTGGAGTCTTCTTTCAGCTCTTTTCAGACTCCGATAATGTGAAAAGATTGATGAGCACTTGTATTTTCGAGCTTGTAAAAGTAAATGAATTGATATCTACTCGGTATAAGTTTAACCCTTTTCCAGACCGAGATAGATTATTTACGAAAAAGGAATACCTTGGTTAAACATGACCAAAGAGGTTCTTTCAGATATTATTTTACACTTTTTTGGATCTGAGAGACAAATTTACAAAAAAGTACTTTTGGAGTTCTCTTTCGTCCTTTTTTTTCAGACTCTCTAAACATGAAAAAGGACCCGGCTATCACTATCGTTAAGCTCATTAAAACATAAAATAGCAATGGGCTTGTCAATCGTGGCAAGAATCGAGTTTCATTCATTAGTAGACTTGTTAAATTATTAAATAGCGATACTTTATTATTTATTCGCCCGAAGGGTTGAATTATAGATCGAGCAAATGTTATCCTCCTCAAGCTTTTTAAAAAATAAAGAATGTTGGTTGACATATGATGAGAAAAATTGGGAAAAATGAGTAAGAATACTTTATGGTAGCAAGTTCTCTTGAACATGACACTTCCTTCACTCCGTAATAAAGCGCTAATGCAGGTTGAGTAATCTTCTTGACGGTTCATTCATACCTATGGTTAATCATACCTTCACTTAGGTTTTGAGTCAATGCTGCGAGCTCATCATAGTGTCGCAGATATGTTCAAGAGAAGTCATCCAGTGAATACTTCATCCTTCTACAATACTCATAAACCTTCATTCTCATGACTGTCATCCTCGAAAATTGTTATATCAAGTCATACCCTTGTCTCTGAAATCAGTAACTCTTATTTCGAAATAAGGTGATTTCTTGTCGACAACAAATCAATATCTAGGAAGTTCCCTTAGAAACATCAGATTATAGTACCATGAGCCTTGTTACAACATAGACAAGATCCTCGGTTCTAGACCATTGACTGAAATATTTTGTTTCGCATTTCACATCAAATCATCTATTCACGCCTTACAAAATATGCTGCAGTACCTTGAGGGCCATTGACATTAATGGTGGTTCTCTCGTGTTTGTTAATAGCTGACATTATTTGCTGGCAATCAAACTATGTCTTTCCATGTTTGACTACAAATCATATATTCACATGGCTTGAATTATACCCGAATGATCGAGTAAACGAGATTAGAAGACCCCAGATCTAGTTTCATCCATCCAGGCTCTGATTTCAAGATTATTGTACACATCATTTGTATGGTGACCTTACATACATATTATCATCAGAACATGGGCTTATATCTATAGGCATCTCTGCGTTTGGGCAACATTCCAATGAAGACAACTTTCTGAATTATGTACATGTTGTTAGATTGTTTATGTGCTAAACATGGGAATGCCTACCCTTAGCAATTATGATCAAAGAGGATATATCATGATGTAAAGCATTGTAATATTGATGCAAGTGACAACTCCGCTTCATCTCCAAACCCATTAGAGTGTAAATCATCTCAATCAAAAGTTATTATTATTATTTCGACTTCATTCTTTAGCGGGGAATTTTTTATATGTCAATTTGGACATCATTCATAATGACCTAGTTAATTGGGCATCATCTCCAGGACCAATGGTTAAGGGTCTATCATTCCCTATCATTTCAAGTTGCTACATTCCCTAAGAGAGGAACAAGACAAATCAAGCAAGACTTTCCTCAAGAAAAGGTTTCCAAAGTTTGAAGCTTATTCTATAGAATATGAGAGCTCATCAATGCAGTCTCTAAAGGGGCTAAGCGCATTGCATATGTAGGTAGCCCCATGCAAGGCTTCTCTACAAATCACTTCCCGACATTCATAGGTGCATTGGTCACATTGGGAGTGAAATTATCATTGTTCTAGAATCTCCACCTGACCAGTGCCTCCTAGAAGAGTTCACATGTGTCAAGCTTCGAATCCAAGTGTCCATTTGACATCTACAAGATTGGAAGCATGTCTTGCCTATTATTGGAAAGTCATTGATTGCAAAACAATCTTCAGTTCATCTATAAATTGAGTACAAATATGAGTGCTTGAGAGGAAGAATTAGAGTAGAGAAATGTTGGAGAATTTTAAATTGAGTGTTAGATTTGTGCAACAGCTGCTGGAGATATTTTTACTATGATGAGGCTTGGGGATGTTGTTGGAAGGGTCACTTCAAATAAGTCATTTGGTTGTAACATTTCCTTCTATAATTAATAAAGAGTACAACTTATTTTCCCCTATATGCATCTATATTGACTTTGATTTTCCTTATTGCAAGATCTTAGTTGATGTATATGGTTTATGCTTTACTAATTTAGCAATCTAACTTGAATAGACATCTGTATTATTGTTATCTTCTACTGTTTAGTGTTCATTCTCACAAGAAGCATTTTGCACAAACCACTGGAATTTTAAGTTGCAATGGAAGCAGAAGAAGGAGCCATTTAGAAGTGCTTGGATCACAGGTAACCCTCTAATCCTTTCTGCGTGTCTGTTCTTAGTTAGGATAAATAATTGTATAGTATTTAATCTATTGTTATAGACTAGAATCTATCTAAGGAAGCATGTTTTATCTGTAATTCACAATTCTGGCCCAATAGGAAGATCACATCGAGCATCAAAAACAAGTTCTGCAAATCTTAAAGGATAACCTAAAATTCTAACAAAATCGAATGAAACAACTAGCAGATTAACAATGAAGTGAGAGAAGTTTTGATGTAGGAGACATGGCATTTTTATGGCTACAACCATACAAAAAAATTTCCCTCAAACAACCTAAGAAGGATAATAAGTTATCGCCAAAGTACTATGGTCCTTACAAAGTGTTGAAAAATGTTTATACTATGTCATACAATTTGCAGCTTCCTGCTTCTTCGCTCACTAGTACATATGGTCAAAATTCTAACACTTTAGTTCTGACACTTTTGATGTATTATCGGAAATTTCCCGAATTTTTCTCATTTTTTTAATCGCATCAACAAGTGTCGGTCTAGTGATGTTTTTGGAGTATTGTTGGAACAACTACGTTTAGGAAAATTTTCGGAATATTGACATTACATGACAAACCGTCAGAATTCTAACGTTACAGGACAAACCATCGGTATTGCGACGTTTAGGAGACTGTCATCAGTCTTGTGACGTTTATGGATTCTTTCAGTCTTGCAACATGGAGGGAAAAAATGTCAGAATACCGACATTTAGGAGTCGTACATCGGCCTTGCAAATTTTAGGGAAAACATCTAGAAATTTAATTTGGCGGCTACTCTATCTTAATCGACCTATTCAAATTTTTTTTCCTGCTCTGCTTGCTCGCTTAGTTTTACTGTTGAGGGATCAGCAAATATTTTTCCAAAGGCTTTGAAGGAAATGGAAGCCAAGTATGCTACATTTGTGATGGCTGCACAAATGATGGTAGATCTCATGGTTTATGATTATATGAAGATCTATTAGACATTAGTTTTCACTAATTTGATGCAAGGGTGTTGACTTGATGGTTATTTAGCAGTTTTGTATGGTTATCTACTAGTTCATAGGAACATGCATATGGTTCCAAAAAAGAAGAAACAGAAATGGTGTGTGACCATAGGCAGGAAGGAAGTGAAAGATGTAGAAGCTGGACAACTTGATTCACAGGCCCTTACATCAGCATCAACGGATGCTCAGCTTGAACTACAGATCCCTGCATCAGCTATGGATGCTACTAAATTTGGACTACAAGCCCCTACATTGAATATGGAAGCTGCTCAACTTGAACCACGGGCTCCTCCATTGGTTGAGGTACATGATCAACTTGAACCATAGGCTTCTACTTCGGCCATAGAAGTTGCTCCACTTGAGCTACAACCCCCAACATTGGCTATACCAGTTTCTCAGCTTGAACCACAATCCCCTGCACTAGGGGTAGGATATGGGTAACTTGAACCACAGGAACCTGCATCAACAATGGTAGATGCACATTTTGAACCACAAGCTACTATATCAGTAATAGGAGATGCACATTTTGAACCACAGGCCCTTGCATCAGTGTTAGATGCACAAGTTGAATATGTCCATGCATCAGCCATAGTAACTGCACAACTTCAACCACATGCCCTTGCTTCAGCATTATAAGTTGCACAAATTGATCCACAGTCCCCTCTATAGGTTGTAGAAGCTATGCAACCTGATCCACAAGTCCCTGCATCGGTAGTAGAAGCACAAGTTGAACATGTCCATGCATCAGCCATAGCAGTTGCACAACTTGAACCACAGGCCCTTACACTAGCATTAGAAGCAGTACAACTTGATCCAAAAGCCCCTCTATCGATTATAGAAGCTGTGAAAATTGATCCACAAGTCCCTGCATCAATGGTAGAATTTGTGCTACATGATCCGCAGGCCGCTGCATTGGTGGTAGAAGCTGCAAAACTTGATACACAGGTCCTTGTAATGGTTGGAGCAGCCATAAAAGTTTCACTACTTGAACCACATGCCACTGAATCAGAAGTAGAAGTTGTGCAACTTGATCCACAAACCCCTCCATATATGATAGAAGCTGGGCAGCTTTATTCACAGAACCTTGCATCCATGGTAGAAGTTGAACACCTTGATCTAGAGGTCCCTGCATTGGTAGTAAAAGTTGTGAAACTTGATTCACAAGTCCCTGAAGTGGTGGGAGCATCCATAGAAGTTGTTCAAAGTGAACCAAATGCCCCTGAATTAGCATTAGAAGTAGTGCAGCTTGATCCACGAGCCCCTGCATCTATGGTAGAAGTTGGGAAATTAATCCAAAGGCCCTTGAATTGGTGGTAGAAGCTGCACAACTTGATCCACATGTCCCTGTAATAGTGGGAGAAGTTGAAAAACTTGATCCATAGTCCCTTGATTTTCTGGGAGAAACTATGAAACTTGAACCACATGCCTCTACATTGTGAACAACAGGGCCCTGTATCATATGTAGTAGTTGTGCAAATTGAACCAAAAACACCTGCATCAACCATAGAAGTTGCTCAACTTGAGTCAGATGCCCCTGTTGTTGAGTAAATTCAATGTTTGTAACATAAAATGGAGAGGTTACTTATCCACTATTCAATTTTGTTCTTACAAATTACCTCTTCTTGATTCAATAAATTTAACATTGTCATGATCTGTTGAATTTTGTTTTTGTAGGCTGAGTTCATTATGGAACTGCACATAAACCTGGATGCATGAAAGTGGTTCTATGAATTGCAACATTAGTAAGATGGAGATTACATTTGTTGTTTTATATGAGGAAGATGAGATTGAGAATATGTAAATTCTGCATGCACCCAATGGATGGCCTTATTAAGGGGACTATAATGCTTCTTTTTTGTATAACTGATTTGTTTTTTATTTCTTCTGAAATATATTTGGAAAAATATTAAACTTCAAGATACATGCATCTTAATGCTTTGAAAGCTTTTTTTTTTAACAGTGGGATAGTTAGAAGGATTTTCCCTCGCCAGGAAAACCTGTATTGAGGTAATCATAGGAATGACCGGCAACTTGACTTAAAATTATAAGTTCTATAGGGACAAGATGAAATGATTGCAGAAGTTTTTCTTCTCGTTTTTGTTGAATGGGAGGTTTTTGTAAGCACTGAGAGGCTCTGTGAACTATAATAATGGAGGGCTTAAATTTATCAACATGCCTTACCTTCTCAGACAGTAGACCATGGTGGCATGTAACTTAAATTGACTTGCTTCACTTGGTCATATCATTTTTCCATGTTGTTGATGATTTATGTTATTTCATAATTAGTTATATCAGGTTTTAAGCTTACAGAGCATATTGTATTATGTTTTATGCATTGAAAACTTTTGAATTATTATTTTTGAACCCACACAAAATGATGTTCAAGCCTGTGAAGATAGGTCATGAAATGGAAACTGTTTTCAAGTCCTACTAACTTCAAGGCCTGTGTGGTGGCATATGTATAAAATTGAATATATGCAGTAATTGTTTCAGAATATTCCTGATTAAATTGAGAGATGCAGAACCATACCAAGGTGACTGAAGGTATCCAATGTTGCTCATGCCTGCATAGATGATTAATGGGCTCTGAAAGGTGATACTTAAGGTTCTACCTCTTCTAGCATAGATGAATTGGTGTAGCATGTTGCTTCTTTGCAAGTGGCTAGTGTGGACATGTTGACTAAAATTTTAAACATCATTTCAAATATGGGATCTATTACAAAATCATTTTCATTATTTCTAGAGTCTAATGGCTATTTTAATCTTGTTCCTATGGAGATTGATTTGTAAGAGAGAAACTACTTCAATTGGAGATGGAGGGTCATCAACACAAGAGACTTTTGAGCAGGCAGTTGAAGTGTCTATTGAAAATTCATCTTCAAATATCGAGGTATTTCTTCAAGAATGTATTAGTAACGTTGCATGACTCTTAGAGAATGTGCTTCAAAATTTAGATACTTGCAAGGTATTTATCGAGAAAATGGGCATTGAGGCTATTTTTCATTTGTGTAGTTTGTATATTTTTCCTTTGTCATTTTCAATCGGTCAAAATATCTATGTTGTTTTTAAGAACTTCTCTCCTTAGCTCTCTTCTTTGCTTACATGTTTGTTTGTATATTAAATAAAAGTGTAAGATGGAAATTGCCTTGCTGGAATTCATGGCTAGAACTAAGTTGTTAGATATTGAAGGATTAAATTAACTTAATATATTAAGATGTATGTCAGTCCTTAAAAGTATTTTGTGTTTATCAATTTTCCTCTTAAAAAATACAACAATTATGATTGATTTGGGATCTGCAAAAGTAGATTTGTTAAATGATATTAGGGAGATTTACAAACAAGTATTCTCACAACTTTCCCTTATAGTGATGCAAAGGTGGATCCTAAGAAAGAGGTATGGGGAGATAGTAGAGGCCCATATAAAACATCAAATATTGGAACTAGGGAGAGAGATAATGATATAAACAGAATTTTGGCTAGAAATATAAATGTTGTGTCTATAAGGAATTGACTGACATCTCACTCTTGCATTAGACTTGAAAACCTTTTGAATATACATCCAGTAGAACCATTACAACATTTCAGTCCAACGGACTATGTAGAATAGGGAAGAAGAATAAGGCATCTTGTTCATATTGAGCGAGATGTAGAGGTTTCACATATTGACATAGGAATTCCTAAAATTTAAGGAAAAAAATTCCAAATTTATGAGACTAAACAATAGTTTCCTGAGCTTCACTATGAAATATTAAACAGATTTTCATGTTCTTTGCATTAATTTTTTACCCCCCTTGTGAAAAGATTAATTTTTCTCAATCATCGACGAGCTTGCACTGGAATGTTCAGCATAACAACAAATGGCTTGGGATTTTCCCTTTCCAAAGTTTATCATGGTAGTGTTAGCTTCAATGGGCACTCTAATATATTTGTACTAGATTCGTCACTTTCTACAAAAGTTTCAGTACCTAGGAAAGGTTATGGATGACATGGAAACAATTGTTTATGATAGAAGAAGGTATGCATGTAATACGAAAATGGTTAATAATTTTCATGCATATGGTACTATAAAAGAGCTTCTCATTTCATTTAAGGCAACAAGTGAGTTGTTGGGGACACTTCCACAAGTCTCGCTATTCATTATGGAAACCAAACATGAATCCACATGAGTATGAAAAGTTAGAGCATAGATTGTGGTTGTTAGATACCTTAAAGAGTTATTTCAGATTTTTGGAATAGCTGGCCAATTACTCTATGCTCTTATCACCATCATATGTATCATGACTATTATCTCAAACTATTTCTGGTGGGTCTTGATCTGCTCCAAGGGAACCTGAGATGTTTTTCCATATTTATAGGCTCAACTGTTATATATTTTTCTTCATTCACGGAATCGGTCATTTCTTCCTTATTGTAGAACAAATTTGATTACATTTTTGATAACTATCATCAATCATATATATTCTAGCATAGGTGATGTGAAAACCAAGAATGGAGATCCTATAAGTGAAAATCAATGATTTATGGATCCTCCTCCTAATCATTCTACAATCTTTTTGATTGTGGAAATGAGATTCTCAAGGGAAAGAACACAGGAAGCCTTACGTCATGTGGAATCAAGCATTATTGAAATTTACATGGAGTGTTTGTTCAGTCATCCTAAGTAGCTTGGGAAAGAATGTGATGATATTGTGCAAGTTGTTTCTTTATCATTGGATAGTTTTATATAGTCCCCTAGGAAGATTCCAGTGAGACATATTCACAAAGTGAAGTTATAGTTCTTCCTGAAGCTCCCCCAGTTGAGTACATACTAGCTATAATTATGAAATTGTTAAAAAGTATAGATTTCTAGCATTCTCCTTGACCTATTTGATTATAACTTTGTGTAACCGAAATAGAGGTCAAGACCATCTTAGAGTATTTTCACATCTTATTCAAAAGTTAAATCTCTTTAAACTGGATAGTCCTAAAGTAGATAATGATCCCATAATTACAATTTCTCATATTTTGGCTTTAGTTATGGAAGAGGATGGCAGTGAAAAGAAAATTGTTGCAAAGAATGGTATTTTCAGCATTACATTAGATATTTTGATCAAAATATTTTAGTTTCAAAGTGGGTGACAACCTTATTACTCGTATTAGATCACATGTTGCAGTGCAATCCTCCAATTTCAGGAGATGCTCTAGATGTAGCAGGAACTGGTGTAAATTATCATATCAATTCTTCTAAAGATTTGAATTTGTTTACTATTGTCTCTGCCAAAGAAGATAACATCATGAACCTATATACTTGTAAATAGGATAAGAATCCAGTTGCAGGGATTTTAGGAAAGACACTCGGTTTCATGACTATTGATGAGCATAAGAGGAAATTTCATATTGCTTATAATTTCATGGCAACAACATGTTCCTGCATCTACAATGCAACTCTTCCTCCATGTACATGTTGGAACTTAGGCTAACAAAGTCACATCTTATAGCAATTTAGTTTCTTGAAAGGGGAATCTTGATTAACCTTTTTAATATTCTTAGAGGTTTTTTATTCCCAGGTTTTGACAACGTTGTGGCGACCATCATACATCACCTGCTTGAGGATCCTAAAACTCTTCAAATTTCCATGGAGGTGGATATATGAAAAACTATAATAAGCCTTATAAATCAACATGATGGTTATGTCACTCCTTGGAAATTTTTGACATCTAGATTATAGTTATTTCTAGAGATCCTTCAATTTTCATACAAGCTTCAACCTCAATTTTTCAGTTAGAATCTGTTGGGGGGAGTCTCAATATAATTTTAAATGATAAAGAAAGGGAAAAGGACAAGGGGAGAGATAAGGAAAAATAAAAGGATAGAAATGATGGGAGAAGTTGCAAAACTTGATCCACTGTCCCTTGCATTACTGGGAGAATCTGCGCAACTTCAACCACAGAGCCCTACATCAGCTATAGCAGTTGTGCAACATGAACCAAAAACAACTGCATCAGCCATAGAGGTTGGTCAACTTGATTCAGATGCCATTGCTGTTGATTAATTTCAATGTTTGTAACAACAAATGGAGAGATTTCTTCTCCACAATTCAATTTTTTTCTTACAAATTACCTCTTTTTGGTTCAAGAAATTTAACATTGGCATGATCTGCTAAATTTCCTTTTTGTAGGCCAAGTTCATTATGGAACTGCACATAAACCTGGATGCATGAAAGTGGTTTTGTGAATTGCAACATTAGTAATATGGAGATTACATTTGTTGTTTTAGAAGAGGAAGATGAGATTGAGAAAGTGTAAATTCTGCATGCACCCAATGGATGGCCTTATTAAGGGGACTATAATGCTTCTTTTTTGTATAACTAATTTGGTTCTGATTTCTTCTAAAATATATTTGGAAACATATTAAACTTCAAGACACATGCATATTAATGCTTTGAATGTTTTATTTTTTAATAATGGGATATTTAGAAGAATTTTCCATGGCCAGAAAAACCTGTATTGAGGTAATCAAAGGAATGATCGGCAACTTGACTGCAAATTGTAAGTTCTATAGGGACAAGATGAAATGATTGTAGGATTTTTTCTTCTCCATTTTGTTGAATGGGAAGTTTTTGTAAGCATTGAGAGGCTCTGTGAACTATAATAATGGAAAGATTAAATTGATCAACGCACCTTACCTTGTCAGAAAATAGACCATGGTAATTTTTATTATTTTAGCTTCACTAGAGGAGTATAATTTTGTATTCGTTAGGTATAACTGAATATTAGGTTACATGATAACCTTTGATTAGGAGTTGAATTGCAGCATGTAACTTAAATTGACTTGCTTTATTTGGTCATATGATTTGTCCATGTTGTTGATGATTTCTATTATTTCATAATTAGTTAAATCAGGTTTTAAGCTTACAAAGAATATTGTATGATGTTTTATGCATTGAAAAATTTTGAATTATTGTTTTTTAACCCACACGAAACAATGTTCAAGCGTGCGGAGATAGGTCATGAAATGGAAACTATTTTCAAGTCCTACTACCTTCAAGGTATGTGTGGTGGCAACTGTAGAAAATTGAATATATGCAGTAATTATTTCACAAGATTCCTAACTAACTTGAGATATGTAGAACCATACCAAGATCACTAAAGGTATCCAATGCTACTCATGCTTACATAGATGATTAATCATACACTAGATTTTCAAAATTCAGTTGTTGAATTGCTCTGTTAGAGGAACATTATACCTCCATGAGTGACTCTAGATCTAAATAGGTATTAGTTTTGATAATTAGATGCTTGAAATAGAAAAAAAAATCCTCTCAAATGTTTGTATCTTTAGCATTGTACACACAGTTTGGTGTCTGATATAGTTCATGTGTTGCTAGAAACAATAATGTAAAACCGATTTGTACAATTGTAAGCTTTCTTATGTTTTGCCTTTAGTTCATTGATGTTCGTTTCAATCTCCTTGACTTTCGATGTGAAAAAACTATAAATTGTAGTCGTTTTTACTTAAAAGATGAGTTTTTTATACACAGAGCTTACATGCTTGAAATCAATGAAATGTTTCTAAACCAGTATTTGAACAAGTTGAATATCCGAGTTCTTCTGGTTACAACTCTTTAATTTTTTGTTATATAATTAAAATTTCAACCATATGGATAAGCTGAAAGATTGTCCTTCGCTCAACCTCACTATATATGTATTCAATAAAAATTCTCCCCTTGTCATATTATATATAGCCTATGGTCTAATGAATTCTTCAATTTGTTTTCAATGGGCCTTGTGATACTATTTGCATGCTCTTTCATGAACAATGAAGATATTTTACAACACATTTTGGTATTTGGGATATTTTTTATTTTTCAATTATCTTTTCTATTTAACACTGAAATTGTAAACATTTGTTTAGAACATCGACTTGATGCATGATACCTTTCATTGATAAATAGGTTATGATATGGTTCTCTCTGAAATGTAGGAGAACCAATGAAACTAAAGCGGGAGCACTTTTTTGGATGACCACTAGATTTATGAAACTAGAGCACAACTCTCAGTCTTCTATGGATTCTCTCTATGACCGAAATTATGCCACATTTTTTTTACATGTGTGTTTTCCGTTGTCGGCATTCCGATGTTTCCTTTTCTTTTAATATTTTTGATTTCGCTCTTCCGACACTTACTAACGTTGCTCTTGATCTTCCCACACATTTCTAACACCACTCTTCCAAAACTTGCTCACGTCGCTCTTTCGACAATTTCTAACATCTCTCTTGCTCTTCTAACACGTTGCTAATGTTTCTCTTCTGACACATTGCTAATGCTGCTCTTCCGACACATTGCTAACTTCGCAATAGCAATGGTCTAGCTAACATCGGAAGAGATACGACCGTCTGGAAACATCGGAAAATGTGTCTCTCTTCTGACACTTTATTGAAGTGTCGGAATTGCGACTCTAAGGAAAACCATGTTTTTCCGCGACTCAAAGTGTCACTCTTGGGATGCCTATGTGTTGCAAGAGAGACATTTTTGTTGTCGGAAATTGGGCCAAATGTGCTAGTGGCGTGCATCAAGTTTTCCATGTTTCATACTTAAATAAGGTTATAGGTGACAAAATTATAGTTCAAATAATATTGCTAGAACTTTATGAGGAATGAAAAAGCATATTGGAACCTAAAGTAGTCATGGAAATAAGAACTCAACTGCTACAAAATCTATCAATTTCAGAGTAAATCATCAAATGGAAGAACTTACCCACTGAATATTCTACATGGGAGGATGATAATTTTATACAGAAGCATCTAAAGCTACTCAAGCATTGAGGACACCAGTTTTTTGAAGGAGAGGGGCATGTTAGGTCCTTATATTACTATTTTAGTCCCTTATTGTTGTTAGTGTAGACCCCTTTTTGTTATTTTTGTACCCCTGTAACCACCATATTGTTATTATTGTGCCCTTCAATTATTATTTTTAGGTCGACTAGGATTATATTGTGAACCCATGGACTCCTATATATAGAAGGAGCTTTTTCCATTTGTATCATTTAAGAATTGTTCATTTATGTAATGTAGAGATTTTCCCCCCCTCGAAGTAGGTTATTTCTAAGCCGTTGATCTTTTTTTTCTTCTATTTTTTCAGCTAGTTTTTTTTTAGTGTCATTTACAAATAAAGTATTTTAATTTTTACCTTTCCTTTTACATGAAGAAATAGAGTAATAAAAACTAGGATGGATCTCAAGTCCAAATCTACTGAACTCTGTAAATAGGATCAAATCTATCAATATACAAAAATAGGTTTATCTTGATCTTTCATAAAATTATTTATATTTATCTTCTTATTTCATAATATTATTTATATTTATGTAAATTTATCTATCACACACATATATTTTCTTATTTTTTAATTTATTAAAATGTTGAAATACATATATTTACACACACATATAGACTTCAAATTTTTCTTTTACATATTTTATGATTTTTTTAATTTAACTTATATATATATACATATATATACATATATATAAAGTTTTTATATGTTTATTAATTAAATTTAAATGTGAAGCTATAAAGAAAATGATAGCAATATAACAAATTTATGTTTTAGTTAGGAGAATGATATTGACCCAATCATAACTAAAAATATCTCAACCACACTCCAAAACAAAAAGCTAACTAGCTAGAAATAATCATTGAAGAAAATAGGCCTTGCCATCCTCCTAACTAATAGGAAAAGCTCTTAAAATTAATGAGAACAAAAAATACAATTAGGGATTATATTCTTTAGCACCTCTCCTTATGAATACTTTTAATATCGATTAACAATGTATATCTATGGTCCAACCTAGTGTATATAAACATTATAGAAAATTCTAACATCCATATAAAGGAACAACCATTCACCATAATGCATGGCTACCTAATTGACTTGTCTTCTTTGATTATGGTTGCATATGAAGAAAACATGTTAAATGAAAGAATTTGTGTTTTGTCCATAAAAATGATTTCCATCTATATAATTGTGAAGAAAACTTGACAAAATATTGTTTTATTATTATTTTGTTTCTCCATGGACATTTCTTCCACACATAAAATGGTCCACTATTTCATTTTCTTCATCATATCCATAGATCTATACATGTATTACTTAGTTCTTCTTTTCATTTCTTAGATCCCCAATTACTTTTTTTTTCACAACTTATAACTCACACTAATATTTACTTATATTGTTTCAAACATCAGTTCCAATTTTCTTACACAACAAGCATTTGACATTTTCCAAAACAGACTCTTCTTCTTCATTATTCTCTTATTCACATATTAAAATTTTATCACTATTTCCTTCCATCACAACCACTCTTTGTAAATTATCCTCTATAGTAGATATTTAAAGATGATATATACTTATTTTCATCAATAGTATACTAGACAATTCATTGCTCATTTAACAAAATATGATTTTATAAAGGAAGAGTAGTTACCTCAATGTCTGCAACAACTTTATTTCTTTTATGAGACAATGTATATATTGTTTCCTCTTATGTATCCTATTTAAAAAATTATTCCTTGGTCATCATCACTATTACAACAGTCCCCATCATTCAATGGTATAAATGAGTGTCTCTAACAATCCTTATCTAATGTATATATATTTTTCTTTCCATCATGAATTGCTTTCTTATTAAATTTTCATAGTCTACCCAATAACATATGACAAGAATCCATGTGTACCATATCAAAATGGACTTGACCTTCATAGATACATATCTCAAACTATATTATACATTGTTCACTCACCAAAATATGATGCTCTTTGTGTAACCATGACACTTTTCAAGTGTAGTATGAGAGCATCTTTCTAAAGCCACTTTCAGAACAATTTCAATTCATACTATATTATTTGTACTAACCACCATCAATAATCATCTTTTAGTATATAAATTGTGACTTGAAAATAGTTGTAAACAAATCCTTTCTTTGTATTTACTCTTTAATCTCCTTGATTGGCTTGATAAGTATCCCTTTTGTCAGTAATGATGATAATACACATTCTTTATCTTCCACTTGGAAAATTTTATTTGTATGATATTAATGTGGAAATTTTTGACATTCATAAGAGAATATTATCATATTTATTGCATCTAAAACACCTACTCCAAAAATATTCAGATTGTGGATGTGGTGTTCTGCTTTTGTATGAATAACCTTCCCTTTGAAATTGACTTTGACTTGGAGGACTTTATTCTCTTATTTCATAAAATATTTTGTCATCATAATGTCTCCTACCTCGAAAATAATTGATTCTATAGCTTGGATACTGAGTTTCATTATTTTTCTCTAGTTTAAGTGCAAGTTGATAAGGTTCTTTCATATTTCTTGGAGATAATAAAAAAAATATCATCTTGAATAATGAAAATTATGCCGTTTGTATACCTTACAACCTAATTTATATCTTATTTAGTATGTAAAATGCACTTATATTTGAAACTTGTAAAAACAAATGTATAAGATCTCACACTCCACTCTTTATTTGTCAAATTTTGCAATCTCCTTAAAAACTATATGTAGTAATCTCTTAACATGAATTTAGATTTCAACTATCCCATTACTACTACATCAAAGAAACTTTTAAGACTTTTTTTAAGACAATAAATATTTTTTCTTAAAAAGTCACTTTATATTTTAGTTATTTTACATTAAAATTTAATATCAATTGAATTGTCTTAAATATAAAATTTAAGAAAGAAACAGTTTAAGAAAAAACCATTATAAGACAAAACTTTAAATTTAAGACAAAAACAAATTGAGAAAAAAATATATTAAGACAAAACTTTGTATTTAAGACAAAAATACTTTAAGACAGATATTTATATTTAAGTCAAACAATTTGAGACAAAAAAATTATTTTAAGACAAAAACACTTTAAGATAAAATTATTTTAAGACAAAACTTTATATTTAAGACAAAAAAAAGTTTGAGAAAAAAAAATTCTAAGACAAAAATTTATATTTAAAAGATACCATATGCACACCAACTTGTATGCTACTACTGGTTCACACCAATACTAAGGTTTCTATTTCACTTGCTATTCATGTCATCTTATCTAAATACGATGATTTTTTGGGCTCTTAATTTTGTGCAGGAAGACGACTTAGAAGAATGGGACAACTTTTCCTTACAAGATTTCCTCGACATCAATTCATCTTATGTCCCTTCGATCCCTATTGATACGATTAGAGGAAAATTTTATTTTGTTGCATTTGAAAATACTACATAGAGGGGGATTTTAAGACAAAATAAATCTTTAGTGTTAAAGTTTAGAGTCTTAAAATTTTGAATATGAGGCACTAGTGAAAATGGTAATTGTAGAGGATTAGGAGTTCGTCTTTACGTTGTTCAGGAAGTGGAGAAATGGAGATCAACAACAAGTGATGGGATGTAGGTTGATGGAGGCCGACAATAGATGTGTGCTTCATGAGAGTAGCAATGGAGGAATTTTTGCTGAACGTGGATAGGCAATAACATAGTTGGAGTAATTTTCAAGGTCCACATAGATTTTGTTTTAATATGTGTTTTTTTATTGTTTCATTTATTTTGAACACATTTCTTCTTAGAAAAAAAATTTTAATATCTTTGTATTGAAATATAAGGATATTACATAATCTAAATTTCGATCATTATATTATCCTTTCATATTTCTCATATTATTCCTATGCCCATACATTTCTATTTTCCTGCTCTACAAAAATTTTCTTTATTAACATCAAATTGTAGCTTATAACCATTATACTTTCATAAATGAACACTTTCATTATCTAAAGATACAAAACTTCCATCAAAATAAATTTTGTGTTAAAACTTCTCGTCAGAGTAGTTGATGTTGTTTGCATTTACCATGATACTCTAAGTTTTAACCCTGAACAGAAATTATCTACACATGAATCTTATAATAGAAAATCAACAATAGCGAGAGCATAAAACATAAAACAGATAAACACGGAGATTTTCTCCTGGATCCTAAATCAGGACAACTAGCTTGATATTTCATTATATTCCTTTTAGTGTTTCAACACATATATATACATGCTGAAGCATACATAAACCCCAATCCATTAACCTTGGATTCGAACATAACTATAGTTCCCTTGACCGGATCTACAAAAAATACCAGGGGCTAAAAACCATCATACCCCAAAACCATGTGAAAAACCATGCACAAAACCATAGGCACAGACCGCCCACTGAAAATTAAGGACCGAAAATGTTTTGTTAGGGCGCTGCCCCAGACCTCGACATGGGGGGCTATCGGCCCCCCTATGACCCCCGTTGTGCCCGGTGAAAAGGGGGGATATCGCCCCCCCTCTTACCCCCCCACGCGTGATTAGTCATGGAAAGAATATAACAGATACCCAACAAATACTCTGCTTAAAGATTGAGAAAAATATTTACTTGTTTCATTCGAAATACCTCTTTTAGATAGGAGGTATGTTGTCCAATATGTTCTTTGTATATATGTTGGAAATTTATATGATTAACATTCCTTACTAGTTTTCAAATCCTCATCATCCAATTTGCAAAAATGAGGGGACTGAAATTAACATGATTGTTTACCCAGTCAATGATTCCTTTTGCATATCCATATACCTAGTTTTTGTCTAAACTTATCCATTTTACTAAGATAAGGACACCCCATAATGTTGTAATCTCCAATTTTTTTTTATCCCATTTCTCCCTCCCACTAAAAGTGGAAGAAATTACAAGGCTCAATAACTATGATTGCACCACATCTGCATTTCCTTCTATTGTTGGCTCCGTAAAAAACCCAACCAGATATTTTGTCAAAATATCAATGAATTTGCATTTCTTGTTTCTATTAGACTTGATCGCTCATCCAATCTCATTGAAAAAATAAATTGTGCTGATAATGGCTTCTCTAACAATTTTAGTTATCTTATTAAAAAATGTTAGCATTCCTACTTCATTGTATTATACATATGATATATAATGGAAGGTAAATATACTTCATGTGTGAAGTGAACCATGATATAAGACATCTAAACAAGGGTTGATTAGTGCCAATGAAAGGAAGCCTCATTTCCTCCATAACCCCATCTCAAATAAGCCTCGTATATCAGAATTTGATCAAAAAATGATCTTTATCCCCCCCGCTCATGCATAGAGGGCATATTCTAGGACCAATAAACCCATGCTTTTGTAATTTGTTACACGTTAATATAGGATCATGTGATTCCTACGAGAAAAAAAAAACATTTTAATTGTTCTGGTAGATTTTGTCTCCATATATCTTGTAGATGCTTATTATAGTCATTGATCCTATCAAGCCTTCACAACTTCAAGTAGATGTATTGTAATATGACATTATTATTTTTCATTTTACCCACCCACATCATACAGTATTTCTTAACACCAAGAATGATGTTAGTAGATCAAAATTGCGCTACATATGACCCCCATTCCTTATGATATGTCTTTGGTATGCCAAGATATTCAATCCTTTTCCAAATCTGCTTATCAATGTTTTGATTCCTCAATAGATATATCTTTTTCGAGTGGATAATGTCCTTTCCGTGATGTATTTTCAATAGCTGAAATGATAAGGAATGATTTCGAGCCTCCCCCGTGATGGATTCTAATTCAATTTTGATCTTGGATCCATCTCTAGCCCCCAAACAGACAAACCTCAGAATTTAGCGTACAGTGTGTTGAAAAGTGTAACTAGGTTTGGTCTACATAAAGACATGTGTACATATGATTTTATGTAATTGATGTAAAGAATAAAATAAAATTATTTTTGTAACGCTTGAATCATGGGTTTCATGAGCAAGGAATTTTTTTTTAGTTACGGTTCCCATTGTGAGTCTTTAGGTTTGTCATCAAGTCATAATAGTCTATTGCATCAATGTTACGTATTGAAGAAAACTTCTTGGGAATGTTACAAATATATTTGATTCATTAAATGAGTCAAAGGGACCCTCCAAGCATCTCCTTAAAGTCGGTCTTAAATGAAATTATGAAGCTTCACCAAAGGACGTGCCAAATCACACACAATTCAAGTCAAATAATTTACATGGGAAAACCACTATAAATAGGGCACCTCAACTTCATTTCAAGGACATAATTTTTTTCAACAAGAAGTCTGCAATAATGAGTGCGAGAATCAATAGGAAAGGAGCCTCATAACCAATGAAGAGAAGCAAAGGAAGAGTGATGTCCTTAGTTTTGTTTTTTTGTTTTTTTTTGAGCTGAATCACTCCATAGTTGCGAAGTATAGATGTTATCTACGTAGAAGAAGCCAAAGTACTACAGTCCCTTTTGAAGGTCAAGTCGAAGATAAAATTAAGGAGTATATCAAGATTCATTGTCAAGGAGGTAGCCTCCACCTAAAGTGAAGAAAATAAAGGTATATGAGAAGGTCATATACATGTATTATGGTTTTTTAATTACGACCGAGAATTTGCAGGTATGAAGCAAGGAAAATGAATTCAAGATCTAAAAGGTAGCAGAGGCAGAAAGAAGAAATAGGAAGTTGACTATCGTTGACTCCATTAAGAAATAGAGGTCAAAACAAGAATCTTGGTGTCTTGGTATTGGAGAGGTCAAATAGGTCAAGGGTCTCGGTCTTAGTATTAATCAATTGAAGTTTGTATGAGAAGAATAATTTGTTTGGGTTTTCCTCTCAAGTGGGAGAGTTTTTGGCCCTAACTAATCACCTATATTATTTGTCTCTTGTCTCTTTATTTTTTAGGCTTTGGTATTTTTCTGATGAAGAACACTATAATAATATAACTAAAGAGAAGATCATAATATTGATTAGAAATAATTCACAATAATTTAGCATTACAAGAGAAATCACCTAATTTCTATGCCCTAGATTTTTTAACATAGTCTCCATCATTATTCTCCATATGTGTGATATAACAGATTTATTCTTTGCACCACTTCTAATCCATGAGCATAATGTTTGACGAAACATTTTTATTTTCCCTAATGATTTTAGACCACACACCATTTCCAAACACTTCCCTCCACATGTTTTTTATAATCAAATCCTTGATATCAGTGGATGTATGTATGAAATCCTAACCTCATTCCTCCATTGGCCTTGCAAGTGCTGACCATCGTACCATATTAATTTTGTCTTGTAAATGTGTTCCAACCCATAAGAAGTGACTCATGATATCTTTTATATTATGGATGATCTTTCTTGGCATTAAATAAAGGTGCATCCGATATACTGAATTTTTTATAGCACTGATTTCTTCATTACCATCCTTCCTCCAATCGTCAACCATATGTACCTCCAACTATCTATTTTTTTTTGAAATATTTCGATTAACCATGCCCAATCCTAGTTATAATATCCTTTCAATTTAATATTTAACCCAAGTTACGTGAAACCATCATCTAGGATTGACTATGCTACCCCAAACAAATCACATATTTCCTTTGTTACATTCTCCTCACTATTGTCATCAAATAAGATCGATTTTCCTTCATTCCTACACAAACCAAATGCAACTCCAAATTATTTAATGAGGCCTCTAATGGTTATCCAATCCCCAAAAATGGATTCCCCACCAATTCACATATCATCAATGAACATTAAATGAGATATGGGAATATTTTTGGTTACTATGATCCATTTAGTAATTCCATTATCCTTTGACACCCTCAATTTTCTACTAAAACAATAAATAACTAAGAGAAAGAGAAATGGAGACATGGCACATACTGTGTAATTCCTCTATATGAATTACAAAAATTTGAAGGCAAGGCATTAATAATCACAACAATGTTTTTTGTTTTGCAACATGCCAAAATCCATTTAATTTTAAATAGAGACATACTAGATTTTAATAAGATCAAGAAGAAGAATTCTTAGTCAATGCAATCATATTCCTTGGTCAGGTCTACCTTTATAAGGCAAGATGTTTTTTTTTCTGATTTAATAGATTGCATCATCTCCTGGGCAATACCAATTACATATTGTATTTTTCTACCTTTTAAGAAACCAAATTGTTCCTATGTAATATGCTTCGATAATACATGCATCAACCTACTCGTAATCGGTTTTGATATCATTTTGTACACCTAGTTGTAGATAGATATGGGATGATAATATGAAAATTTTCTTGTTTCCACCCTTTTGGGGATTAATGCTATGAAATTCACATTTATGGCCCCTGAGATGAACCCATGAATCTTATATTCTTCAGCTATTGCCAACAAATTGAGGATCATCAAATAATTGTAGTGAATAAAAATTTCAACGTCCCACCCATCTATACTTTTATCCTTTTCATATTCCTTCAATATCTTTGTCAATTACTCGCTTCTTATTGGTTGTCCCAATCTATTATCATCCTCTGATGTGAACATGTTTGCAACTTCTATGATGAAATTCATTTCTGACGAGAAAGATATATCCTATGTCAAGAATTGGCCTTTGAAATGTGTGAGCATCGCCTATTCAGTAGATTTCTATGAACTCAATATGTTTCCCACATCATCTCTCATCCTCCTAATGGAAATTATTCATTTCCTAGGATAGAAATGTGTATGGAAATATCTAGTATTTCTATCTTCGACTTTTATCCATGTCGCCCTACTCTTCATGTCAATGTCTTCTTCCCATGAATGGAGAATGTCTCTTCTCTTACCCTCCAATTCAATTATCATGTGTTGATATTCCTCTGAGAATAATAGTGGGTTCTGAAGAGCATTGAAATAAAATAGGAAAATATGAATCTCCCTAATAGCTTCAATTTCACCATCCTTCATCCCCCTAATCCATTCATGAGCGACCATTTTCATCCCTTTAATATTTTTACATATGAATGTCATGTGATTCTATGGAGGAGGAAGAAATGACTGATACCAAACTTTTCATACCATATCCTGTGATTCATCCATTTTAATCCATTTCAAGTTGAATTTGAAGGGTTATGATCTCTTATGTTCCCCTTCGCCCCATGTTAGCATAATGGGAAAGTGATAAAAAATAAATTTGTGAATAATATAAGGTCTTGTAACTATCAGGTGATTAACCATAGTGTAATTAACTAGAAACTTGACCACTATTTTTGAGATACCCTCCTGACCTGTTCTCCCATTCTTCCAAGAGGGGCTAAAAGAATCTGGTGTCACATCAAATAGGGAAAAATATTCCATCAATCCTTTGAAATAAGAAGCCATACTATCAATTCTAGACTTCTATCCCCAAATCTCTTTCCTCCCCATTGAAAAATTAAGATCCACCACGATGATCATGGAACTTAATCGAAGGATTCAAGATTTCACAACCTAGTCACAAGATAGTCTATGCCCCAAAAATGGAGCATATGAATTGACAATTCAGACTCTTTTGTAGTTTCTCATCATCTATCTCATCATGATAATCCCTACATATGAAAAAAATGTCTACATATTAATAATTTTTGGATCCCACATAACCCCTAGACAACCAGATAATCTAATAGCATCAGTTGCAACTACATGCCATTCAAAGCACACAAACAACATTTCCTCCCATGCCTTATCTCTTCAAACTACTATTTCTTTGAAAATGATTAGAGATCATTTATGAGCCCAAGAAATACCTCTGAGGAAGCTTAATTTTTTGGTGGCTCACAAACCCCAAATGTTATTGGAAATAACAATCATGGAGGCACCACATGCACGAATAAGGTCCCTCTAATCAAAATTAGAAATAGAGTCATTTCCAATAGTTAAATCATAATTAATATTGAACAAATTATTAGGGGAGACAACCTCATCGGCATAACCCAATTTGATCTTGTTATAGGTTTAAACCTTTTTATATTTAGGGGGTTTCTTCTTCATATGTGTGACATTCTTATATTATTGACTTCCAAAATCTAGAGGATCATTGAAAAGGGATATTTTACTATAAAGGGGAGCCAAATTTTTAGACGATAACAAAATAGACTCCAATTCCTTGTCAGGAAAAATGTACCAGGGGATGAGACCACATCAAAAGGTTGGAATGGCAACCCAACTGCATAGGATGACTTATTGGAAAGAGGGGATGACTTAGCTATAGGTGAGTTTGAGGGATAGGAGCCTCACGAATGAAATAATTCATGCAATCCATAGAGGGATGGGGACAATATGATGGATACAATCAGGGATGAAGTTCATCGGAATGAAGGATGTTGCGATGCCATGGGCCTTGCGATCATTTTTCTTTGCTTTTATGCTAGTGCGAGTTTTTGGTCTGAATTGGGGTTTCCATGGTTGGGGCTTCACGATAATTTTGGTTCCTATAAAATATGATCCAATTTATTCTATGGTGGCTCTATTATTCATGCTTATTTTCAAGACCCTAATCCTCCTCAAGTGGAGCACTTCCTTTTGTCTTTTGAATGAATAAAATGGGTGCATATTTCCACTTTCCACTTTACATTTCATGAAATAATTTTAAAGCATAAATTTCATATTCATATGAGGGTTTTATTATGTCAACAACCACATGGCATCTCCTCATGAAAAATTTCTTCTAGATATGATGAAAACGTCTCAAACAATATATACATTGAGAAATGTAGTGCAAATAAGAACGTGTACATGTTTTAAATAAGCATAAATAAGAAAAGATAGAGACATATACCCCACATTGAAAAACTGAGAGAAAGTAATGAAAAATCATGATGAAATTACAGGTTTTTAGTAGGTTGAAAGGAAATTTTACAAAGAATCAAGACTATCATATGGATCTGTATGGCCATATGGATCAATACAACAGTTGTACAACTTCTGCCTTTCTTTTTTGTGTAGATCATATGCCTCCTTTTGAGATGTTTATGATGACCATGCAACTGTTATTTTAGTATCTTGTAGATGTTTCCTTTAGGTATGCAAAGCTGATGTTGAGAAGAAATTACTTATGTATATACAAAACTATTTTATTCTTCCACTCCTTAAATTTTCAGTTATTGTGTGATTGATGCTATGATCTAAAATTAATTTCTACATTATATTAAATTTATCAGTTTATCTATTTAACTAGGATCATATGAATAATAATTTCCTATGGTTCAATTTTTGTAATGTACTTAACCCCAGATACCTCAAAAGGTGAAATATGCCTCTAAATATGTGAAAACGTGTCCTTACCCATAAAAATATCGACTTGAGGGGAAACACACCTTAAAATACATTGAATCTATTCCATTCACATTATTTGTCACCGCTTATTACTTGTAACATCCCCCAACCATCTCCTTGAAGAGGGTTTCCAAGCTTAAGGCTAAACTGGGCCTTTGACCAAACCCATGTGTAACTTAGCACTACATGGCACGATCTCAAGTTGGGTGCTTATCTTGTAAAACACCCCTTTTGATTAGATCCTCTATCCACATGGTCTTAGGCCCTACGTTTAAGCTAATAACAAGGATATCCATCAATGAAATGAAAAAATTGAATGTAATACATGTAACCATTCCTCCAACTACATGTAAAACATGCTTGAATGGATCCTCATAGTGAAATGCATCTCTCAAAGAACCTTCATCAAACCAACCATACACCTTCTATATGATTTTTCTTCCCTTGGAGGATAAAGAGTTATCAGGATTGATGGATTTAAAATGAAGATAGTGTCCCAAACTAGTGGATATGGGGCTACTTGTGCTAACCTTTGATATATGCAGAGAATGTGATCTCCATGAATTAAATGCTTGCTCCTAGATGGAATATTGTAAGATTTCAACCTTTTTAATCCACTAAGGACTATGAAATTATATAGAACCAATATATTTTTAATTATGAATATGTTTTATTCAACCTTGCATCACATTGAATAGTTTCATGGAAACATGTTGGCCTTCATAATGCAGGAAACATCATGAATCTTGGCCCTACTATGTTGAAGTGTTGTAACATGTTTACACACGGATATTCATATTGGAAAAGAGTTTGTGCTTTGTTGGGATTTTAATTACTCTTTAATGTGTTACGTTGTGAAATTTTCTATTTCATATATAAGTCGTGAGTTGCTTCACTAAACACATACCTGGAATTCTCTTTTTTTTTTAATTTCTATTTTATCAAATAATTTCCAATATGATATGATATGGGATTTGTTTCCACCTGGCCCTTGGGAAACCTCAAGTTGTCATTTCTGAAGAAGATTATGAATAAATTTTATCCCAATGGAATGGTGAAAAGTAAGGGCTCAATACAATACCTTCAAGGTTAGGAAGAACATCTTTCTCATGTTTTTTTTCTTATGGAAATGCCAATAATACTTGTTAGAAAATTGTTAACCATATATTTCTAAACATTTATTGAAAATATTGAAGTGTAAAGGAACTAAATTTTAAATGATTCCATGATTTTCAATTCTATAATTCTTTTTCAATGGTTACACAACCAAAATGAAAATTATATAAGTGACCATCTGACCAAAAAATATACCAGGAAATAATGACTTCTCTTTGGAGGATGCAGCACGAGTTTCTCCAAAGAGCGGAAATATTTTTCGATTTCAACCAGTAGCCATGTCTTCTGAAAATTCCATATATTTTTTTGACATGCCCTTTGTATGGAACTTGAGCCTTGAGATTGATATATTATGTGATCTAGCTATTGCCAATTTTTTTGGATTATCGTACATGATGGATTTGGCTAACAAATTTTGGATTCATCTGCAGGAAATGAGGGAACAAGAAGTGACTAAACATTGAATTCAATTGCTTTGTTACAGGTGCACTCATACATGGTTTTCTTACGACATTTATGGGGGTTAATGGTGCAGGGAAGAAAAATATCATGGATGTCTTAGCTAGAAGAAATATTTGAGGATATATTGAGTGTGATAATAAGATATATGGATTTCTCAAAATGCACGAAACCTTTGCTCATATTTTTTATAACTGTGAGTAGAATGAAATTCATTTTTCACATGTCACATTCTTGGAATCACTGTTATAATTGGTATTTCTCTATCTTCTGAAGGTTTTTGAAAAAGAAAAAATAGTTGTCAGCATGCAAAACTAATCAATTCCTCTTATGCCATCGTGTCAAATCGTCATGTTTATGACTTGCAAAAGATTCCAATTTGTAGGCCTTTGTTGACGAAGTCATGGAACTTATAGAATAGGAAATTTAAGGGATGCACTAGTAAGCCTGCCTAGTTTGACTCAATTTTCAAAAGAGCAAAGGAAAATGCTAACAATAGTTGATGAGCTTGTTGAATTTCCTTCTATAATTTTTATGGATGAGCCCACTACTATTTTGGATGCCATAGTAGCTGCAATTGTTATGTAAATTTTTCGTAATAAAATAGATAATATAAGGATGATTATATGTACCATTCATCAGCCCAACATGGACATATTTGAATGTTTTTATGAGATAAAACAGTGTCTAGAGTATATTATAACGTGTATCATTTATTTTAGAGTGGTGATTTTTGTATTACTATAATGGGTTCAATTATTTTTGTTCAGAAGATTTGGGAAAGTCATTCACTTCAGGCCACTAGTCCATAATTCTGAAAATACTGTTGAATATTTTCGGGTAATCACTTTGCAGAGTCGTGTAGCTATAGAATGAATGGTTTTTCAACAAAGTAATGTCAATTTAGTGTCTAAATGTGAGTTAATTTGCTTACTTTCACCATGAAAATTGCAATCTATTCAAGGAGTAGCAATGATCAAAGACAAATAAAACCTGGCTACATGGACGTTGGAAGTTAGTTCTATTATTTCTGAACATCTTTGAGAGATAGAACTTGCAGAAAATTACAAAAAATATTCCCTCTACAAGTAGGAATTAAGGTTGCTAATGTTCTTGCACTAGAATCCTTCTTCTAGCATTATAAAAATCCTACAACATACTAAGATATCCACTTCAACGTCAAATTTTGAGATTTCATTATTTTTCTTGGAAACGAAGGTGAAATAGAACCTTTGTTAAAGAGCTCAATTTAAGATCTATACTTCACTACCCATTATTCATAATCATTATTTAGAAAATTCATGTCCTGTCTATGGAAGTATCGGTTGACTTACTAACAAAGTTTCGATTATAATGTTGTTAGATACTTCTTCACACCTACCATCATCCATTTTGGAATTCATAAATATCAGCAACCATTCATATTTGAATCTATCAAATGGGGTTGTTGTAGTAGCTACAACAGAAAACTAAGAGAAAAGAAGACCCTTGATATTAAGGACACCAAAAAAATGTAGAAATGAATAAGAAAATTCATCACACATAATCAAAATTCGAATAACAAAACTGTGATAACTTGAATAAAAATATCTTGAGCAAACACTTTAGGAGACAATCTACAAAGAAATGAAGTTTCTTACTACATTAATGTCCTCATTCCAACCAGGAGAGTGTGTATCTAATGCCAATTTCATTATCCCACCATTGTAATAATAAACATCAGTATAATGTTCAAAGGACATTCAAAAGTTAAGGGTGAGCATGTGTAGGTGAAGTTGGTGAAAGGTGTTGAATCTCAAGGATGGGTTCCCTCAACATGGTTGGTTGCCTTAACATTGTCCTCTTGGTTTTCTACCTTCCCAGGTCATTCAACATGGTTCAATGGGTCTGATCGGATTCGACATGGTTCAAATTGGTATGATCGAGATGTGATTCTCCTGGTCTATCGTAGCTAATTGGATATGTAAATGATAGTTTGTGCCTTATCACTCAGTTTCCTTTTTCATCCTCCTTTTATATCTAGTGATATGGTTGTTCTATATGGGGTAGTCCGAATCAAGTGCATGTTGATAGTGCAAGGGTTGGTTGATTGTGCAAGTCCATGTTTCAAGTGGTAAGGGTTTTTAGAGAAATTCCATGTGTATAGAGGGACCTACATGGTAGTAGTCATCTAGTCTCATTAGTTAAGAAAGAAAGATTAACAACCATTGCATCCATAATCAGGTGCTACTCTTTACTATTAATGAAGGGGAGTGCATTGATAGAACAATTGTGATCTTAGTCCTGAACAATGGCCTTACCCTTATCCAAGATAGTAATAAAATTATTTAAGTATTGGGAAAAGAGATAGTAATAAAAGCCTAGATAGGAGCATATTTCAATGATAAAGTATAATGGTATGCGGTTGGTGCTAAGGCTAGCATACGAGGAGACACCACTAGATAATGTGTAACAATTAAAAGTGGTGTAACAAAAAACCGCACAAGCTAGCTCAAATTTAAGGGGAGAAAATGAAGACATAAGGATACACTCAAGACCTTGCAAGTGGTAGAAGGTGTACAACAATAATGAGAAAGTGAGTAAATATCACTAAGAAAAGAAACCTAATCCTCATATTGGAACTCGACATAATAATAATGGAAAAGAAATGGTATGAATGTGATGTAACTACGTGCACCCCACATGATAAAATACATAGGCATAGCTTGCTTAATATTATTGGTTCCCCTCTCTTCTTTGGTTTTAACCCATTTTCCACCCTTTTTCCAGCTTGAGATGGATTGGGTTGGACCTATGTAGGTGTTGGAGTAGCTAAACACTATTTATGCCTGGAAGCGGGAACACAATGAAAAAATTTACTGTAAAAAAATTATCATTTCTTTAGGTAGGTTTTCAGATCTAGAGGTCGTTTGCTAATGAATGTGTGAAACTCAGGGTGTTCTTCGATCGTATTGTTGTTTTCACACCTAGTTACCTTTTCTTGTGCTCCCGAGACATAAATAACCCCCATTGTTGTCTTTCCGAATTTATTTCCGCTATTTGGAATCCCACCTTATGATCAAAGTCAAGGTCACAGATATGAATCTCCTCATAACCCAAGTTTTCCAGAAATAGGAGTAATCCAGAGGGGGAGAATAAAATAGAAGATAGAGAAAAAGTCCATGGATTCCTATCACTAAATATCAAACTTCTGCTACTTGTTTCTCCATTTTTCCCTCGGGATCAATAATTAGGATCTCCCAATGAGACCATTGAGAGAGGGCATGGGACATTGTTGGGCTTCTATAAGTTTCCTTCAGATTGATGGTTATCCATGATGATGTTTTTATGAACATAAGCTTAAATTATTTTTAATCGAATTCATAAGGGGTATTTTGGAATTTTGTCATGGTGGTTGCCACCATAGTTTTAATGCCAACAGTGGAGGTCCAAAAACTAGACCATTAACTGAGGGCATGGGATGTTGCTAGGCTTCTCTCCAATTTATGTGTAAGTTCACTAGGGTGAGCATATATTTTAGAGGTGAATCACAGATGGTCAATGGAAATGAAGGAATCCAAATGGCAGGAATGAAAAATTCTAGTTAGCCAGACCCTAACTAACCTAAAACATGGAGTGACTCATATAAAAGGGATAGGAAACATAAGAGCGAGGCAAAAAAATGAAGAAAGGAAGAAAAACCTAGGCAATGAAAGGAGAGATTTAATATCTGGGGAATTGGTTGTACAAGGGTCGGAGCATCGTCTTGTCAAGACAACATTAGGAGGTATACAATAGAGAAGATACATATATTTCCATAGGTTAGTATTGGAAACCTATAGAAATTTCAGACCAATAAACTCTCTGTTATTTTAGCCTTTGTGTGTTGTTGTAGGGAAGGATTTAGCAATAAGTTTGTAACTATTTCCCCTTTTGTTGCATATCTTGTGCCATTTTCACATTGAATTTATTTGTGATGGTATTGGATCCCCTACGGTTGTGATGTTTGCATAACATATTCCCTTGTGGATGAACCAAATCTCTTTCTATTTCATATATGTTTCAATTTTCATATTGGATTATGTTGGGTTAACTAACCCTATGCCTAAAATATTTTACTGTTTACATATCGAATTGTGAGGGGGTAGATAACTCTTACCCTCAGAAAATAGAATGTTTTTCATGGTATCCACAAAGAATATTCCCATGCAAATATATGTTCCAGGCTTCAGAACATAGACAGAATAATTCCAAACCATCTGTGCCAAAAAAAAGAGAGCTATGCCCAAAAAAACATAGTCCCCATAAGTAACTAAATATAAAATTTTAATTGCATATAATGACAAATGTAACAGCCAACCAAGGACCGAATAATAAATGCTTCGGGACTGCACTTCCCAAGTGGACCTATCGTGATATCAAAATGGACTAGATAATTTCTAAAAAATCCGGAGATGGAATATTATCGTAGATAGGTGTCTCATGTGTGAAGACACCTGGGATATGCTCAACAAACTTGTAAAGTATTTAATCCCTTGCTCATATTTTGTGGCATTTACTCAAAATTCGTTTACCACGTGCACTTAATTTTTCATGAATCAACCCCATAAAGTTAATTTAGTGCAACAAGTAATGCAAACAATGATGAATTGTGTCCAAGAAATACCTATCGGTTTTTTAACACAATCAACTCCATGATTTTGAAATCTATTAACCATTTCATTCACCACATAATTGCTTATGAAAACCTTATACTCTAGTGAATACCATATCCGGTCACAGTAATAATGGTTCCTAAGAATGATACCCTATGAATAACATAGATAATACCTAATAATTCTTACATCTTAAGGGGGTCAATATTTGTAATGATCTAGGTGATGTCTATCTTTATTCATTAAAATGCTAATGTTGTTAAACTCAACTAAATACAAAATTATAGGATCCTTTTGGTGGCTTACCCTTTCATTGATTGCCTTACCTTCTAGATTGTGTTATTCTTCAAATGACATCAATGATACATATATCATTTCAGATATCACAAACATATTTATCGAAGAAAAAATTGTGTAAGTTTTCTTTTATTTGAAACTTGAATTTTTGTAGAACCACAACACAATCTATGATATTAAGTTTCATAGAAAATATTTTTTTCATTATTAGCGATACTAGGAAGTAGGCTCGACTAGGTTGAGTTTGCGGGCGAAGATTGTTTGAATTTATGTTGTGAATCCATATAAGAAGTCTACACTTGTGAAAAAATTAAATACACATGAATGATGACAAATTACACATGTTTTCAAGTTGCGGGAATTAGGATCTAGTACTTGTAGCCATTAGATTGCAGAAATAAGGATATACACAACCCTGTCTAATATCTAGCCATAATATGTTTCTATAGCAATAATGGCCATGAATTATTGTATAATTGATATTATGAATTATCGGAAATGCTACTAAAGTTTGTGTGCAACTTTTGTAATTATAAATTTCAGTGTTATAAATGTCTTAGTGCCAGTGTATCATACCTTAGGTATGATGAGAGTTTACTGGGGTGTAGTAGGGTGTCATGAAAGGGTTACAAAAGTGATGCCATGAACCATTCTTGAAGGTGTGCTTTGCCAATATCTCAATACAGGGTATGATACAATGTGACCTAACATGTGTAGCCGTCTTCCCTTACTAGGCTGGATATAATTATATAATGGCACGTACCATATGTATTGTGGTTATGAAACCTTCTGCTGCCAATTATTCTATTGTCAAAATTACCGCACAAATATTGATCCCTACTATGGGGAAAACTTAGCTTGATGGTTATTAGGAATCTGATGGGAATGATTGGGAAGAAAGGCATTTAATTACCTATAAACATAGGAATTCTTGTGAGACCACACTTTCTACTTGTTTTCATTCCAAATATGTACTGAATATTACATCTTACAGTCCTGAGTAGATGTTGAACATATTACAAGGACTATTGGGAATTATATTGGCATACTAGTATCTCAAGTTAGAGTGTAAAACATCTTGTTGGTTATCCAATGACAGAATATAGGGATTGATTACGAAATTTAAGAAAACAACCACAAATCTAATAGATATAGTGATGGCGATTAAAATCAGGTAGACTTATGATTTCTTTCTAGTGTGTGTGTGCTCTTCTGTATTGATGTACCTTAGATCCCTATGATGTCATGTGGATGAGAAGGTACAATATGAGCTAGGTGGAGGAACAAAAAATATGCTTAACATGATGGATGCAAGGGAATTGTAGACAAATGATAATGGTAAGATAAGTGTATCTTAGGGGTTTCCAATTAGCTTTTATGAGCCTATGAACTTTGCAGATAATTACTCCCCTACAAAGTGGAAATTGATGAAACAAGAATATTTCTTCTACTTGGCTTATTCAAATTCTTCAAGTTCACTCTTGTGCACTAGGGAAAGAACATACTAGCGATAAAGGCTTTTAGGTCTCTTATGGGTAACTAGAGAATAGAGATATAGGTCTCTTATGGCTTTTAGGTCAGGTTAAGTTTTGTGGAAGTCAATATACCACATTCCACAAGCAATTTAGTTGATTTTGGCACAATATAAACAACCAAATAATTTCCAAGGAATCGGACAACTAAAATTGTGCCCATGCCCCTTAAGACCAACATAGTGACTACCATCACCCCATGTGCGCATCTTACCAGTCTTGGTAATTGCACATGTGTGGTACTTACCACATGAAACAAATGTAATAATATGTTTTCCTATAACATCAATTAATTATGGTTCATAAACAAGTGCACCCATATCATGGCCAAGTTAACTATTCAATCAAATGGGGTTGTTATAGTAGCGACAGTAGAAACCTAAGAAAAAATAAGATCCTTGATGTTAAGGATTCAAAAAAATGTAGAAACCAATAAGAAAAGTCATCATAGATAATGAAAAGTCGAATAATAAATTGAATAAAAATATCCTAAGAAAATGGTTTAGGAGACAATCTATAAAGAAATGAATTTTCTTACAAGATTATTGTCCTCACTCCAACCAAAATAGTGTGAATCCAATTCCAAATTTATTATCCCACCATTGTAATAATAAACCTCAATATAATGTTCAAAGGAAATTCAAAATCTAAGAGTGAGGATGTGTAAGTGTAGTTGGTAAAAGGTGTCAAATCTCAAGGATGGGTTCCCTCCCCATGGTTGGTTTTCCTGACGCCATCCTCTTGGTTCTATGCCTTAATAGGTCATTGAACATGGATCAATAGGTTTGATCAGATTCAACATGGCTACAATTGGCATGATCGAGATGTGGTTCTCCCATTCAATCATAGGTAATTGGATATGTAAGTGAGATAAATGTTTTTCAGTCTATGTCCTTTTGCCTCATCCTTTTAGAGCTAGTGATATAGTTGTATTGTATGGGGTATTCTGAACCCATTCCATTTTGATAGTCCATTCAAATAACAATCATTCATATTGTAACTCCTTTTTCTCTCTGTTGTCTGTTGTAGCTGCTACAAACCCATTCATATTTAAATCTATGATTGCTAATGAGTTGTTGTTTTCTCTTGGGTTTCTGTTGTAGCTGCACTGATGAGCATCCATTCATATTTGAATATATGGACCTAAATTTGTAAATTATTATGGTTCTTTATCTTTCCACAAAAAGATTGGGGAGCTTCAAATTCATATGACGTAGATAGAGACCTATTTATCTAGTTGGAATTGTATGCTCTCAAATATTGAACCCAAATTGGAAGGTAGATTTCTCATGCAATTGTCATATCAAACTAGAGTACATTAGCGTTGGTGGTTTTCATTGGTCTTGGCTTTCTAGAGTAAGAAAAACAAGACTTGAAAATAATAGTAGAACATTTCTTTACAGTAGGTACGTTTGGTAGTTTTCAAATATGCCCTCATATTATTTAATATTAAATTATATGCCATGTAATTTAGGACATTTGTTAAGAAAAAATAACATTTCATCTTAAACCTTCCCCCAAAAGACACAGATTCATGGGTCTCATATTAATCACATGAACTTCAAGCATCCTAGGCATGTCTCTTTGGGTATTCTCCCTTACTAGAGGAAAATTGAAATTCATTCCCCCAGGATGACCCATCAAAGCCTTGCAAGTTGACAACCTTATTTTGTTGAAAGGGTCGCATGACCAACATTGTCAGAGAGGTCGAGAAGCCTAGATCCAATATTTGCATGAAGGAGATCTGTGAAGTCGTAACAATAATCAAGACCCTACCATTGGTGATCGTGGTGTAGCCTGAATCTGAGGTCAATACCAAACTTGTGTTTAGAAAAAAAAAAAACACAATAATAGTCCTTTCCAACTCAGCCTTGCAGCTGATCTTCTCAGGCCTTAAGATATTCACAATAAACACTAAAACAGGTCTTCCTTCTGTTAGTTTTAACTTCTCCTAATCTACTACTAATATTTACTCTGACCCAATCTCTGATACCATATTGTACAACACTCTCATACACAACATGTACATACAATAATGAATGAATTATGTGCCTTTTCCCTCCTTATAAGTAATTTTCATCAGCTATATTTTTCAAGTTGTATTTCTGGAAGTTGAACCTGTGATTGATGAGTTAACTATTCCAACTAACTCATGCAACTCATCTATTCTCAATTTAGAACTTGAGTCTCAATCACTTGTCTGTTACAATTATAACTCACACTAGAAGAAAACAAACTAAGTCATCCACTCTTGTGCATCAGTAAAACTACTTCATGAACACTTCCTGATTTTTAGGAACTCATCCAGATTTTTAGTAACTCATCCTAATTTTTAGAAAATAGTGCATTTTATAAGGAAAAATTCTTCTGGTCTCTTTGACTAAGGCAGAATTCAAAGAAAGACATTTCTCGCTAATATTTTCAATAGGGTGACTTAGAGCTAAGTTATATATCTCTGAGATTATTCTAGAAGGTAAATAACAGGATGGGTTCTTCCTACCTACCCTATGAGAATTAGAAGGAGAACACTCATAAGTAAATATTAAGCAGATAATGGAGATGTATTCTTTTGTTGTGTGGGTAGTACATGAGAATGTCTTGAATATTTGACAACTGAATGGTTACTTGGAGTGTTCACTTGTGAACATCTTTCCTGGACCTCAGAACAAAATAGCTTGGAACATGGGTGAGTGACCTGTTATTTTTTTGTCAGTTTCATTTGTCTTTGTGGCCTCATATCCTGGCTTCCAGATGGCATTTGCAGTGGATGCCTACCACTAGGTGGCAATTTTCTCACATGTAGCTATTTTCTTGAACCATATTATTTAAAGTGTTCAATCTATGCTTTCATTTTTTTTTTATAACTTTTCAATGTAAGCTAATATTTTGTTTATGAACGAATTTGAAATGAAATCCTAGTTCAAATGAATTTACACATGTTTATTTTTGGTGCATTGTTCAGTTGCATGCATCTATAATTAAAATGGCATTAGACTTTATTGGGTTCATATATCCATATTGAGACTTTTGAAACTGAAGTGTGTCCCTAGTACCTACCCAATGGATTGGATAATCCTAATGTAACACCCCTTCTAGTGTTTTCTGAGCCTCGGAAGATTTCTAGTGGAGAATATTCCCTTGAATGGTCATGGAGGCCTCTAAGGTACTAGATGGATATTCTAGAGTTTGTAGTGGACAAAACTATTAACCAACCAAGAACCCCTTACATCCTTGTAACGGGGTATTTGGTTGAACTTCTCTTATTTTATGTTCTAGGGTTAGGTTAGGGTTTACAAGAGCTTCACATAGGTTTTCAGCCATTAGTAAGCAATTTGTCTTGGTAATTGTGCCTCTATTTGACCTAAGATAACTCTTGTCATTGTCATCTTTATAATATAATATCCAAACAATGCATACCATTTGTGTCTAATCATACAAATATGGAGATGCCACAACAATGGGATCTTACTTTTTCAATACCGGAATAAAGAGGAAAACACATTAATTAATAAGATGTCTTTTCCATATTTGATTAACTAATTCCTAGATGTATGAAAGATGGATATTCTGGTCAACATCCCAAACTTTTATACAAACACAAGTGGACAATCATCCACACCAATCTATTTTCCCTGATGAAGAGATAATGTTTGAGCATAGTAGCACATTCCTCTCGACTTCCCCTATTAAAATCACAAGCCAAGAGAGTTCTATTCATCCAATAAGGTAATGTTGAATTAATAATTATCAATTATAATTAATGAAATCGATAGAGTTGTTGTTTGAAACTCTTAACTAATTCTCAATAAATAATGCTTCTAATGGTTTATAAAATATTGAGACAAAAACCCTCTATATCTCCTCATGCATTCTTAGAATATGATCACATTGGAGAGCATACCAGAGTTTTTGCAAAGGATTATAAATAGCAAGGGATGTCAACAAGAATATTTCCCATTAGATGCCCAATAACATGTGATGTTTCCCAATATGATCCTTTTGAATAATGACCATAGAGACAAATTATAGGAAGTGTCTTCTCATCAGCTAGAAATGGGAATGACATTTGAACCTATGAAATGATAGGAGGGTTCTCTGTATGTATAGATATGTGGTGAAGATGCCAAAGTAGGTACATATTTCGGCCTTTGTCTTATTGAGTTAGATTGAATGAATATTGTAGGCTTATCATTGGTTGTTTTAAAGGTTCTTAGGGCCATCCAATTACATGTATCTGAGTCTAAGAATCTAAGAAAGTTTTTCCATTAGATGCACAATAACAGTTGATGTTTCCCCATATGATTCTTTTAAATAATTACCACGTAGATAAATTACAGGAAGAATCTTCTGATCAACTGGAAAATAGGATGGAATTTGAACCTGTGAAATGTCAGGAGGGTTCTCTGAATGTAAAGAAACTATGGAGAAAATGCCAAAGAATGTACAAATTTGGGCCTTTCTCTGGTAGAGTTATATTAATAAATATTATAGGCTTCTCATTGGTTGTTTTAAAGGTTGATGGAGCCATCAAATTACATGTACCTCAATCTAAGCATCTATGGCACAGTTAGTAATTGTCTTCAACTACTAATCTAGCCTTGACAAGGAAAATCTCCTGCCATCTATTTATGCTTGGTGTTAATTTCCAAATTAAATCAATTCACGCATACATAATACCTGTTCATATTCCACAAATATGTTAAGCAAGACAATATGTATATAACCCTGAAAAGTCCTTGAAAGAGTAAACAACTTCCATTTAACAATCACATTCAAGATTTCTACACCCATATCTTGGCATATTTAATTTGAGATCTGTGACTTTACAAACTCAACTACAACTACATGCATAACCAAGGATTACGGTTTTCACCAACACACGGCTCCATTTTAGAGTTTTCCTTTACATTCCCATACACACACACACACACAAATATATATATATATATATATATATATATATATATATATATATATATATATATATTGTCTCTAGCCTTATTGCTGAATTCTTGAAGGAATATTGTCAGTTATCATATCTAGATCATAATTGTCCTAAATATTGTGAAGGTTGAATGTCCATTCAAATGACCAAATGAACATAAGCTCATCAGTGTCCTTATAGATATATGGGTATTTTGTAAGATATTCACAAATCAATCTCTTAACAAATTTCCATAGAGCCAATAATTATAGAGTAGAAGATGGGCATTCGAGACTAACGCTCTGTCTTTTCCAGCCTGTCCATCACACAGAGTAATATCCCTACAACCTCGGCCTATAATTAATTAAATAATGGGGGTCTAAGATAGTTTAAGTGTAAAATTAATCAGTTCGCATAGACCTCATACGTGTCCATATTACATAATGATGTTAGGCATGAAAGTACATATATAACCTTGAAAATTCCTTGAGAGAGAAAAAACATCAATTTTAATAGTCACAGTCAGGAATTCTATTTATATTATGTGGAAAAAAAATTCAGATGCTAGAAATTTGTATGCTATCCAAACATGAGAAAATTCACACAGTTATTTGACATCCAAATAAGTCAAAAATTTTAACATGACGTTCAATGCACATAAAAATGTCGCTAGATGTTTATCTCAATATAAATTTTGGCAACTAAGTAGGAAATTTATTCTCTGCTTCAAGCAAGGTTTGACATTGTTGTAGGAGTCCTTTCTACCATGGTCTTCGTTCTCCAAATTTAGTGATAAATGCTAATTGTTTTGCTGTTATTTGTTTCATGTCACAAATAGGCCATCAAAATCAATTTACTTTCCTTCGCAACTCCATTGGTCTCTCTTTGAAAAAAATTACTAAATAGAGAGACATGTGCCCCTCTCATCTCCTTGAAGAGACCTAGAGCACTAGGAAGACAGTTATTTGAAAAACCTAACCAGATAATGGCATCATAACAGCTCCCATCAATGTTGAAACCTTGCCTCCTATCCGCCTTGAGAATTTTCAACTAGTGTTCCTAGATTGTAATTATTGTAAAATGGATCTTAATTTCATTGAAGGTATCATTCTAACTAGTTGGTTGGATAATGGATTTTATGATGGTTGTGGGAATTTTAATTTAAGCATGGAAAATATGCCTACAAGAACGTGATAAATATTTTTTCTCATATTATTTCATGGAAGAAAATTCTTAAAGGAACTATTAGGATATTTCCCCTAAAGGGTGATGTTTGGGCGTTGTACAAAGATTGAATTTATGCTTGGAAAAGAGGGAGCCTTAGGCCCCATTTCCCATATGCTACTCTAACTATTACTTGGTTTTACTTTCCAAATTCTATCAATTTTCAAAATGCTACTTAAATTACTATGTTAAAATTCATGATGAGAGGAAGATCATAGGTCCATCAGATTACTTAAACTGACTTTGAGAGCCTTGAAAAAGCTACAACCATTCGATTGCAAAAAGGCGAATGGACAATGAAGAATCCTATAAGGAACTTGACACTTATGGTATATGAAGGAGACAAGTCTAAATTTTTTGTCAATCTAAATCGTGAGCCATGCATACCACTTATATATGTTATGATATTAGTGTTCGAGTTTTGAATTTAAAATTTCCCATCCTTACTCATAGAGTGCTAATTAACCTAAAACATATCGTAGGCTTGGTTAATCACCACTTAGGCCTCTTTGAGTTGTCAATTGATTTGGGGTGGATGAGGATTCTTACATAATAAGGAGGACAACCCAAATGTATAATTGTGATACTTATTTCTTAAGATATGTGAGAATGTGATCATCATATTATATAAAAAAGAGGATTTCTTTGTGATAAGCAACTTAAAGAAGACCAATTTTCCCTATATCAAACAAAAACATCATTTCTGAGAAATATAATGTTTTATACTTGTCTTTTCCACTAGAAAGCTTATTTCCCAATGATATAAAACCTCCCTTTTCTCTATCACCGGTGAAGACGAATCATTAGTGATATGTTGCAAGGTAATGTCAAATTCCTGAGAAATGTATCACTAGGACAAGTTCTTTCACATTGAACTTGGGTGGTCACCTTCAAACCTACTGAGTTTCGGGGTTATTTTCAAAACCAACATGATAATGAAATGGGCCATGAGTTAACTTAACTTGGCCCCAAAACAAGTCTATACAAGGCCCAAAATTCCATACCTAGATGTAGACCCATATATTCGCCTTCTAATTTGAGATCTGTGATTTTACAAACTCAACTACGACTACATGCATACCAAAGGATTATTGTTTTCACCAACACACGACTTCGTTGTTGAATTTTCCTTTACATTTCTATATATATATATATATATATATATATATATATATATATATATATATATATATATATATATATATATTGTCTCTAGCTTTGTTGTTGAAATCTTGAAGGATCTTAATTTGTCAGTTATCCTATCTAGAGAATAATTTTCCTAAATATTGTGAAGGTGGAATGGCCCTTAAAATGACCAAATGGGCATAAGATCATTGTTATCCTCACAGATATATGGGTGCATTGTAAGACATCATCAAATCAATCCCTTGTGAAATTTCAATTGAAGAAAATAATTAGAGAGTACAACATGGGGACTAAGGATCCCTCTTTCCCAACCCATACATCCCATAGATTCATAGCCCTACAACCTAGGCCTACAATCAACTAAATAACAGGGGCCTATGATAGGTTAAGTAAAATCGATCAACTCACATAGACCTCATACCTGTCCACATTCCACAGCATTGTTAAGCATGACAGTATGTATATAACCCTGAAAATTCCTTGAGAGAGAAAAAACCTTCCATTTTAACAGTGACACTCAAGAATTCTACACCCATATCTTGGCACATCTAGTTTGAGATTTTGGATTTTATAAAATCAGCTATGACTACATGCATAGCCAAGGATTATGGTTTTCACCAACACACGACTTCATTGCTGATTTTTCCTTTACATTGCATATATATATATATATATATATATATATATATATATATATATATATATAGATATATATATATATATATATATATTGTCTCTAGCCTTATTGTTGATCTTGAAGGATCTCAATATCGTCAGTTATCCAGTGTAGAGAATATTTTTCCTAAATATTGCGAAGGCTAAATAGCCATTCAAATGACAAAATAGAAATAATCTCATTTTTTTCCTCATAGATATCTAGGTACATTGTAAGGTATTCACAAATCAATATCTTAACAAATTTCCATTGAAGCAATAATTAGAGAGTAGAAGATGGGCACTGAGGACTAGGGCTCCCTAGTTTCCAGCCCATCCATCACACAGTCATATCCTTACAACCTATGCCTACAAATAATTAAATAATGGGGGTCTAAGATAGGTTGGGTGTAAAATTTACCAATTTTCACACACTTCATATGTGTCCATATTACACAACAATGTTAAGCGTGACAGTACATATATAACCCAGAAAATTCCTTGAGAGAGAAAATAAGTTTTTGTTCCATTTTAATAGTCACATTCAAGAATTCTATTTCTATTATGTGGAACAAGAATTAAGATTCTAGCAATTTAGATACTATCCAAACATTAGCAAATTCATACAGTTAGTTGACATCCAAATAATTCCAAAATTTAGACATGAGGTTAAATGCACATAAAAAATGGCATTAGATGCTTACCTCAATAGAGTCGGAAATTTATTCTCTGCTTCGGGAAAGCTTTTTTGTTGTTGTAGCAGTCATTTCCACCATGGTATTCATTCTTCAAATTGAGGGAAAAATGCCATTTTTTTGTTGTCATTGGTTTCATCTAAAAAACAAGCCATCAAAATCAGTTTAATATCCTTTGCAACTCCATTGGTCTGTCTTTGAAAAAAATCACTAAAGAGATAGACCTTTTCCTCTCTCATCTCCTTGAAGGGACCTAGAGTGCTAGCCACACCCTTATTTCCAAAACGTGACCCGATAAGGGCATCATGATAGCCGCCATCAAAGTTGAAGCCTTGCCTCTTCACCTCCTTGAGAAATTTCAGCTAGTATTCCTAGATTATAATTCTTGTAAAATGGATCTGAATTTCATTGAAGGTATGAATGTCACTAACTCGTTGGAAAACATATTTTATGATGGTTGTGGGAATTTTAAGCATGGAAAATTTGCCGACAATATAAGGACAATAACATGGAGAAAAGTCCTAAAGAAACTATTATGATATTTCCCTGAAAGAGTGATGTTTTGGCTTTGTACAGACAATGGAGTTCTACTCAGAAAAGAGGGAGCCTTAGTCCCCAATTCCCATCTTCTACTCTCTAATTATTGCTTTATGTTTATTTTCAAATTCAATAAATTTCTAAAAAAATACTTAGATTATCATGTTAAAATTCATGATGTGAGGAAGATCATAGGTCCATCATATTATTAGAAGTGAATTTCAGACCCTTGAAAAACTACAATAATTCGATTGAAAAAGGACGATTCGTTAATAAAGAATCATGTAAGAAAATCTACACATATGTTCTTTGAAGGAGTCGGGTCTAAAAATTTTCTCAAGCTAATGCTTGATCCATGCATACAACTTATGGATGTTATGGTATGAGTGTTAAAGGTTAATTATAAATTTTCCCACCCTTACTCATAGAGTGCTAATTAACCTACCACATATTGTAGGCCAGTTGAATGAACACTTAATTCTCTTTGAGTTCCCAATTCATTTTGGCAAGATGAGGATTCTTGCACAATAAGGAGGACAACCTTCTATGTATCATTGTGATACGTCTTTCTTAAGCAATGTGAGAATGTGATCATCATCATATCTCCAAAAGAGGATTTATGAGTGGTAAAAAACTTAAAGAATACCACTTTTCCCTATATCAAAGAAAAAAACCCTTTCTCATAAATTAAAGGATTTCTACTCATGCTTTCCACTGGAAAAGATGATTTCTCTATGATATGAAACCTCCCTTTTCTATATAATTGGTGAAGAGGACTCATTAGTGATATGTTGCGTGTAATTTCAAATTCCCAAGCAATGTGTTTCTATGTCAAGTTATTTCACGCTAAACTTGGGTGGGCACCTTCGAACCTAGTGAGTTTGAGGGTTCCTTTTAGAACCAACATGATTGTGAAATGGGAAAAGAGTTACCTTAACTTTTCCCACAAAAATGTTTTTACAAGGCCCAAAATTCCATACGTAGAGGTAGACCCATCTACACTAATATATTGGCACTTCTAATTTGATATATGAGATTTTACAAACTCAACTACGACTACATGCATAACCAAGGATTATGGTTTTCACCAACACACAACTTCATTGCTGAGTTTTCCTTTACATTGCCACATATATATATATATATATATATATATATATATATATATATATATAGAGAGAGAGAGAGAGAGAGAGAGAGAGAGAGAGAGAGATCATTTCTAGCTTTATTGCTGAAATATTGAAGGATCTTAATATTGTCACTTATCCTATCTTAAGCATAACTATCCTACTTATTGTGAAGGTTGAATGGCTATCATAATGACCAAATGGGAATAGGCCCATCATTGTCCTCACATATACCTCAGTACATTGTAAGATATTCTCAAATCAATCCCTTCAAAATTTTCCATTGAAGAAAATAATTAGAGAGTAGAATATGGGGACTAAGGCTCGTTATTTTCCATCACATCCATCACACAGTCATAGCCCTACAACCTAGGCCTATAATCAATTAAATAATGGGTGTCTAAGACAGGTTGTGTAAACTCAATCAATTCACACAGACTACATACATGTCCACATGCCACAGCGATGTTAAGATTGAAAGTACATATATAAGCCTAAAAATTCTTGGTGAGAGAAAACAACTTCCATTTTAGCAGTCACATTTAAGAATTCTATGCCCATATCTTGACACATATAATTTGAGATCTAGGATTTTACAAACTGAACTGCAACTACATGTATAGCCAAGGATTATATTTTTCACCAACACATGGCTTCATTTCTAAGTTTTCATTTGCATTTCTACACATATAGATTGTCTCTAACCTTATTGTTGAAATCTTGAATGATATTAATATTGTCAGTTATCTTATCTAGAGCATAATTGTCCTAAATATTCTAAAGGTTGAATGGTCATTCAAATGAATAAATGGACATAAGCTTTTCGTTTTCCTCATAGATATCTAAGTACATTGTAAGATATTCACAAATCAATATCTTAACAAATTCCTAGATTCTAATTCTTGTATTCCTAATATTCCTAGATTGTAAATTTTGTAAAATGGATATTAATTTCGTTGAAGGTATGATTGTCACTAACTCGCTGGATGATAGATTTTACCAGGGTTGTGGGCATTTAAAGTATGCAAAATATTCCAATAAGAATGTGCTAAATATGTTTTCTCATATTGTTGCATGGGAGAAAATTCATAAAGGTACTATTAGGATATTTCCCCAAAATTATGATGTTTGGGCATTGTACAAAGAGTGGAATTCTTCTTGGAATGAAGACACTCCTCCAAAAGTTAAATGTAAGTATGAAATGGTAGGAATTTCAAATGAATTCTGGAAGAGGTTGGAGTGACTGTGGTTCCTCTTGTGAGGATTCATGGTTTCAAGTCTATGTATCAGAGGGAGAAGGTGGTTAACTTGGTTCCTAGGAAGGAGATTTTTATATTTTCTCATCAGGTTCCAGGAAAGAGAATTTTCAGCGAAGAAACCCTAAATTTACCCCAAAATTGCTATTGGTTGGACCTTGTTGCAACTCCTGAATATGAATTCAAGGTAACTTGATCATTTTTTTAAAATTTGGAATTCAACCTTTTTGGTTTCAGGGTGTAATTTGGATATGTGGTAAAAAAAATATACCATACTCTTTTGACTTCAATCCAGTAGGATTAAATCGAGCTTTCAAAGCTATGAATGACTTCTTTGGAAGTGTAATTGCATAACATTCTATTAGCATTGGTTCCATTCAATCGCCAAGCAAATGAGCTTGTGCACTAACCTTCTTCTAGGGCTCAAGTTAAATATGAGGACATTGTTGACTCTCATTTTTTATCGTTACTAATAGGTAATGATAACCATTATTTATTGAGAATTTTTTTAAAATAAATGCCCACATATGCAATTTCAAGGACTACCATAACTCTAACATAATTCTTTCTTTAAAAGTTGTTAGCTCAATGGAAGAGAACCTAATTTATAAGAAGGAGGCCGGTGGTTCGATTCCACTCTGTCATAATATGAATTAATCAATGTTATTGTAGTTTATTTTTACTTAAATACTTTTAATATTGGTTTATTTCAATGGTGAGATATTCTTCTAGATTCATTATTTTATATTGTCTTTAAAGATACAAAAGTGATATTGTATTATCTTTAAATGTAATTTTTTATTATATGTACAGAGACAATAGTTAGGAACAAAGACTCTGTCTTTTTAAAGAGAATATGTCTGTAATCCAACTATTGTCTCTAGGTAGACAAAAATGAAACTATCTTTGGACATACTAAAATGAAATTGTCTCTTGAGAGAAAAAAAGACTTGTGTTATATAATTTAATTTGAGACACCCAAGACAATATTTAAGACAATACAAAGGTTAGCTTTTGCCTCAAGTTAAGATAATTTACCCAAAATTGTCTTAAATATTTTCTTAAAACCCCATTTATATTGTAATGCATGATGTGATTAATTGTTTATCTATCTTTCTTCTTTCATTCTTAATGTTGTCTCACAATAATGATACATGTATTTTCAATATTATAACAATGTTAGTTTCTAACTCCTCATATTCCTAATACTTATGTATGTTGCAGTCCAATCAATTGACTTTTCCAAATCAATGCTTCCTTCATACATAGGGACTTCTAACAGGTTTGGAGATTACCTTCATGAAAGCTTTCAGATTTCTTTCTTCTACACTTTCCTACTCATCTTTTTATTGCCATGTCTTAAAGTAACTCTTTTTCATCACTTATGTAATCTATTTCAATTTATCTTATTTGAGTTCTCTATAATCCGTAAATTTTATTTCATGTTTTTTATCTTTTTTGTAAATGGTTTTGTTTTTTTTTCGTTCTCTATATTATTATGATACCTCTTATCTTAAGGACCATCTTTACCAGATGCTACCTCATGGTGCATTCTTTTATTTTTTCAAATATTCTTTCACTTCTCTATTCAAGTGAATGAATAGTTTCATATCTCTACTGGGAAACAATCACAATCAGAAATATAGGTTATTTACGGATTGCTTTTTTGCTTCTACAAATTACAAATCTTCCAGTCCATAACAATGCCTTCATGTTGTACATCAACAACTTCAAATTTATATTTACACGAACTTGAAATCTAAATTGGCATTGTAGATTAAAAAAAATTAATTAATAAATGAATAACAAATGGTGTTTGAGGGAAACAAGAACTTCGATACTTTACCATTTCACAGCTGAAATGGTCTGTTATACAATCCTATTGCAAGATGGTTTCACACCTATTCGGATCAAAATTGACGCGTCAACTAGACTTGCGATTCGCTCATAATCAGCAAGCTAGATCGAAACCAGAATGCTCATTTTCTAAAATATTCTTCTATACCTGGGATTGGAATTGTAACGAACGAATTCGTTATAAAAGACAGTAAATCGTGACTCGCAAGACTCGTATGTTTGCTTCGAACTCCGCACTAATATTCCTTATGACGTTCAATACCATCAATTGCCTCCTCCATTGCCAGTTCCCGGGCTTGGAGTAGAACCCAGTTTGCGTTTGCTACTTTTTTTCTGCTACAGCTGATCATCTCCGTTGCTGTTATGAGATTTGACGATGTTGACATTTCTTGCTTGAAAATTATGGTGGATTATCTGCATGTAACCGACCGCAGGGCTATTACTGGATGTGGACAGCCACTGTTTCGTCACCATGGAATTTACGTCTTCCGCTTTGTTCGATGATGCAGACGACTCCATTTTATCAGTCGTTTGGACACTAGGGTTTATCCTGAAAGATAACGAGTTCTTGTTGGCAGCACTCTTTGAGGACCAGCGGCTTCTGGGGTTTAGTATCTCTTGAACACTGTTAGAATATTTAAAAATTCCAGAATAACAATGGAGAGAGTAATACTCTCCTCTTCACCACAGAGAAACATTAACATTTCTTGACCGAAGACAGAGTTTCCACTCTTAAAACAAACTTCTATTATTTAAAAAAAACTATTACAATGTATTCTTCAATAGAGGGATTACAAAATGTGACTGCTTCAAACACAGTGCACAAAACTTCACTATCTCATACAAACAAAACACTCTGTCTCTCACAAAATATAACTGTTGTATTTTCCTTTCATGCACTGCTGTGCAAAAAATATTCACTGTTTCCGTAATAACAAAAAAAAATTACAACTGCAGGCTCTTGAGCATTTTACAACATATATATGCCACACATATATTATAAAATAAAACAAACTATATTAAAACTTAACAAATCTATTTAAAAACTTTGTCGAGGGCCCCACGCTTTACGACTGTTTTAATATATGCTTAAAACATATATGTAAAACACATAAAACATATACATTAAACCTTTGACTTCACCGACCCATCGGACTTCAAAAAACTTATGAACCTAATTGCACTGGAGCTCATCGGATCTAGTTCTTAACAATGCAAATGGCCCAACTTTAAAACTTCCGATTGAGCGATTGAAACAGAGGCGATGAACCAATTATTAACTCAGCCCTATTGTATGGATTGGGTCCGGACCTACCATGTAATACAATTGGGTTTAAACAAAGTTTCGATTGTCGATTATAACCAGACGTGATGAGAGTTTTAACTCCGCTGCATCACTCCATCGGGTCCGCACATTAAACAAATGTGCCATATCTTGGACTTCCGATTCCGATTTAGGATCGGATGTGATCCCAAATAAAACTCCGCCATAATAAAAAAAATCGGGTCCACCATTGCATATAGCAATCGGACCATAAAACAAAGGCCTCCGATGAGATAATGCGATCGGGCCCAAAACAAAAGGGTCCCAATTCTTTTTCTTGGGTAATACGTCACGTGCTCGTAAAGGCAGTATGCTCGAGCTGTGGACGTCACGATGTATGCTGAGCGGCTAGTGTTCAATGAATCCTACTTCCACGCACATTAGTTTGGGAAAAGAATCAAATAAAATAACAATCACTATTTTAATTCAAATGTTGAACCCAAACCACCTACCCGAAAAGGATGAGATTCGTAGAAAATCGTGTGGGAGAGTGTTCGCACAGTAATGAAAAACTTTCATCATTGACTTTTGAGAGTTTTCTACAGCTTATAAAGGGGTTATAAATGGAAATTAATATAAATTAGCAATTACAATAAGAGGTGTAAAGGAAAGCAAATAAAATAAAACATGTAAGGGGATGTGGAAGACAATAATTAAGTCAAATATTTGGATAATGAAATACAATCAAAATTTGAATTTTTATATATCTTTTAAAATATGTAAGAGGAGGTTAAATGTAAGAAAAAAGTTACACTAACATAAATATCTCATAACAATGACAATTTTTGGAAGCACAAAGGACATAGCAAAGGAGTTCAATTTCTTTGGTCTTTTTAAAAAGGGCAGAGGTTAAATGTAAGAAGAAATTTACACTAACATAAATGTCCCATAACAATGAAAATCCTTACAAGCACAAGGTACATAGCAGAGGAGTTTAATTTCCTTGGGTTTTTTAAAAAAAACATGAAATAAATTCTCGAAAGGAGGGGAAGAGGAAATTAACTTGAGAAATTAATGAGAGGGAGGGTTTGCGGTTAAAGATCTAAGATTAAGCATTTGCATGAGAGGCTTTCAAAAATGACTTAAGTTGTATCCATCTTTATTTATAACTAAGAGGTTTGTGATCCTAACATATGTAATAGGTAAATATATGTATATGTGTGTGTGTGTATACCTATTAAATTTGTTCGGCTCACCATCCTCTTAACACATATGCTCTCTAGCGTAACGAAATAAGCCCCTCAACCTTAAAACATATTTGTACAATGGCCCACCAACCTAACACATTTATACACATAATATCACATAGTATCATATACCTCAACAAGGTTGGTCTCACCAACCTAATTATCATATGTACAGACATTCAAATTAAAATTCAAGGTTCTAGATGGACGTATTACATGTTGAATAATGGTGAACTAGATGAAGAAGAATTAGGGGAACCAGAGTCTTAGATGAGGATGCGGTTTCAAATTATAGAGGACCATTAAATGTAATGAAAAAGAGACCAAAGATGGGCTGGTTGGTGTTGAAATGCAAACTAATTAAGTGAGGGGTATGTTGTGTCTGATGAATAAAATGGTAAAATACCTTGCATTCTATAAGATATTCTCGTAGGGAAATATTTGATGTCCATAATCAAATATCACCTTAAGATGTAAAAATTTAACTAAATGCTAAAGAATAAATATAGTGAGTTACACAAATCGATCCACTGATTAAGCACTTTTGATGCAGGGGCATTAGGCACAATGAAATACTTTGTATCTAAGTAGACATAGGGGGGTCTCATATTTTTAAATTCACATGTAATTATTAGTATTTTGAATAAAATAGCGAGGAATTGTAAATTTTCTCTAACCTCTAGAGAACATGAGGGAAGTTGATTAAGTTAGGAAGGTGAAGAGTTAGTTTTAGTTATTCTAGGAATTGAGTCTAACTTTATGACTTTGGAGAATTCCAAGAGTCTTTGTGGAGTTTTCAAAGAAGCTGAATCGATTCATTAATCTTTTGTATAAATGTAAGCATCAAGTAGAGGTCTGTAGAGGAGGAGAGTTGTTCAGAGCTGTGCAGAGTGGTGAGGATAGAAGGCCATCAAATTCAAGATCAGGCCACAGAGGAAGTAAGTCTTTGTAATAAATTGATGTTTAATTATACAGAGAAATACAGGGTCATTTTGATTCTTGTTTAAGGTTTTGTGTGTTTCAATTTGGTTTGTAATTTGGGTGAATCGATCACTGAAAGGATCGATTCCAACAAATCAATAAATTGTCTATCTGGATTTATGTATGATATAATGGATGAAATCCGAAGTGAATCAAATTCCTGTATTCTCTGTTTGAAGGAGGGTTCGATTCATTTTAGCTCCTGATTCGTTATTCTATTGACAGATCTAAATTTCTAATCTATGTGTGAAGAGTCAATTCATTCCTTGAAATTTATTTGTCTTATGCGGCTTCAATTAAACCCTATATGTAGAGGATTCTAATCTTTTGGAATTCATTTGCCATTGATATAATTTGTATCGAGTGGAGTTAGGAGGAGCATCGATATTGGTCTTTAGATGGAAGCCTAACAGAAATTATTGACTATTGAAATGGAATGTGTTTTAACTTGTGCGTGGAGAATTCACTGGGGAATTCGATGAGACCTAGTCTATAGTTGAATCAGCGTGGAAGGCTCCATTGCCTAGAGCGATATCAGTTGAACCATGTTGTCAGATTGATATCATTTGAGATAGAATGCCATTGTTTGAATTGATTTCGGAGAGGTGCAATTAAAATTCCAATTTCAATATAAGAGCTCTAAACCTAGAGTCGAATTTTGTTGGTTGATTTCTATCAAGGGATATCGATCCTTCATAATGGATAGGACATGGTTCAAAGGGAGAATTGGAACTTTGTTAAGCTGGAGTCGAAAATCTGGTTGTGCTAGCTCAATTCATAGCGTGGTTTGAGTTGATGGCAGTGGGATTGATTCATAAGAAGAACACAGAGGAGGACAGTTTGAAAGGGCGGAACCAGAAGTCAATGAAACAGTGGTGAAGCGATAATAAACAAGAGTGAAGGCAGAATTCATATATATAAAGGCGCAGAAGAAATAAATTGGAACCTTGAGTCAAAGGAAAGGAACCGTGAGGAGCAACAGTAAACAAAACCGGCAGTCTTGAATAATTTAAAAGTGGTAAGTTGGTTGTTGAAAAAAAATGCGATAATAGTCATCGGTTGACATGCATCCATAGGCAGTATTGTAAAACCATTTATATCGCGTGATTTTTGAAGTCCAAAGCACACGCATGTTTATCGCATGATATCCGTCCGATGGTTAGCACTGGAAGATCTATGATGGTCACATTGCACGATGTATGAAGGTTAACGGGGTAAGTTGTTTTGGCGTCCCGAAGACATTCATATATGTTATCACTTGGGTTTAAGTCTAAGTCAAGGCCTTGTTATAACGTTTCTTAACATCTGAATGGGGAATATACCAGGGAAAATTTTAAGAACCCCCCTAAATTTACATGCATAATAAATGGGTGAATCCCCATGATACATAGGAAAAATGGAAGGCGATTTTATTAATAATATAATATGTATATATAATTTTTTTGGTGAATCTCTCACGATATTATATTATCCTATAAAATCATGGCGAATCACTAGTACAAATGGCGAATCACTAGTAAAAAATGGTGAATCGTTGTCTAGTGGAGTTCAGGGTGTTGGTTCCAATGAAGATATGGTAGTTGAACCAGGAGATGAAGGAAGTGAACCACTGAGACCAAACATGGCACATGGTGACTCGTGAGGGAAGTAGTTCTCATGCAATTTGGAAAACGTTTTCTTCTAGTTCTGCTAAGTGTAGTGTTGTTGCTCATGCTACTACTAGCACTGATATTGAGGTTGGAGAGGATTTTGAGGAGTCCTCGGACTTTGAGCCGAATGATGTTTATGTAGCTCCTGGTGATGATCCCATGTGTAGTAGTGGTGATGAGTTTGATCAGTGATCATGAAGGTAGCAGAATATTCAAATTTAAACACACCCATAACAAAAAATCCATGAAGAGAAAACTCTAGAAAAAACTATTGTCTTGCAAATCTAGATTCTATAGAATTATTAGAACTCCCTACAAGTTTGCAAATAGATCCATGAGATGAAGAATATGGTAAAAAAATGGGGACCGATATGTTTTATGGGAAGGAAAACTATTCCTATTCAAATTCTTTCAGATGCAGAGACTTGATAGTTTTCAGTGAAGGAAATGTTTCTGAGCTTAGGGATTTCTCAGAACCTTTTTTAGAGAGAGCACTGCAGTGTATGAAGTTATGTTATAATTTTATAGGTTATATGCATTGTAGATTTGGATGTTAGAAGTGGAAGAAAACACTTCAAATATTAGCAAAAGATATCACTACAAAGTTTTGCATTGTAGAAAGTTTTGCACTGTACAAAGGTTTTATCTAATATGCAGGAAACTGAGGCTTCCTTATATGACTTCAACAATAGTATCACTTTAAACAATAGATTTTCTAGTATGTTGAATAAAGAATCTTTGATGCTGTAAATTCATCTAGTAAGGGCACAATTTGACTTGTCGGCTCTTCCACCCACAACAAACTCAAATGGAGGAGCCTTAAAATAACTCCCATCAACCCACACAACAGGATGATCACCTCCCTACTTTGTAGAGCTCACACACAGAAGCAATAAGTTACAGGAAGAGATCAGCACCACCTCAGTATGCATATTCATGAGATCTCGAGGAGATCTCTTACATCCACCCATGAGACCCTTGCAATAGTACCTCCGTCCAGGCCCTTTTTACAATCACATAAGACACCCTCCTTCCCGCTGATCCAGGTCTCTGCAAAGACCATCCTATATTCACAAGATCAGATATTCCAATTTATCCAAAGTTCTGCATTAGGGGATTATTCACTTTAGCTTCAGATGGTAGGAGATGAGTGATTTTGAAGCCTGGACGATCTTTGAAACAATAGAGTGTGAACTAGTAAAGCTAAAAACCTAGATAGTATGAACTGAAGAAAGCCAAATTGTGTATTATAATAACATCTCCATCTAAAGGTTTTAATAGGATTATTGTTGGATGCATCAATCTAGACACTGAACAAAAATGTAGTTTGAAAATTGTCCTAACTTCCAACCTTAATCATTGACTCAGTTAGTCTTGTTTATCTTTGTAAATCTCTGAAATGTCTATGCTAACTTTTATTAAAATTCACATCAGTAATAGGCAATGTAAAAAAGGCAATGCTTGTGCTAATATATAACTCAAGAACAAGAGAGAATCCAATGAAGAGTACATTGAGATCAACTTAAATATGTATCACCAAACACATGTTTCTTTTAGGAGACGTATGCATGTTTAGATACTTTTTTCATAAATTAAGGAAAATTCAACCTCATATAAAATGTCCTAAGTCTTGAACATTGGTTGGTCTACATTCAACATTAGGCCAATAGGACGAGACCTAAAAAATTCTCCCAGAACAAACTTGTCAGTTTTGCTACTTGCCCCATTTACTAGACAGGACCCTTAAAGAGGCTAGAAATCTTGTTGATTTGTATCAATCTTAAAATTTCCTCACCAAGATATTATTGCCACAGGTTTTAAACTGGTTAAAATTCTCACCAGTCATTACATATTCTAGAGCAACATAACCATATGTTCCCATAACTCGAGTTGAAACATGGGTAGTCTCCCTCAGGTCCATCTTTTGCTAGTCCAAAATCAGACAGCTTGGCATTGTATTCCTGCACCATGTACATATCTCACCATAAAGACTTAAGAGAATCCAAAGTGTAACATTGATTCATCTCATAATTTTGAAGTTGCAGGTACAAACTGAATCCAAAAAAATATTGTGTGTTTTAAAATCCCGATAAATCAGTGGTCTTTCAACCCCTCCATGAAGAAATGCCAGACCTTTTGCTGCACCCAATGCAATTTTCATCTTGATAGACCAGGGGAGTGGCAGGGACCCTTCTGCATGCATAAGGGAAGTACCATTGGACATCAAATATCTAAATATAGTTTTCAAAATAAAAATTTATAAATTGGGATTAAGACTCTCTAGAAGGACAAAGAATAATTATGTAGCTACTCATTGCCAAAAAATGTGAAAGCCCCACGACAATGATGCTCAAAAATGATATTTAACCAAGGGAGGCACATATTTCCTTATGTCCAATAGAAGTTGACAAATCCAGACTGAGGATCCCAAAAGTTCATGAAAGAAAAACAGATCATAAAGTATTCGATAAAGAAACATAGAGTTTGTTTTGGGTAACGTCATCAGCATATAGTATGCTCTTCAACCAATATGACTTAAAAATTCCATATCAGCGAGTGAATTTTTCTGCACAGAAATATTCTAAGAATAAATTTCAACAAATCCTCACCAAAAATGGATTTTTGTTCAAAAATATACCCCACCATCTAATCACAGAACATCACAAAGTAGAAACAAACATTAAAATTTAATACCTAACAATATTGAGTGTTCCGTCAAATTTAAAAATCATACATGTTATGCTAAATGAATTTGATGCCTTGGACGCAAAGACCAACTTTTATCATGTGCTTTCCATAAAAGTCAGATCCATTCAAATGTGGCAAAATTTTTGAATTCTTCACTACTTTGAAACTTGTAGTTGAGTGTCTTTATCATTTATGTTGAATGGGTAGATCTGGTCATTGTTTTATCCTTGTGACTTATGTAAATAAAATACTTACACAAACAAATTACATTTGATATAATCCAATGGAGCCTTTAAGTATCATTTTAAGCAATACATTGTAGTATCATGTAAGTGCCTACATACTTGTCTACTTCATTGCTTCTAGATACAGATCCTATGCTAAAAAACAATTAATATCATCCTATATTTTGTAAATATGATTTCATGCCTCTGACATTCAAATAACAGATTAAATTTGTGGATTCAGATGCCTCAGTTTCCAGCATTGAAGTAAACAAAATTCAGGTTCCTATGGTAATTATCTAAGTGGTTGTTTGGAGATAGATCTGATATATATGGCTGAAAAGTATGAATGGACTTAAACATATATGTCTTGACATATTGACAAACAACCTGAACAATATTATAGAATTTGTATTACATGACATTCTCAACAAACATATGTTATTTAGGATTAATGTGGCAATATATTAAACATTCATTTGATCTCTTAGCATATAATGACTGTCTAAGCATATATTCTATCATTTAGAAGTGGCAAACCTGTTTGGTCTCTCAATAAAAATCTTGGCATACCTATAATATCTTCATGATGTAATGGGTGTGGTGTCTTTGTGACTGTAGTGAATGTAACTATTGGGAAAAGATCTTTACCTTCTCTCAAACTGTCTTATAATGGCAGTATTAGAATGTGTATGAAGGACAAAACTCAGATTCATGTGATGACTATCTCGACACCCATGTGTCTTATAGGCCATGCTTTCACGATTTGTATTCGTAAGGAGTTATGATCATTGATAGTGGCAAAATTTGGACTTGCAAAACATGGTGGGAAAGAACAGGTCTTCAAAGTAGGTTCCACAGAAGAAAGCATGGAAGCCTTCTAGTTCAGAGGGAGCAGTTTTAGCAGCAGAGAACTTGGAAGTGTTGGAGACAGATCTAGGTGGATGAAGTTCTTCCAGGAACACCTTCCTCGCTAAGAGGGAGTGTTGAAATTTGTAGCGAGAATGGGTTCCTTGTTTTGTGCCTTAATTCAAGGAACCTCAACGAGTTTCTCCTTGAGCATGCACAAGTTCCTATGAGTTAGGAGCTAATTCCTAAAAAGTAGGATGAGTTCCTAAAATTTAGGACAAATTCCAAAAATTTAGGAAGTGTTCATGAAGCAGTTAACTGATTTGTCAAAGTGGAAGGCTCAGTTATCAGTCTTCTAGTGTGAGTTAATTGAGGAAAAAAACTTTTGGTTGACTCTCAAGAGATGGGAGGAGTTACATGAGTGGTTAACTCACGCTAACTCAAACAATCACGAAAGAAAACTCCTTAATTAGAAACTCACCAAATTTGGCCATTTGAATTGATTTAAAAGGAGGAGCAAAGACACACTGTTAGTCATTGTTTTGTGAGAATGGGCTGGTGAGACAAAGAAATAGAAGTACGCACAAGGTTGTGTGCGAGCTTGTGAGGAAGAGAGTGCAAGAGAAACTTGTGCACAAAATTATTGTGAGGAAGAGTTCCCTTGGGTGGTGCGCATCGAAATAGGAGGAAATTCTTATTTATAGGAGCACCTACTGCACAAGAATTTAGGGAGCAGATCAGGCTACAACAAGCGTGTTTTTCAAGCCTAGGCAAGGTAGAGAGAAGGGTGTATTCTCTATTGAAAACAGAGTTGTATTGTAAGATATCATTCCTCAGTTTCTATCAATAATATTTTCAACAATCAGAGGGTTATCCCAGTTGGGTTCCCTAGAAATTTTGTGTCTTGAATTGTGTGAATTGTGTTTATTTATGTTCCTATTCTGCTGCAAAGTTTAGTAGAGAAATTATGTGTTTATATGAGAAGAAATTATATTTCAGATAGCTCATATTAGCAGATTAGAATTTTTTGGATTTTCTACACTTATAAATTGTTAAGAAACTTTGTATCTTGGTGAAAATAAATTTGGTTTCAGTTTTTAGTTGCCTTTTTTTCAGTAATTCATCTAAGTAGTTGCAGAGTTTCAAGAAAAAATAGTTTAGCCCATGGTTTTGTAATTACCTAATCCAAGGTAGTAAATGGATTGGCAGTCTACGCATGTCACAGAATATATATATATATATATATATATATATATATATATATATATATATATATATGTTGTAATACTGTAAAGATGAATATAATGATAAATCTTTCTGGTTTACCCGGTTTAGGTTTCCAAGTAAAATTGTGTGTGTTAATGTGATATTACAAATTGAAAAAAAAATGGCTCTATTTTGCAACCATTTTTGGTGGTTTTCAGCACACATTTTTTGTTTTTAGTGGCATTGTGGCACGTGATGGTTTAGCCCATGGTTTTGTAATTCCCTAATCCAGTGTATGGATTGGCAGTTTATGGATGCCGCAATATATATATAAATATGAACATACTAAAAAATCATTCTGGTTTTCCCAGTTTGGATTTCCAAGTAAAATCTTTGTGTTGATGTGTATGTTTTTGGTTGCATCTTTTTTGTTTGATAATAATCTTTTTGTAGCAATTAACTGTACAGAGTTAAAACCTACAAATAAAAGACAAACCCATGATGCCATTAGTGTAGCATAGGAATGCCTACACTCTATCAGAACCAAGGATTTACAATCTATGATAATTAAATTGGATTTATTTGAGGTGTACGATAGAGCTAATTGGATGTATTGAAAACTCATGTTAATGCATGTCAGACACAACCTTCAGGTGGTTAACTGGATAATGGGATGTGTTACTTACGCATCCTTCTCTGTTCTGTTCAATGGTTGTGCCACCAAGTTCTTCACACCTACAAGACATCTGAGACAGTGATGCACCCTGTCGCCCATCTTGTTCCTTCTAAGTTCTTATAGCTGAGGGATTAAGCAAAGCAATTCAAGTAGCCAGAAGAATGGGAGCAAGGGGATAAAAAAGGCAAGAATTTTTATTTGACCCGCTTATTGTTAGTTGATGATGTGTTATTGCGTTATGATGGATCTCTAGGGATGTGAAAAGACTGAAAGAGATAATTGATATCTACAGTATTGCAACAGGGACGGAGGTGAACATGCTAAAACATACCATGCCTTTAATGAGTTAGGGGAGGGGCATGAAAGAATGTTTCAACAGATTTTCCCTTTTCAAAAGAATGAAAGGAAGAAAGATTAGTAAAATTAGTTGCTTGAAGCAATCCCAGTATATTGGCATACCTTGGCATAAATCCCAATAGAAGTTATTGAAATTTTCAGGAAAGATTATTTAGATTTCTATTGGCCAGCGAAAAAGAAAAGGATAGAACACCACACGTTAAATGAACTCACATAGAAAAACCAAAGGAGCAAGGAGAATAGGGATTATAACATATACATTACTTTGGGAAAGCCCTTGCAGCAAGAAGTATGTGGAGATTAATTTCTGAGTAGTCTGTGAAAGCAGGTCAATATCCAAGCACATGTAGAGCCTCAAGAATCCAAACGAATCTTTTACTAATGTTTCTATTGTCTAGAAGGCACTAGTGGTAGCTTTCCCTCTTGTAGGCAACTGGCTAGCACAGAGAATTGGCAATGGGGAACAATTAATATTCCGTGCATATCCTTAGGTCAGATGTGGGAACTCATAGATGTATAAAGTCTCACAAGTGGCAGCTCCTGTGACCACCAACATATGACAGCAGGTATGGATAAGAGCCAACTAATTCGGACTGGAAGGGAACAATGCTAGCCAATGGAATGCATACCTGGAGGTATTAATTAGAAGTCATGTGAAGATTAAAAATGAAGCAGATCAATTAGTATGGACAAATAATCCCACACTAGGAGCACATACAGCCAAGCTAGGCTACAAAGCAATGTCTTACAATGAGATATAGAATGAATAGTGCTAGTGGTGAAAAACACTATGGAAAGTAAGGCCAAAACATCCATATGGCTGGCACTAAGAAATAAGCCTCCGACTTGAGAAATACTCCCAAAAAGCAAGCATGGACCTGGGTGGTGTATCCCTGCAAACAGGGAAAAGAAATATCAACCATTTGCTGGTAAGATGCCCTTATACTAAATGTGTTTGGCATGAGATGGAAGAGCTTGCATGTCTAAAAGTGATATGGTAAAAAGGACCTGTAGAAATTTTTTTAAACGAGTTTCAAAGCCCTTACAGAATTTCCACTGTTGACTGCCTAGGGCATTTAGCTCTCAATAAATTCAGTAATATTCAATGAAAACATCATCCCTTCATTCAAATGTTCCATTAAAATATGATCAATTTATGGTAGGCTTAAAAAACCAGTCAGAATTAAAATCCCAAGATAGATAACAGGAGTGATAATAGACAAAAATGTTTCTTGGGGATTGTTCAATGGAGCAAAGCAAGGTGTGACACCTAAATGTGGAGCTGGGAGAATTATTTTTCTCAGAGAAACATACTACATGAAGTTCAGAGAACGTTTGGGACATGGTACAAACAATGAGGCTCAAATAGAGAAGCATAAAATGGTACAAAGACAAATGATGCTCAAAGAGACAATCGCTGCATTCTTATTCATTATTCTTATTCAAAACATTCTATGTATCTGTGAAAAATGATAAATTGTGACAACATTAGCCTGAATGGCACTGGATAATTTAGTTAAACCAGAAAAATGTAGTGTCACCTAATCAATATCCGTTGTCTTAGAATTTTTTCAACATCTCCTGCAGATATTTTGTGTATTCCACACTGTCTTAAGCATTTCAATTTAGGATCATCCTTGTCATCTTTAATGGCTAAAGATGGACCATGCAATATTTTCAATAGATGCTTTACATCAGCAGATGGCATGGCTAGCAACCTTAATGAATCACTTAGATGTGGGAAAAAACCTTTAGGGTGAACACAGAATGGCTTAAAGATGTGGAACAATGCATGCATATCAGCCTCAAACTGGCGAACACCATAATTTTAAAATTTAGCATTGCTCAAAATGATATTAATAAAAATAAATTGATCTAAACCGCTGGCCAAGCTTCGCCAGAGATCCATAAAATCAACATCATTGAGAACCTGTTTCACGTTCTTTAGTTGACCTTGCAACACATCTAATGCATCAACCAAGGGTAACGATATAGAAACTTCAGAACCTTCTCCATTGGCAATCCCATCAGCTGTCTTGATCTCTTCTGCTGATTCTTTAACTTTTTCCTGCCATTGTTTCTTGTTTCGTACATAGTCATGGCAACGAGCATGAAATCCTCTTAAAATAACTGTCATGAACTTTGCAAGCCATTCTATTTGAAATTTCTTGAAGTTTTCAATTTCTTTATAAAAAATAGAGCCATTTAGGTCAACGATGTTTCCTAATTGTTTTTCTGAATGCACACCTTCCATTATGTCTGTTCCAATTCCCTCCTTTTTGACTTTTGGGCAAGCTGAAGCTCCAAAAAGAATATATCCTCACACCATTCCTTCACAATGTACTCACAGTACCAAGCAGCATTGATGGAGATGGAAACTTTTTTGATAGCCTCATCATCTGCCAAAGCAGTCAAAGCTTCAGCTTCTTGACACCACTGAAGCATGAAATCAAGGTACACTACCAAAATTGGAGCCGTAGCAGATCTGACAAAGTTAAAGCCCAGAAAAGAATCTGGCAAAGTACGACAGTGATTTGCCACAACCCATGTAGTCGCAATTACGGATTCTGCCCCTGAGGGAGCCTTATAATCCTCCCGTGTTGAGAAGACAAAATTTGTATGAGCATTTTCTAAAGTCAACTGACTATTAAAGGTGGAAAAAAAATATGTTTTTGTATTGGTTGTCCAGGATCTCTCTGTTTCAAGCTCCCCTTTTAGTTTTCTTGTGCATCCTTCAGCTCTGTGTTGGCCCAAAGTTCTATCCAATCAGGCTGATCACAAAACATAGACATACATGATATCCTGAGTTCCAAAATATTCACAGAGACCCCCAAAGTTTCTGTATTTTCCTTACCAGACAGTCCAATTCCTGACCTTACCACAAGCACTTTCATTTTCCTATCAAATGCAATGATCAGGTCAATGAGGTGAAGCCAAGAACGCCTAGCTTGCATAGATCCTTTTTCCACCAAAATTATAACAAGGTCAGGAAATACTCGTCTGGAAAGATATCTTGAAATCATAGATACCATTGCTGAAACCCAATCTTCTCTTGCACTATATCCTACAAGCCTTGCCTTATCCAGAAGGGGTTGTAAAGCATTATTTACAGTATCAACAAATTCTTGGGTAACTCTATATCCCAGTGCAAAGATAAATTCAAGCTTTGCAGTCCACTTTGAAAAATGATATTCTACCCTTGACGCAATTTTTGAAACCAATTCCTCAATACTCCAAAGAGTTTTATGAAAACCTAATTTATTTTTAATTGCCTCAGATTTTCCCACAGAAGAGTCCTCATAATTAAACTGATCAAGTTCACGTGCTTTGCGGTGCAAAAGGACTGATTGTAGACTAGATAAGGCTAAAAAACTCTCACTGTATTATTCCTTCACATTTCCATGCATTTCAAATAGTGGGTTTGAGATTTTTGGGGTTCCACCTTGATCATTAACTCCAACATTTGTTTCCAGAGATGGTGGCCATCTAAGAGAAGTTAAGAGGGTGCGATAATCTACAATAACAAGAGGCCTGAGGACAACTACTACACGATGTACCCTAACATCAACAACTGTAACAAGGCGGCTCCACTGAGGCCTGGATTTTGCAACTATAGCTAAAACATCTTCAATATCCTTAAGAGACCTTATTGCCATCAAATGTTTCTCTACAGGCGCTGTAACAACCTGCCAACAAAAACCATTTGCTGGTACGATGCCCTTATACTAAATGTGTTTGGCATGAGATGAAAGAGCTTGCAGGTCTAAAAGTGATATGGTAAAAAGGACCTGTAGAAAAATGTCTAAACATGTACGGTACTCTGATAACCAATAAATAAACATGTAGATTTCGATCAATGCTATGGTCATTATTAGTATGTTACAACACCATTTAAACAACAGAACACATGCAGTCTCAAGGGGAAAATCATTATAGCAAAATCCCCAAGAAAATTTGGTAGCTTTTAAGACCATCACTCACCTCAGAATAAAAAGCTTTGAGAATTTTTCAAGGAGACTGCTTTCTATAATTTTCAGCCATGGCACCTGAGACAACATCCTCAAGATCTCCAACTAAACCTTCCAGCTTCAATGTATTCTCTACAACAACTCATCTTTAAAATCACCATAATCAAAAGGACCAGAAATTTGTGGGGTAGTGGCACTGAAGAAGATCAAATAAGTGGCAGTGTAAGCCCCAAAACGTTGGATAAAACAGGGGAAACAATGGGAACAAAATAAAGGAAAACACAAATTTGCGGTAACTAATCATGCAATTTCCTTGTATTGTTGCCAATAAGTGAATTAACAAAAGATTTTGAAAGGACTCTGAATACAAACCTGCATAGATCCTAACTTTCTCAACTCGAGCTACCTCTCTTGCAAGTGCTAGCAGCTCTTCAACCATCATTTGTTCGTTTCTGCCAAAAGGTTTGGACCTCTTCCCCTCTGTAACAAAATATGGAAACATACCCACCTCATATCATGAAAAAAGTCTATGAATAATTGTTTCAGATGAAGAAGACCCAACCGCTACAGAAAAACACACTATTAAATATTTTTGGGGAAGGGGGTGTGCGCGGGAGTGGAACTCTACCTAAAATTGTATGAGATAAATCGGTGCGCATTTCCAGGGCGAGTTATCGAAGAAAATCTCCAATGTTTTGAGAACGACGAGTTCATTCCAGAATTGTGTGTGCAATATTGGCATGGAAATCCTGGAGAGATTCATCTATTTTCCAGCATTCATTAGTCAAATTAGAAGCCAGATCAGGAGCCTTTGCTAAATCATCATTGGCATCAGCTCAGAAATCCTCCATGCAGTGCTAGGCTTCTCAGGTCTTTCAGTTGAAACCTTCAGATTCAGCTGCTTAGACATGCAAGGAATCCAATAATTTAGAAAGTAAGAAAACCTAGGAACTTCACAAGCCTCGATGAACCTGCATACCAGTTTTCCTATCATCACTGACATCTCGCATTTCATTTTTGAGAGGAATTTGTCTGCTTCTGAATGCCGGTTCTGCTGTAAAAGATTTAAGGTTTCTGTTCTTTGAGATTCAAAATTCTTTAGTAAAGCACTCCAGAATTCTTTACAATAGCAACCTGATGGGGTGAATCAGTCTAAACCCTACCTCCGACCCTGTAAATCCAGTGAATGCCATGGAAATCTGCTCCAACAAAAAAAAATCGTGGGAAAATTTCATGTTTCCAGTTTTATGCGCCCTTTTTTTGGTGGGCTAATATTTAATAATTATTTATTTTTAAAATATTTATTGGGATAACTTTATTAAACTATAGAAAATGGGTTTTATATAAAACATTTGCCCTAATAAAATTTAAAATCCCTTAAAATTCGCCTTTGGGCTAAAATTCGCCCCTAAAATTTTCCCTGGAATATACATATATGTTGACATATATATTATATTGGACACGATACAATAGAACCGTGAGCATATGTTAGATGGGTTGCACTTTTATGTGAGCTAGGTTTATCCAATAAAATAAATGCATTCCAAACCCCATAAAGCAAGGGAACATATAGATGGGTTTGTATGTTGGGTAAATAGGCTTTGGAATGATACGAACTACTATGCTGGTTATATAATATAGTGGGTTTTTATAAAGTTCAAATGTTGGGTCGAGCCCCTTTGTTGAGGAGGTAAATCCCCTCTGCGGACAGAGGCGATCCCTACTAGCCCAGCAGGGGTCTAGCAACAAACAAACAATGTCATGACGCAAGTTCCTAATTACGAATGAAAAGGCTGGAGATAGAAGCCTACCTGGATTCCACCGCTAGGATCTGAAGAAGAAGCGTCCCCATTCCTCAGCCTTGGAAGATCACAATCTCTCCACGATCTCCGCGGATGGACACCTGCACATGGAAGAAACGAACAGATACAAGCATAGAAACCAGCATACGTAACTAAACGTCAGTCAAAAAGGACGTTACTCACATTAACATGATGGAAAACGGAGTGGAACCATAATCATAATCATCTATTAAATAACCAGCGAAGAAAGATTACAACCAAGTTCTGACGTCGCGGTCTCCTTCGGATGGGTCTCCAGTCGTCCACGTCTCGCAAAGCTCGCCAAGGAAAGGGAAAACCTCTCCAGAGTCTCGTGACAATGGTCTCCTTACTTGAGTCAGCCTTAAGGGAAAAAGAGGATTCTTTACAACACAAAGGCTCTTGGGAATATGGAGATTCAGAGCTTAGGCACTTCAAGACTAGCTTGCCATAGATTTGAGCAGGCTTTTATAGATGGGGAAGGAGGATTTGGGATCCCTATCATTATGGGATTGGCCCTATCAACAAGGAAGGTTCCATGAGAGGTGGCAAAACCACTTCCCTTCCATAGAACTCTCACAGCCAAACCTCCCAACTCAAGATAGGAAATGGTTGTGAGTTTGTTGGAACTCAACTTCTGCCATCCTTATTTAAAAAACAACTCCCAAAATGGGTGGCACGACTACGGCTCTATTACAGAGCGCCAGTTGGCGCGACCTCTTTGCAGTAATTTCCCCATTGGCACGAGTATTGAACTGCCTGCCCGCGCCAATGCCAAAAGGGATGTTTTTCATGACTTTTGCAAGGAGATGTCTCAAGGGAAAATAAAGCTCATGCTCAGAGGGATGCATTGATGATGATTTCAAGGCATGACAATGTTCACAGGTCATAGAATGGGTCCTCCATTGTGCGGGATGGGGAATGGTAAGGACGGTGACAAATTACTGTGTAACAGATGCCCCCTAAAGTATGAGGCCCGAGAGGGAGAGGGGTGAAATGATTTACGAGAACATGTTCAACTGAAAGCCCACCGTCGGAAAACCTGCGCAAAAAGATACAACTGATATCTCAAGTACATGATGATAAGTGGTATGGATGCAGCCATCCGAAACAGAGTATGCTATAATCCGGATCCAGGGTATGGGCGCAGCCATCCAACTAAGATCAAACTAATAGACTCAGGTATGGTCGCAGCCATCCAATCAGTGAGTCATGTACATAATGATAATAATCCACAATCGCAGCCTGGATTACAACAGACACAATCCAGGGTCTTGCGCTCCATCTCGACCCAACATAGTACAAGTTCAAGCATGTGAATATGTGAGCTGAAGTCGAACATGCAAGAACATCGTCTGATTACCAGCCAATGATGAAAGCTGTTAACAGACGCGAGAGAAACCACCAATAATGACAATGGTCCTCAAGGTACTACAGGTACAATCTACGGCGTGCGAAAAAATGAGCTGACGTCGAACACCCGCAGAATCACTCGATCAGAGGCCAATGATGTAAACCTCTCGTCGAATGCGACGAACCTGCCATTGAGGCATGCAGGCTCCAAGGTACCATAAGGAGTCTCTAGACCAACTTCCTCGATAATGAGTTGATGTCGACAGGAAGTGACCTTGATCGAAGGTGGGCCATAATGATTCCCACATCATCGACACGAGACAGAGGAACATGATGTTTTGTTGTGAATCAAGATCGTATGAGAAACAGAGGGAGGTTGATATTTGCAGAGGCCAACTTCTCTTGAACACATGAACGGCACGATAGTGGACTTGGCAGTATTTGACATCAACGGATCAGAGGTCATGGTGACGAGGCAGTGAACAGATGAGAGGTCAAAAGAGATTACCCAAACCCATGGAGGCAAAGTGAAGCAACAAGATGAGATGTCCCCAACCCGACACGGATGCAGACAAGTGCCATGTTCAAGAGCGACATACTGCCGACGACAACGATGATGGTTCCATTTTTCCCTCACCATTTCTGGCGAGTACCCCAAATATTTTTAATAGCAAGCTTGAAGGGGATAGCATATGCTTTCGATATAAGTCCGCCCTTTGGGCGAATCCATCCTAGTGCATTTAACGAGTCCCAGGAAGGAGAAACTCGGAGAACGTCATTTTGACTATATCCGATGTCATGAGGGTTTAACGAATCTGACAAAGGAAGAACTCGGCGTCTTTTCATGTTTAGAGAGTTTGATGTCCCCAACCCGACACGGATGCAGACAAGTGCCATGTTCAAGAGCGACATACTGCCGACGACAACGATGATGGTTCCATTTTTTCCCCCACCATTTCTGGCGAGTACCCCAATTATTTTTAATAACAAGCTTGAAGGGGATAGCATATGCTTGCGATATAAGTCCGCCCTTCGGGCGAATCCATCCTAGTGCATTTAACGAGTCCTAGGAAGGAGAAACTCGGAGAACGTCATTTCGACGGAATCCAATGTCATCAGGGTTTAACGAGTCTGACAAAGGAAGAAATCAGCGTCTTTTCATGTTTAGAGAGTTTGAAAAGACAGCGGAAAAGAAAACTCCACAGGTCCCTTTTCGTAAATAGTTTCCCAGATCCGAAAAGGTAGAAAACAATATCCGGGAAAACCTCCTAGTCGCGATAGGCTAGGGTATTCCTTTTTCGTAATCAATCCATCCCAGCCCGAAAAAGGGTTAAACTTACACTGGGTGGATGTCGATTCGTGTCCATTTTAACGAGATCGAAACGACAAGGGCCTCGGCGATCTTTTCATATTTAGAGAGTCAGAAAAGAGCTGAAAGATGACTCCAGAGTGACTTTTTCGTGTATTTACCGAGTCCGAAAAAGTATAAAATACAACTCGTTTCCATCCTTTAAGTCGCAAAAACCTGCTGCTGCACATACCAAGCAAGCGTAAAATCCATTTTCGACATAACACATGCAAATATTTGATAAAAATAACTTTTAAAACTCATTTAACGTCGAAAAAGTTATAAATATGTCAAATTGGTAAAAATAAAATTACTTTTACTATTTACCTTGGTAGAAAGCAACAGTGGTCCATTTGGAGCAAAAACTTTCGTCGACGATTGCGACCAATCCAAGCAACCATTCAGCTTCTCGTCTGTCACAGGTAAAAGGCGCTCCCTTGCTCTACATTTTCATTCATTTTTTAATGATTTTCCCTTAAAAATCAGTCTTGTATGGTCATTTTTTGAATTTTAGGGTCGCGCCCATTGGCGCGGGTATCAGGCACGGACCCGCGCCAATGAGCTCTTTTTTATAAAGGGCTCGCGCCACATGGCGCGAATGTTAGCAAAACAGCCGCGCCAGCGGCCGAACCTTAAATTTTCGCCCAAAATTTCGATATTTAGACCAAAATGCTTGGAATTTGAAGCTCATCAAAGATCTAACCAGGGGTTTTTGACCATGTGAATGCAGATAATCACTCAAAATGGCAATCGAATGGAAGGAACGAGAGCACGGAGACGAGGATGAACAAGCCATGCAAAGCCAAGCTTGCATGAATGCACTTAGAGACTGTGGATTGAAAAATTTCTTCCTCACGCCATGTTTACGAGCTCAGCCCGAGCTCCTCCAGTATCTAATTAGTATCTGGGATGAAAATGAACAGGTGTTCAGGTTACGAGACCAGGTGTTGGAACTGGAGGTCACCGACATTTATTTCATCACTGGATTGTCCCGCAGAGGTCCAATCCCTGTACTGATTGGAAGCAGACCATCCGGGGAAAAGATGGAACAGGTAATGGCACGGGTGTGCCGAGGGGCACAAACAGGATCAGGAAGCAAGAAGGTGGATATCCACACCATCCCTGATCTAGCACTGAGAGTAGTTCTCCATACCATTACGCGGGCTGCTGGGTCGCAGGCTCCGCACGAGGCCACGAAGACCCAACTCCTGTTGGCCTCAGAATGCATGGGTCCCTTACTGTTCAACTGGGCAGAAGCAGTAACTATCAATATGAAAAGGTAGCTCACAAGGTGTAAACAGGGGAAACTGAAACAGTTCGGCTACGGTTCCATCTTGGTATCGTTCATTCGGGAACGCATACCAATCTTCCAGGGCCAAGGGGCCGCAGTGGCGAATCCGATACCACGAGAGCCAAGAATGGCTCGCTGGGCAGCACTGATGCCCAGATCTGGAGGTGGCCAACAGATGTCCTGGAGGCCAGAGTTTTTTAGGTGGCTACGGCGCCAGCTGATCGTCGTGGAAGATTGGCCCTATTCGGGAACTGACTTTACCGGGGACCCAGATCTCCCACTACCAGAAGGAGATGACTGGGACGAGGAGCTGGGTAAGACCTCATATTTTTGATTTTATGTTTATATGTTTTTTTTTTGTTAATACACATTCGTCTTAACACGATTATATATGCATGCAGATGTAGGACCTGAGAGACCAGCCGGGATGTCTCCAATCTCCCGGAGGACACAACTCGCCCCTGAGATCCAGGGGGAAGGCACCGGAGGAGAGGAACTGATCCAGAACCTCGAGGGGATTGCCCATGGGATCCCCGACTATGCCCGGCTAGCAGACGTACCGATGGCATACCAGTGCCACACGGTGGGATTTCTGAATCAGATCCACCGAATCCTGAGGCGCTTAGTGCGTGCAGTGACATGCAGTGACGTGCTACCATGAGCACCATGCGGATTAGTCCTTAGGATTTATGCCACACCTATTTTTGAGAGACATAGTGTCTCAGGATGTACTAAGACGATTATGTATATTTTTTGAGTTTTATGTGACACACTCTATGTAAACATTTTGATACCTATATATATACATATCTATTTCTGGATGAGTCTTTCTTTACATGTGATGATGATTTATAAATTGCGCAAATGTCTGTCTAACACCAAATTTGCTACTGCATCTGTTAATGTATTCAAATGTCTGGGTATATGATGATATGTAATGTAGTCAAAATTCCTTTCCAGTAATCGAATACGCAAATACAATCGTAAAATGGACGGGTTTCTTACCGAATAGTGCCCGTTCAGCTGCAACACTACAAGCTGTGAATCTAGGTACACGAGCAATTCACGGATACCAAGGTTTACTGCCTCGGTTAATAATTCCAACACGGCGCTATATTCCGCTATATTGTTCGTGGTACGTCCTAAACACACACCTTGCAGGTCAATCAACTCACCAGCAGGATCATAGATTACCCAGGCTGCGGAAGACAGATTCCTGGTACTGCGGGAGGCACCATCCGCGAAACCAACAAATGGATGAATAGACATCTGCACAACCAGGAAGACCCGATCAGCAGAAAAGATGTTTACAAAGCACACCACACTATGCACACAAATGACAATCACACACCTATGTACACACACCACACCAAGAAATCACTTCAGGCGTAGTACTTTTTAAGGTACAGCCCATTTCTGGGTTGCGCCAGCGGAACTCCTTCGTAATCTATAAGCTCGTAGGCCCCATTTTTCAAAACGCGTTTTACTATATAGGGACCGTGCCACATGGGCTGGAGTTTACCGGCTCCAAGCTTATCATGTGCTTGATCGTACAAGAGAACGAGGTCTCCTTCAATGAAAGAACGAGGAGAAACAGCTTGATCAAAATGAGTTTTGACCCTCTTCTTTTGTGCTTCGATGATCAAAGCAGCTAGTCGACGGGTTTCATCCAATCGTTCGAGGTACAGAAGACGTTCTTCCTCAGGGGAGGTATCCGGTAAGAGCTCTACAGCTAATTTAAGCGAAGGAATTTCACATTCAACCGGCAGAGTAGCTTCCAGGCCGTACACCAATTGGAAAGGTGTGAACCCGGTTGCACTCTTAGCAGATGTTCGGTATGCCCAGAGAGCTGAGAACAGTTGGAGATGCCAATTGGATTTATGAATCCCAACTGTTCGTTGAAGCATGGTGACCAAAACCTTGTTCACCGCTTCAACCTGACCATTCGCTTGAGGATAGTATGGTGTTGAGCTGTCGTGACGCAAGCCCAACGTTGAAGTCAGCTCCGTCATCATGTAATCACGGAAATGAGTACCATGATCAGTGACGATGGCTTGAGGAACCCCGAATCGTGCAATAACGTGGTTGAATATAAATGAAGCAGCCGTTTTCCCGTCAGCAGCTAGGGTAGGCATCGCCTCGACCCACTTAGTGAAGTAGTCGATGGCGACAATGATATACGCATGCCCCCCGGCCGAGTGAGGGTTACACGTCATAAAATCCACGCCCCATTTCGTGAAAGGGCCGACGGTAATAACGGGATGCAAAGGCAATGGCGGCACGCGCATCTTGCGCTGAAAAATCTGGCATGGATGACACTTTCGGACTGCAGTGATACAATCCTTGAATATGGAAGGCCAGAAATAACCTACCCGCAGAATCTTCTGGGCGGTAGCATACCCGGACATGTGTCCGCCACAGGCGCCACTGTGGCAGTCATTCAAGACTTTCTCAGCCTCTTCCAAGGTAAGGCATCGTCGGAGCACCGAATCTACTCCAATGCGATATAAGGTATCTCCTACTATACGGTAGGGTTGGGACTGGTGCCGAATCCGACGGCGGGCAGTTTTATCCAACTCAGACCGAAATGTCGCGGTCTGAAGATACACTATAATGTCACCATACCAAGGATCACGAGTATCGATAAGAAACAGCGTTTCGTCCGGTATATGATCTTCTGAGTGTGAGGGAACAGAGTCCGTAGGGAGAGAACATATCAAATCCGCGAAGACCAGTGATTTAGTTGACTTGGCAGTGGTGAACTCCAAGTCAAACTCCTGCAGGATCACGATCCATTTGGAGTACTTTCCCCCTAGTAATTGTCTAGAAAGAATATACGTCATAGGGTTGCAGTCTGAAACCACTGTTATCGTACGCAAAAGGATGTAATGGCGAAAGCGCTGTACGGCATGTACTGCTGCTAAGGCCAATTTCTCGACATGTGCATAACGTGTTTCCGGGTCGAGAAGGTTCCGAGAGAGGTAATAAACAACATGTTTGTCACCGTTCTCATCATCCTGCACCAAGACCATGGCGATGGTGCTTAATGCGGCGGCTAGATACAAAGTAAAGTCGCGGTGGTAGTCCGGAGGACGAAGCAACGGAGCATTGACTAGCAATGTCTTCAGCTTCTCAAAGGATTCCTGAGCGATTTCGTCCCAGTGAAAGGGAACATTCTGCTTTAACAAACGAGTGAAACCTTTGGCCACCTCGGCATAATTCGGGATAAAGCGCCTAAGAAAATTCGCTTTCCCTTGTAGACTCTGTAACTGATACAGGGAGGAGGGTGATGGGAGATTTACGATGGCCTCAACCTTTAGAGGGTCAAGGCGAATTCCGTCTTTCGAGACAATAAAGCCTAAAAGACGGCTAGAATCAACGCAGAAGACGCACTTATGAGGGTTGAGCCTGATATTGTAGCGTCTGCAACGAAGGAATATCTGGCGGAGATGCTCAGGATGGTCCTCTCGCTTACCCGAATGGGCTGGCAAGTCGTCCAGATAAGGCTGGACGATATGGCGAATATCATGAAAAGCGTAGGACATCGCACGTTGAAACGTGGCGCCAGCGTTTTTTAAGCCGAACGGGAGTTTTTTGTACGCGAAAGTGCCCCACGGACAGATGAATGTGGTCTTATGTTGATCCTCAGGTGCAATATTGATTTGGTTGTAGCCTGAGAAACCGTCCAATAAGGAATAGATCTCACTCCCGGCACATTCGTCGATGATCTGGTCGATGAACGGAGTGGGATAATTATCCTTAGGACAGGCGCGATTGATATCGCGATAATCCACACAGACTCGAATGGTGCCCTACTTTTTATCAACAGGGACGATATTGGACACCCATTCTGTAAGGGGGATAGGATAAATAAAACCCGCGTTCAGAAGTTTTTCAACTTCTGCCTTGATGGCGGCGGCTTTCCGAGGATGCATGGGACGTAAGCGTTGGCGCACGGGTTTCGCACCTGGGTAGGTTGGAATCTCGTGCACGATAATGCTCGGATCATTTCCCGGCATTTCCTCGTAAGACCATGCGAAAACATCTCTGAATTCTTTGAAAAGCTCAGTATAGACTTGAATCTCCTTGGGAGAACAAGTCACACCCACATGAATGTTCTCAACAATCCCCGGTTTAACGGAGATGTCGATTGGAACAGTCTGAGTAATGTTACTCAGATTACCCTCCGAAAAGACCTCGTGCATTAAGATCGGTGTTTGAAGAGGAGGGGAAGGAACCTGAGTAGCATAACGCTCCAGACAATCAGTCATTGCCCCCAAGCTGGGCATAAACGAGGAGCGATGATGTCCATCGCCCTAGGGCAGCTCCTCAAGAGACATAGTTTCAATGATAGCCTCATCTGAAGGAAAAGTCTCTCTAAGAGGATCAGGTGAATCAGCCTGACCAAGCCAGGGGGATTGCGAGTAGACGTCGAGAGCCATGCTCATCGGAGCATGCCGAGGAGGTGGAGGGTCCGATGCAGCAACAATCTCACAGTAGCTGATCTCTACTGGCGTTAAAGGCATGGATTATCCAAACTCATATACCTGCTCAGGTGTAGGAATAAGCCAGGGGTCATCAGTCCTGGACAACATGTTGACTTGAGCGGTATTCGGTGGCGGCGCGGGGAATATACCCATGAGAACTGGGTCTTTGAAAAGACCAGGTCCTATGTTGTCTGGGGGATTTGGAATTTGATCCACGTACGGCACGTTGTTCTCAGAGCTAGAGGTAAAAAATGACAACTGATCTACCGTGACAATCTTGCCCTCATGGGGGAACTTAATGAATCGAAAGACAGTAGACGGCACGCAGAGCATGGCATGGGTCCAGCTGCGGCCAAGAAGTATATTGTAGTTGAGTTTAGCGTCAACCACTTCCACTTCCACGTTGACATTTTTTCCCTGTAATGTGATCGCAAGACTCTCGAGAACTCCCAGGGGTTTAGACTCCCGACCATCAAATGCCTCGAGGGCATTGGGAGATGACGACAGGGCCGGAGAGCCAATGGCCTTCCAGCAAGCGGAGGACATAACGCAGGTAGATGCACCCTCATCTACGACGGCCCTATGAATGTTGAGACCGTTAATCCCGACTTGAATGACCAAAGCGATTTGATGTGGAAGCCGGGGAGTAAAATTCTCCAGATCAAAGGTGAGAAGGCTCGAGTCGGCGGGATCGATACCACCGATGGTAGACAGTAAAGCCTTCCGTTGTGAAGGACAACTTTGAAGAACCTCAAGTGCAGACATGGCACATGGCGCCTGTGCCAAATCCTCAACGATACTGTAATGTTGAGCGGCACGAGCATTTGGATTGTAAGAGGATCTTCGAAGAACACCCTTGGGAGGTGGTTTCACAACGGGTTCAGGAGTCGGCTTCTCGATTTCCAATGGACCGGAGGCAGGTGGGGGAGGCGGCCCTTCCGCAACTGCCTTCTCGAGCGCCTGCCGTGGTTCATTGTAATCCTTCGACCGCGTAGCGATAGTGATAGGTGCATTAGTCTTCATCATGAAAACCTGAGACCCAAACGGTGCAGATGGTGACGCCTGTTCGACCATCTGGGTCTGCTGAGATGGAAATGGCTCTTTTAAAATAGCCGGAGTCCCTTTTGAGCCTTTAAGAAGTTGACTAACTTCGGACCGTCGGGGACAGTCCTTAGTATAATGGTCACCTTCACAGATGAGGCAAGGGAATTTCGGCTTACGTTGGGAGCCATCGTCAGTTCGAGATTTAGATTCCGGTTTCGGGGCATCAGATTTTGATTTGCCTTTGCCCTTCTTCTTCCCCTTGGAGGATTTGTCCGTAGGATTGGCCTGGACGGCATTCACCTCCGCGGTTTTACCAGAATCAGATGAGGGGGAATTAGTAGAGGTATTGTTGGAAGAATTAGCCTTCTGCTTCCCATTCGAAGACTTCTTTGAATTTTGAGAAACGGAACCAATGACACCATCCACCGTAGGGGTAGGCGGGGCCTTTGTGGCTCCGGGCCGTGGAGCATCAGGCAAGATATCATAAAGCGTGCCAGATTGCGAATAAACAAGATCCAGGTACTGGGCACGCGCGATAGCTTGTTCCTCCGTCACACACGCTCCCATCGCGATATCCTGAGCGATTTTATTCACAAAGGAGGTGGTGAACCAGTGAGTCAAAATCTGATCAGGTATGTGAAACTTGATCAGCCGACGACGGCGCCGCCACTCATGGATGTGATCCGAGATGTGAGTGGCCGAGTCCTGCTTCAGGGAAGACAGGAGGTGCGTCCCAGTCTCATACCGGACTGGTAACTGGAAATGCGTGAGGAAAGCCATGGCCAACGAGTTGAAATCCTGAAAAATACCACTAGATGTTCATGGTTCACTTAGCGTTAACTCCTCGTTAAAGCAGTCGAGCACGCAAACGAATTGAATCGCGACCCGAAGAGTCGACCCACCGCAGGAGCGCGTCAGGATGCTGCGCCTGGGGGTCTTCGCCAGCTTTGCCCTCAAACTTGGGACAGTCACCTGGAATCTTGGTGGGAACTGGAGGCCAATATGGATTATGCGAAATCGGATCATTGGTCAACTTTGAAACGTCCGGCAGTTCCAAGGTAGCCAGGAACGGCAATGGAGGATTAACTACCATACCAGTCCCAGGATAAGGTCCGGTACCCGTGCTCCACGATGGTTGTGAATATCCTTGCCCCCATGGGTTCTGTCCTGAAGGATTCTGACCGTAGGGGGCATAGTTCGTATAACCAGACTGATTTGGCTGCTGGTAACCATAGTGCGGGGCTTGACAACTGGTGGTTTGGCTCGTATTAGTGTCTACTCCCGGGGAGCAAGCGGCGCTGATTGGTTGCCGAGCGTAGGCAGAACCTATGGAGGGAGGACAACATCGAGAGCCTGGTGGTGGCGATAGTTCGGTTGAGACTGACCATGAGGATAATAACCACTCCGAGGATGAGTAGGCTGCTGATAAGTGGAACCCTGCGGAGCCTGGTACGTAGGACGCAGCTGTTGATTTGGTTGCGGCATTGAATGAACAGGCTGTTGAGCAGAGTGAACGGAATGAGAGGGCTGCCCTGAATGAACAGGTTGACCCGAGTGAGGGGGCTGGCCTGAATGACCAGGCTGGCCCGGGTGACCAGGCGGTGTTGGTTGCGCAGGTTGACCTAGTTGTAAGTGAGCCCCAGGTTGTGCCGGATGGGTCGGCTGGCCTGGAGGCGGGACACCGGGCTGTACCGGATGAGCCGGCTGCCCTGGTGGAGGAACAGGACCAGGTGCTTGCTGGAAACCAGTTTGACCTGAAGCAGAACCATAGGGTGGTCCTGGCTGATATGCAACGTTAGAAACAACAGGATACTGCAGTTGCATTGGTAAAGAAGGCTGGATTTGCCCCCCAGGACCATAGGCCTGTCCCGGTTGATACCCCGGCTGAGGCTGAGCAGGTTGACCAGCAGGGCTATAATATGGTCCTTGCGGATTGTACAATGGCCCTTGCTGGCCCGCAGGGTAGCCTTGGATGGGCTGTCCCTGTGGGTCATACAGATAGCCAGGTTGGCCCGTAGGTTGGCCTTGGAAGGGCTGTCCCTGCGGGTTATAAGCCTGGTTGTACGGTAAACCTTGAGCATACAGATAAGCCTCAGGAGCAGGAAGGCGCAAAACCTCCCCGTGCTCGTCAAACTGATCTGGGAAAGCATACACGGGAGTGCCATCCTGTGCATAGTGCGAAAAGAAAGATCGGTAAGGATCTTGGGGAACCTGTCCAGCTCCGGTGTTCGGCTGTTGCAAAAACAATCGATACTCCTCCGGAGAGATATTCTCCGGTATAGCAGTAGCTAGATAAACATCTTCAGGAGTTGGCCCAGCCCTAGTAGCAGATGCTGAGACAACAGAAGAAGAGGCAGCCACACAAACAGTGGGCCGAACGGGAACAGAAGTGACGGGCGTCGAAGGGGACACCCCGGGTGTAGTGACGGCTGGCCTCGAAGCAGGAGATGATATTCCCATAGAGGCTGCAGCTGAAAGGATCTGACCCAGAGATCTGTATCCCTGTGGTAAAGAAGGACTGGTTGACGACATGGTAGCCAGCTCAGAGTCGTCTCCCTCAAACAATCTACGTGGGATGCGCTGGTAGTCTTCACCAGGAATTTCCTCACCAGAATCACTCATGGTTGATCTTGTCGTTAAATCACGCAAAAGACAGCGAGGACTAGGAGGAAAAACAGCAGCAACAAACGGTGAACTCGATGTAAGAGAAAGGAAATCAGCTCCTAATCTCAATTCAGACACAGGGTCCGAAAAGGGCCAATTGAACTCAACTGGTCCTCCAAAGGGTTGCTCGGCGAGAACCGGTCCCCCGTCAGGAAACTCAGAAACAACAGGCTGCTGTGGTTCAACAGAAGGCTGAGAAGCTTCCGAAGAATCGTCCGTGTAAGGACTACCAGTAGACGAAACCGAAGGTTCCGCCACCGTGGCAAAAGACTAGAAGAAAAGAGCAAACACACACACGGGCTGAAAACGAGTTAAGACACATGATCAAACGGTCAACAAGCAATGTCTAAACAGGTGTGTAATCGTGAGCGATTAATTTTACCACATTGGAAAGTAAGAAATCTTACCGTTTCATGTTTTAAGAGTCGAGAAACGATAAAAAGATGACTCTATCTCTTTCAGAGTTGACACAAGCGTGAAAGGACAAGCGCTTGACGGTCTTTTCAAGTTTAGGGAGTCAGAAAAGACCAAATGACCGCTCAGGAAAAACTAGGCACAAAGGGTGTACCAAATATCCGTGAACTGCAATATACACCTTGGTTTCAAATAATGAAACAGAAATCGACCAAGGACTTTCCGTACGTGCAAGTAGTCTCCCCGAATGCTGTGTTCGGTGTATCACGGGTATAGGGCGGCAGACTCGGCTTCCTGTGGATAAAGGATTGAAAACCTATAGGGGTCTCCCTTTATATACGCGACGGTACGGGGAGCACAAGTCCGTACTAGCGCCGTCTAAAGCCAACAGGCGAACGACAGCTGCTAGGTTTAACGACGCCGGAACACGTCTCTAGCCTAGACCTTCTAAATATGTTTCGTTAAGTTCCAATGTTGCCTTAGGTTAATTGAATAAATTTTACAGTTGATCTTCAATTAAGTTTCAATTTCCAAGCCCTATCGTATGTAGTGTCTCGAAAGACTCCTAAATGCAAAGCTATATGCCACAGTGCAACATTTCGTTCGATGAAAACTAGTTAGAGAAGAGTTGAGAGCTTTTATACAAACGAAATGAACGGAAGAGAAACAATGAGATCTCTAATGCAACTAATGAAATTGAAAGCTTTTCATTCAAAAACACTAATCACTAGCGATATGGAAAAGATCACAATTTGCACTAATTAACAAAAGCAAAAGAGATTTTTTTTTATTTTCAATGTTTAATGGCTAATATGCACTAATCAAACTTGAAAACAAATGGAGCAACTTGAGAAACGATATTCAAGAGAGCGAAACAAACACATTTCACTCAACAACACAAGCAATCAGATTCCCAAATCGACCAAAGTCTCTCAAAGCAAAGAAAAGACTCAAAAGCTTCCAATGGACCGTGTGATCTAGGTCCAAAGCAAGACCAAACGAGTTTCGAATGAAGAAATGAACAATCACCCAAAAATCACAATAAAACAATGAACAACTACTTAGAGAATGTGGAGAATCAATCAGATAGTTGACAGGACAATAAAAAACACCAAACTCCCAAGGAGGGCTCGATACACTAAGCCACTAGATGCCCTAGGGCTTAAAAAGTGAAATCGATAGATAGAAGCAAACAACCAAAGGACAGAGGTGAATTTCCAGCCAAACAGGACTCCAACACACTCAGGCAGTCGGAAAATCAAGAAGAAAAACACTGATCAAATTCAGAGAGCTCAAAAATGAGAAAACTAAAAAAACTTACAGGGGTGGCGCGACTGTAAGTGTGAAACTGGCGCCAGAAAGCGATTGGCGCGGGTTGAACAAAGGCAACATGCGCCAATTGGCGCGACTGTCGGGTTAAAAACCGCGCCAGTCGAGTTTCTCAGCAAAAAATTAAAAACAAGCTACTCCAGAAACAGACCAATGCAAGCTAAGCAATCCAAGAAGCAAAAACACACAAAGAACCCAACCCAGAAGGTTCATCAAGCAAGGAAAAGCAAGATACAAACGGCAAGGCAAGACAAAGACTCCAAGTTGTTCAGTCCGTAAACCAAACCGGAGATTGACTGAAGTAGCGTTGATCTACTCCGCTAATGCAGGGCAAAAGCGTTTTGAAGGCTATCTGGCTGTACTTCAGGCTCCGTCTATAGTTTACAAATCAAACAACAAGCTGGATCCCCAGCGGAGTCGCCAATTTGTTGAGGAGGTAAATCCCCTCTGCGGACAGAGGCGATCCCTACTAGCCCAGCAGGGGTCTAGCAACTTCCTAATTACGAATGAAAAGGCTGGAGATAGAAGCCTACCTGGATTCCAACGCTAGGATCTGAAGAAGAAGCGTCCCCGTTCCTCAGCCTTGGCAGATCACAATCCCTCCACGATCTCCGCGGATGAACACCTGAACATGGAAGAAACGAACAGATACAAGCATAGAAACCAGCATACGTAACTAAACATCAGTCAGAAAGGACGTTACTCACATTAACATGATGGAAAACAGAGTGGAACCATAATCATAATCATCTATTAAATAACCAACGAAGAGAGATTACAACCAAGTTCTGACGTCGCGGTCTCCTTCGGACGGGTCTCCAGTCGTCCACGTCTCGCAAAGCTCGCCAAGGAAAGGGAAAACCTCTCCAGAGTCTCGTGACAATGGTCTCCTTACTTGAGTCAGCCTTAAGGGAAAGAGAGGATTCTTTACAACACAAAGGCTTTTGGGAATATGGAGATTCAGAGCTTAGGCACTTCAAGACTAGCTTGCCATGGATTTGAGCAGGCTTTTATAGATGGGGAAGGAGGGAGTTGGGATCCCTATTATTATGGGATTGGCCCTATCAACAAGGAAGGTTCCATGGGAGGTGGCAAAACCACTTCCCTTCCATAGAACTCCCGCAGCCAAACCTCCGAACTCAAGATAGGCAATGGTTTGTGAGTTTGTTGGAACTCAACTTCCGCCATCCTTATTTAAAAAACAGTCCCTAAATTGGGTGGCGCGACTACGGCTCTATGACAGAGCGCCAGTTGGCGCGACCTCTTTGTAGGATTTTCCCCATTGGCGCGAGTACTGAACTGCTTGCCCGCGCCAATGCCAAAAGGGGTGTTTTTCATGATTTTTGCAAGGAGATGTCTCAAGGGCAAATAAAGCTCATGCTCAGAGGGATGCATTTGTAACACCCTTCGAGGTGAGAGAGTTTGGGTTAATAAAATAGTGGAGGTCAATTCGATATATGAGTTTAACCATAAATGAAGAAAGATAAACTTCCATATATAGGGTTTGATTTATATAACCATGGAGATAGAAAAACTTCCACATGAAAGTGTTGTGAAATTCCCAAATTTAAAATTAGTTGGAAAAAAAATTGAAATTACATTTTTATATGTATCTGAAAGTGAATATTGTGGGTTGAGTGTGGTAGCTCGGGCATCATGTGGTATTAGAGCTAGAATAGCTCTCTTTAAAACTTCAAGTTTTGCTGAATTCATGTGTGATGAAACGAAATCAGATTTTTGAAAACTGATAAGGATTGCATCATATAGAGATGCAGTGCATGTAATGAGAGGATGAAAGAGGATCAGATTCTTAAATATGATATGCAACAGATACATATTTACTGTGAACAAGATTTGCAGAAATGGATGAAGAACAAGATCATGCAGGAATCTTGCAGGTAAAATAATTTTAAATCTAATTTGAGATTTATGATTGCAGAATTATGGTTGTAGAAGATAAGGAAAAAGTTTTGATTGTGAAGGCAATGAACCTGATATCCATCTAAAGGCTAGATAGGGAGGACAATTGCAGTGTTCTCAAGAGAAGGTGAGTTGATGAGAAGTGTTTAACTTTGGTTTGAACAATTGTTCATAGAATACAGATTGCAGGCAATTGAGGAAATCTCAGCAAAGGAAGATCACAAATTTGAGAGCAGTGATAAAAGAGTCCAGTAGATTATTCTAAGGTGAAAACGAATGTGTGGAAAAACCTGGAGAATTCCCAATAGAGGTTGGATGAAATAAGAACAGATGTGTTCTTGAAAAGCTCTAGATTCTAGCCCAGAGAGAGTAGAAGAGAATGCTCCAAAGGTTCCAACAGAAAGTGGACCAATACTTACCAAAAGCCTAGATCTAGAGGAAAGGATTGGTGAGGTAAGTGGCAATAGGAGAGCTTGATGTTGCAGAGACTTGGTGCAGCTAATGAGTGAGGAACTCATGATGGAGAAAAGTATGACTACTGATAGTCATAGCAGAGATGGCAGAGGTTCTGAGAGAGGCCACAACAGAAAGGAAAAGGAATATTCGAGGAAAAATGGCTTGAGGCAAGAGTTGACTGATGTAGAATATTGGAAAGAGGTAGCTGAGATCATAGAGTATTTTGGTAAACTAGAGAGGATGATAGAGGAAATCCAGAGAGTTGGTTGGATCATGAAGAAGAGATTGAAATGGCAACCATTACAGTTGAGGTTGAGGCAAAAGGAGATTGCCTTATTCAAGGAGGAACTCAAAGCAGCTGAGTTGAGAAAATAAGTTTCTTTTTGTGAAGTAGAACATAGTACAGATGAAGAATGGAGATCTGTAAAAGATCTTGTGAATCATGGTGAAGACTTAAGGCAGCAAGAAGCTTGTCTTGCTGAAGAGAAAATCATAGATGATTTCTTGAGTTATTGGACAAGTCCATATCAGCTAGATGATGTAAAGTCTTTTATTTTTTAACCTGACAATTGTGAGGTGATTACAGGTTCCACAGAGGAAGAGGAAATTAGAGTTCTTGAGTCGAGGATGGAATTTGAAGATTCCACATGCAGATCTATTCAAAGGGAAGTTCTTGAGAAAGCATCCAAGACTGAAAAGTCTTGTGATTTTAAAACTAAAGGGTTGTGTATGTTTGCAGGTACATCACAGGGAGATGAAAAAGCTTTAAATTTTGTTGAGGAGGAGAAATTGAATCTGAAATCTATTCAGATCAATGCGGAGATAGTAAGATCTCAGGAGGAAGACATGAAGACAGAAGAGTTTAATGAGAATATTCAACAGAATATTGAGGCAGAGAGAGAAGAACCAGCTAACGATTGGTCAAAAGTAAGAAGAGGTATAAAAGGTTGTGCGAGGTTCCCAAAATCTACTCCAATTGAAGTTGTTCAATTGTATAGAAGGTTGGATTTTCAAAGAAGAGAATTGGAGAAGCAGAGGACCTATGCACAGGATAAATTATTGAAGAATCAAGATAGAGGAATTCTCATGAATGAAAATCAGAGAACAGAGGATAAAAAAATGATTCATCAAAATGAAGGAGTTCATTTTGCTGAATCAAAGTGGAAGGAAATTCATGAAGTAGATGATGGAAAGAAGGAGAGACTAGCTGACAGTCTCATGGAGGATGCAAATCAACATACTGGTGTGTTGACAGAGGATTTGGAAGAAAAATCAGAACAACATATTGATGGGTTGTCAGAGAAGGAAGAAGCATTGAGGCCCTGTAATTTTAACGTTGAAGGTTCATGTGTTGATCATGCAGAGAAAGAAGAACAACAAATGGAGGTTGTCAGGAAAGTTAATAAGAAGGAAACTATGTTAGTTGAAAACATAGTGAAGGGTCATCATTTTAACATGGTGATTGGAATAGTAGAGATAACTCTAGAAGCTGAGGAGAAGGACAGTGAAGAATTCTTGAGTCTTGAAATAGACTTGAGACTGCAGAAAGAAGAATTGGTGACTAGATCACCAATTGAGACCATTGGGTCTTGTGATTTTAAAATTGACAATTTGATTGTGCTTACAAGTATTGCAAGAGGCAATGCATTGTTTGGAATTGTCTTGAGAGAAGAAAAATGGTTGCAAAAAGAAGATGAGACAATCATGTCTCATATGCAGAAACTTGTTGTTGTTGGTGACAAGGAAGAATTGGCTTGTCTGATGGACCAAGAGTAGACTGTCTGGCAGATTTTTAAAACTGCTACAAGGATGAAGAATCAGAATTCTACTTCGAGGATACAGTGGTGGAAGAACCTGATTTGATTGCCAGAATCAATCAAGATGATGATGGAAAATTGCTGAAGATTTTCCAAGAAGAAGAAGAAGATGCTGAAATTAATTTGCAGCATATTGAGGATGCGAAACAAGTGTAGAAGAGATGGCTGAAATTTTTTCTGGAAACAATTATACAAGATGAAGGAATTGCAGACACTAGAGTGAAATTGCCTAAAGCTGTGAAAGAAATTGGAGTAGATACTATTTTGACAAATTTGATTATGTTTACTTGTATACTGAATGAGTATGTTACTGCAGGAAGAAAGTTAATTGATGATTTATTTTCTAAAAGTAAATTTGCAGGTGATGAGTAAGAGAATTTTGTAGAGGGACAAGAAGTTTGGCAGGCAGCAACATGGGGGGTGACATCTGCAGGAGTAGTAAACATGTTAGTAACATGGGGGATAGCAAGAGCAATAATGTTGGCAGGAACAAAAATTGAAGGCAACATTTGGTAGAGAAATTTCCAGATAGAAGATAAAATGGACAGAGAAACTAAAACCATCAAAGAACTGATGGGGAAGGTGTCTCAGAAGAAGCAGACAACAGCAAGAAAGTAAAATAATTTTAGTAAAGGAAAGACAAGAAGAAATTGTGAAAGCATAGCTGGAGGCAAGATGCAAAACAATATATGGAGACCTGGAGAAGTGCAGTTAGAGAATAATGCAGCTGTTGGACAGCAGCAAAACAGAGTATGGGATCTAGGAGGAAGAGATTAAAGACACATGATTAGGAGATAATGACCAAATTAAACCTTGGGAGTCTGATGTAGGGGCATTAGGCACAATGAAATACTTTGTATCTAGGTAGACATGGGGGGTATCATATTTTTAAATTCGCATGTAATTATTAGTATTTTGAATAAAATAGTGAGGAATTGTAAATGTTCTATAACCTCTAGAGAACATGAGGGAAGTTGATCAAGTTAGGAAGGTGAAGAGTCAGTTTCATTTATTCTAGGAATTGAATCTAACCTTAGGACTTTGGAGAATTCTAAGAGTCTTTGTGGAGCTGTCAAAGAAGCTAAATCGATTCATTAATATTTTGTATAAATGTAAGCATCAAGAAGAGGTCTGTAGAGGAGGAGAGTTGTTCAGAGTTGTCCAGAGTAGTGAGGATAGAAGGCCATTGAATTGAAGATCAGACCACAAAGGAAGTAAGTCTTTGTAATAAATTGAGGTTTAATTATATAGAGAAATTCAGGGTCATTTTGATTCTTGTTTGAGGTTGTGTGTGTTTCAATTTTGTTTTTAATTTGGGTGAATCGATCACTGGAAGGATCGATTCCAGGAAAGCAATAAATTGTCTGTCTGGATTTATATATGATATATTGGATGAAATACGAAGTGAATCGAATTCCTATAGTCTCTATTTGAAGGAGGGTTTGATTCCTTTTAGCTCCTGAGTCATTATGATATTGAGAGATCTAAATTTCTAATCTCTGTGTGAAGAGTCAATTCATTCCTTGAACTTTATTTGGCTTATGCAGCTTCGATTAAACCCTATATGTACAGGATTCTGATCTTCTGGAATTCATTTTTCATTGATATAATTTGTATCGAGTGAAGTCAAGAGGAGCATGATTACGTTAATTGATATTGGTCTTTAGATGGAAGCCTAACAGAAATGGTTGACTATTGAAATGGAATGCATTTTAAGTTGTGCGTGGAGAGTTCATTGGGGAATTCGATGAGACCTGGTCTATATTTGAATCAGTGTGGAAGTCTCTATTTCCTAGAGCAATATCAGTTGAACCCTGTTGTCGGATTCATATTGGTTGAGATAGAATTATGTTGTTTGAATTGATGCCGGAGAGGTGCAATTCAAATTCCAATTTCAATGTAAGAGCTCTAAACCTGCAGTTGAATTTTGTTGGTTGATTTCTATCAAGGAAGATCGATCCTTCAGAACGGATAGGACATGGTTTGAAGGGAGAATTGGAACTTTGTTAAGCTGGAGTCTAAAATCTATTTTTGCTAGCTCAATTCATAGCGTGGTTTGAGTCGATGGCAGTTTGATCGATTCATAAGAAGAAGGCAGAGAAGGACAGTTTTAAAGGGTGGAACTAGAAGTCAATGGAAAAGTGGTGAAGCGAGAATAAACAAGACTAAAGGAAGAATTCATATATATAAAGGTGCTGAAGAAATAAATTCGAACCTTGAGTCGAAGGAACGAAACCATGAGTAGAAACAGTAATGGTGGTTTCAAACCACAAAACCGACAGTCTTGCATAATTTAAAAGTGGTAAGTTGGTTGTTGAAAATAAATGCGATAACAGTCATCGATTGACACACGTCCATAGGCGGTATTGTAAAACCATATATATTGTACAATTTTTGAAGTCCAAAGCATGAGCATGTTCATCGCGCAATATCCGTCCGATGGTCAATGCTGGAAGATCTACGGTGGTCACATTGCGCGATGTATGAAGGTTAACAAGGTAAGTTGCTGTGGGGCCCAAAGAACTTCATATATGTTATCGCTTGGGTTTAAGTCTAAGTCAAGGCCTTGTTATAATGTTTCTTAACATCTGAATGGGGAATATGCATATATGTCGACATATATATTATATTGGACACGAGACAATAGGACCGTGAGAATATGTTAGATGGGTCACACTTTTATGTGAGCTAGGTTTATCCAATCAAATAAATGCATTACAAATCCCATAAAGCAAGGGAAACATATATATGGGTTTGTATGTTGGGTACATAAGCTTTGGAATGATACAAACTACTATGTTCGGTATATAATATAGTGGATTTTTATAAAGTTCAAATGTTGGGTTGAGCCCCTTCGAGGTGAGAGACTTTGGGTTATTCAAATAGTGGAGGTCGATTTGATATATGAGTTTAACCATAAATGAAGAAAGGTAAACTTCCATATATAGGGTTTGATTTATATAACCATGGAGATAGAAAAGCTTCCACATGAAAATGTTGTGAAATTCGTAGATTTAAAATTAGTTGGAAAAAAAAAAAATGAAATTGCATTTTTATATGTATCTGAAAGTGAACATTGTGGGTTGAGTGTGGTAGCCTAGGCATCATGTGGTATCAGAGCTAGAATAACTCTTTTTAAAATTTCAATTTTTGTTGAAGGCATGTGTGATGAAAAGAAATCAGATTTTTGAAAACTGATAAGGATTGCAGCATACAGAGATGTAGTGCATGTGATGAGAGGATGAAGGAGGATCAGATTTTTAAATATGACATGCAGCAGATACATATTTACAGTGAACGGGATTTGCAAAAATGGATGAAGAACAAGATCATGTAGGGATCTTGCAGGTAAAATAATTTTAAATATGATGTGAGATTTATGATTGCAAAATTATGGTTGCAGGAGATAAGGACAAAGGTTTGATGCTGAAGGCAGTGAACCTGATATCTCGCTAAAGGCTAGATCGGGAGGAAAATTGCAGTGTTCTAAAGAGAAGGTGAGTTGATGAGCAGTTTTTAACTCTAGCTTGAAGAATTGTTTGCAGAATTCATATTGTAGGAAATTGAGGAAATCTCAGCAAAGGCTGATCACAGCTTTGAGAGCAGTGATAAAAGAGTCCAGCAGTGGGTTCTAAGGTGAAGAAGAAAGTGTGGCAGAACCTGGAGAATTCCCAACAGAGGTTAGATGAAAGAAGAAAATATGTGTTCTTGAAAATTTGCAGAGTGAAACCTAGAGAGAGTAGAAGAGAGTGCTCAAAAGGTTCTAGCGGACAATGGACCAATACTTGCCAAAATCCCAGATCCAGAGGAAAGGATTGGTGAGGTAAGTGGTAGCAGGAGAGCTTGCTGTTGCAGAGGCTTGGTGCAGATAATGAGTGAGGAACTCGTGATGGAGAAAAGGATGACTACTGATAGTCATAGTAGAGATGTCAGAGGTTTTGAGAGAGGCCACAACAGAAAGGAAAATGAAGATACCAGGAAAAATGGCATGAGGAAGTAGTTGACTGATGAGAAATATTGGAAAGAGGTAGCTGAGATAAGAGAATAGTTTGATAAACTGGAGAGGATGATAGAGGAAAGCCAGAGATTTGTTTGGCTCATTAAGAAGAGAGTGAAATGGCAACCATTACAGTTGATGTTGAGGAAAAAGGAGATTGCTTTATTGAAGGAGGAACTCAAAGCAGCTGAGTTGAGAAAATAATTTTCTGTTTGTGAAGCATAATAGAGTACAGATGAAGAATGAAGATATATAAAAGATCTTGTGAATCATGGTGAAGACTTAAGGCAACAAGAAGCTTGTCTTGCTCAAGAGAAAATCATAGATGATTTTGTGAGTTATTGGACAAGTCCAAATCAGTTGGATGATGTAAAGTCTTGTATTTTTGAACCTAACAATTTTTAGGTGATTACAGGTTCCAAAAAGGAAGAGGAACTCAGAGTTCTTGAGTTAAGGATGGAATTTGAAGATTCGACATGCAGATCTATTCAAAGGGAAGTGCTTGAGAAATAAACCAAGACTGAAAAGTCTTGTGATTTTAAAAGTAAAGAGTTCTGTGTGTTTGCAGGTACATCACAGGGAGATTGACAAGCTTTAACGTTTTTTGAGGAGGAGAAATTGAATCTGAAATTTTTTAAGATCTATGCTGAGATAGTAAGATCTCATGAGGAAGACATGAAGACAAAAGAGTCCAATGAGAATATTCAGCAGAATATTGAGGCAGAGAGAGAAGGACTAGCTGGCGATTGGTGAAGAGAAAGTAGAGGTATAAAAGTTTGTGTGAGGTTCCCAAAATCTACTCCAATTGAAATTGTTGACTTGTATAGAAGGTTGGATTTTCAAAGAAGATAATTGGAGAGGCAGAGGACCTATGCATAGGATAAATTGTTGAAGAAGCAATACAGAGGAGTTGTCATGAATGAAAATCGGAGAACAAAGGATAAAAAAATGATTCAGCAAAATTAAGGAGTTAATTTTTCTAAATCACAGCGGAAGGAAATTCATGAAGCAGATGATGGAAAGAAGGAGAGACTTGCTTACAGTCTCATGGAGGATGCAAATCAGCATACTGATGTGCTGACAGAGGATTTGGAAGAAAACTCAAAACAACATACTGATGTGTTGTTAGATAAGGAAGAAGCATTAACGCCTTGTAATTTTAACGTTGAAGGTTCATGTGTTGATCATGCAGAGAAAGAATAATAGCAAATGGAAGTTGTCAAGAAATTTAATAATAAGGAAACTATTTTAGCTGAAAACATAGTGAAGGGTCATCATTTTAACATGGTGATTGGAACAGTAGAGATAACTCTAGAAGTTGAGGAGAAGGACAACGAAGAAAGTCTGAGTCTTGAAACAAACTTGGGACTTCAGAAATAATAATTGGTGAATGGATCATCAATTGAGACCATTGGGTCTTGTGATTTTAAAACTGACAATTTGACTGTGCTTATAGGTATTGCAGGAGGCAATCCATCATTTAGAATTTTCTTGAGAGAAGAAGAACTGTTGTAGAAATAAGATGAGACAGTCATGTGTCATATGCAAAAACTTGTTATTGTTGGTGACAAGGAAGAATTGGCTTGTCTAATGGACCAAGAGTAGACTGTGGGGAAAATTTTTAAAATTTCTACAATGATGAAGAATCATAATTCTACTCTGATATAGGATGAGGATATAGTGGTGGAAGAACTTGATTTGATTTCCAGAATCAATCAAGATGATGATGGAAAATTGTTGAAGATTGTCTAAGAAGAAGAAGAAGACGCTGAAATTAATTTGCAACATATTGAGGATGTGAAGCAAGTGCAGAAGATATGGCTAAAATGTTTTTTGGAAACAGTTATACAGGAGGAAGGAATTTCAGACACTAGAGTGAAATTTCCTAAAGCTGTGAAAGAAATAGGAGCAAATACTAGTTTGAAAAATTTGATTATGTTTACTAGTATACTGATTGAGTATGTTACTGCAGGAAAAAAGTTAATTGATTATTTATTTTCTAAAAGCAAATTTGTAGGCGATGAGCAAGAGAATGTTGCAGAGGGACAAGAATTTTGGGAGGAAGCAACATGGGAGGTGATATCTGCATGATGAGTAAACATGTTAGTAACATGTGGGACAACAAGAGCAACAATGTTGACAGCAATAGAAATTGAAGGCAGTATTGGGTAGAAAAATTTCCAAATAGAGAATAAACTGGACAGAGAAACTAAAACCATCAAAGAAATTATGGGGAAGGTGTCCTAGAAGCAGCAGACAACAGCAAGAAAGCAGAATAATTTCAACAAAGGAAAGACAAGAAGAGATTGTGAAACCATAGCTGGAGGCAATATGCAGAACAAGATATGGAGACCTAGAGAACTGCAGTTGGAGAAATATGCAGCTGTTGGAGGGTTTGATTCCTCTTAGCTCCTGATTCATTATGCTACTAAGAGATCTAAATTGCTAATCTCTGTGTGAAGAGTCAATTCATTCCTTGAAATTTATTTGGCTTATGTGGCTTCGATTAAACCCTATATGTAGAGGATTCCGATCTCTTGGAATTCATTTTCCATTGATATAATTTGTATGGAGTGGAGTCAAGAGGAGCATTGATTACGTTAATCAATATTGGTCTTTAGATGGAAGCCTAACAGAAATTTTTAACTATTGAAATGGAATGCATTTTAACTTGTGCGTGGAGAGTTCACTGGGGAATTCGATGAGACCTGGTCTATAGTTGAATCAGCGTGGAAGGATCTGTTCCCTAGAGCGATATCATTTGAACCTTGTTGTCAAATTGATATTAGTTGAGATAGATTTATTTTGTTTAAATTGATGCCAGAGAGGTGCAATTCAAATTCCAATTTCAATGTAAGAGCTCTAAACATTGAGTCAAATTTTTTTGGTTGATTTATATCAAGGAATATTGATCCTTCAGAATCGATAGGAGATGGTTTGAAGGGAGAATTGGAACTTTTTTAAGCTGGAGTCGAAAATTTGGTTGTGCTAGCTCAAGTCATAACATGGTTTGAGTCGATAGCAATGGGATCAATTCATAAGAAGAATGCAGAGGAGGACAGTTTTAAAGGGAAGAACCAAAAGTCAATGGAACAGTGGTAAAGTGAGAATAAACAAGAGCGAAGGTAGAATTCATATATATAAAGGCGCCGAGGAAATAAAATGGAACCTTGAGTCGGAGGAACGGAACCGTGATGAGCAATAGTAACGGTGGTTTCAAACCACAAAACTGACAGTCTCGCATAATTTAAAAGTGGTAAGTTGGTTGTTGAAAAAAAACGTGATAACAGTCATCGGTTGACACGCATCCATAGGCAGTATTGTAAAACCATTTATATCATGCAAATTTTGAATTCCAAAGCACACACATGTTTATCGCACGATATCCATCCGATGGTCAGTGCTGGAAGATCTACGGTGGTCACATTGTGCGATGTATGAAGGTTAACGAGGTAAGTTGCTATGGGGCCCGAAGACGTTCATATATGTTATCGCTTGGGTTTAAGTCTAAGTCAAGGCCTTGTTATAATGTTTATTAACATATGAATGGGGAATATACATATATGTTTACATATATATTATATTGGACACGAGACAATAGAACCATAAGCATATGTTAGATGGGTCGCACTTTTATGTGAGCTGGGTTTATCCAATCAAATAAATGCATTATAAACCCCGTAAAGCAAGGGAAACGTATAGATGGGTTTGTATTTTGGGTAAATAAGCTTTGGAATGATACGAACTACTATGATGGGTATATAATATAGAGGGTTTTTATAAAGTTCAAATGTTGGGTTGAGCCCCTTCGAGGTGAGAGACTTTGGGATATTGAAATAGTGGAGGTCGACTCGATATATGAGTTTAACCGTAAATGAAGAAAGGTAAACTTCCATATATAGGGTTTGATTTATATAACCATGGATATAGAAAAGCTTCCACATGAAATTTTTGTGAAATTCCCAGATTTAAAATTAGTTGGAAAAAAAATGAAATTGCATTTTTTTATGTATCTGAAAGTGAATATTGTGGGTTGAGTGTGGTAGCCCGGGCATCAACTTTATGCTTAGGTGGTGCAACAAGTGGTTTTTTTTTTCTAGATCAACATAAATACCCAAATAGGGTCTATTCTTTATCAAAAGAAAACACTATATCCTATAATATAAATTTGATGCACTCAAACGAGTCTTAGTCTATATTTAACGAATCTATAAGAAGCTAACAATAGGGGGAAATTTCCCTTGCATAGATGAGTGAAATTAAAAAAGAAAAAATAATAAGTATAGGATAATGGGAAATGAAGGTCAGAAAGGATTATAAAGATATATATGAGGTGCTCTCCATTCTATGGTAGACACATTGAAAATGATATGTTTTCAAACAACGTCTTCATAGAAGTTTAGTGGGTTAATTTTCATTCAAGTTCAAATCAGTTAGTTACAGGATCTCAAGTGGTGAAAGAGAAATTTATTGCAACTACATGTCCAATAGCAACCTCGGCATTACTCAATTTAAAGATAACTCCTACTACGAAAATTGTTCTATCCATGTCTAAGAGAAACTATTTTAAGGTAATTTAAATCTCAATCACTATGTCTCAATGTGATATTACCAAGGGGTAGTGATTTACATGCCTATTTCGAATGTATTATCCTAACTCTAGGTTGGTTTTTTTACTCTAGCGCACTTTTGTGTGTTATATTACATGGCAACATGAACCAGCCATATACTTTAGGTGAGTAATATGTACGTACGAGGTGTCTATTACATTAAAATAAAAATACTTTAAAGTACAATAAATTTCAATAAAATGGAATCCAGGTGAGTAAGAAATTTAAAAACAAAGAAAAATACTTAAAGATTAGAAAGGAAAAAAAATTCTTCATGTTAGTCTAATTTCAAAATTGAAATCAATATACAAAATTTATATATCAAAATGAAAGACAATCTACCTTAAGTTAGTGTTTTAGAAGCCAATAATTTCCAAGATGAAAGGTACAAAATGTTGGAAAAATACTATGTTTTTAAAATGAATCTTTTCTTTCTCTAAGATGAATCTCTAATTTTAAATAAATATATTTCTATAATGAAATCTAATCTATAAGATTAAAAAAAATTAAAAAAAATCAAGATAGAAAATTGTAAGCAAGGGATTCACACAAATATCCAAAACTAGGACAAATAATAAGTTAGGAGAGTATTCTTATCTTTATCCAAGACTATATTTATGAAAATATATCTAAAGGATAAGAAACAAGGTAAGGTTCTACCCTATAGCTTACTATAATAAACACTTAAACATGTAATCTTAAATAAATCAAACAATTCAAGATACTATAGATGCCAAGAATTTGTTTTCTCAATCATAGATAATATTTTCAATGAAACACGTTATATGGAACAAAATAACTAATAAATAGGACTATAGGACCTAAAGAATGATTAATTAGCTAGAAAAAAAATCCTAAAAAATAAATATTTTGAATTATCAGCCGAGTACAAAAACTTACTCTACTTCTTGCATTACATTAAGAGGCTACATTAAGAATGTTTATAAACTGAAAAAGTATTTTATGACATGTAGAGGTAAATTGAATGCTAAAAGTTTTCCTCTATAAATATAAAGTTCTTTAATCCACGGTCTCCTATGCACACAATGCAAAAATTAAAAAAATTAAAGTAGGATCTAAAAATTTAAACTTAGTGGGCATAGAGGCACTCAAACACGCATTCACAACCAAGTATCAATAAATGATCCAAACCCTAGTGGACTCAACAATCTATTTGTGGGAGAATGTATAAAAAAAGGAGTGCAAGTTTGTAGATTTATAGATTTACTTCTATATACAAGAAATAGAAGGTTAAAGTGAAAACATTGTTGGAAATATATTCACTACTGAGAGGGGGGTGAATCAATATTCTATTACATATTCTCAATAGTCTATTAGCTCATCAAAGAATATAATGATCGAGACTTATGCAGGAATGCAATAAAATACATAAATAAACATAAATGCAAAGATACAATAGAAATAACACTTGATTTCATTAATATCAAATACTAAAAAATGATTACAGACAGAATGGAAAATAAACTAGCATGGACAATGGTAACTTATCTCTTAGAAGAGATGTGGTGGTTACATGCCTCTGAAATGTGCTATAATGAGGCTCAAGGGTGTTTTCATTATTGAAAAACATGGGAAAATCCTAAATATCCAAAAACCTAACCCTAGGAGATGAACCACAAAAACTATGGGCCCTTTTTGGGTAAATTAGTACATCAACTTCCTGGGGACGTAACTTTGGCACATGATCTTCGTTTGACGTGCATAATACCTCGTTATAAATATCTATTTTAGAAATAAAAAAATCTGAGTGACCAACATTAGTGAAAGTGCCATGTTGGTCCTAGTTTTCCAAAAAAGCTTCGTTTAGGGCCTCACAATAGCTCTGAAAGTTTAAGACTCAAAAAACTACCAAAAATAGTATATCTGTTACAATTAAGGAAACTAAAAAACTTAAAGAAAAAATGATTGGGGTCCTATTGGGATATGAAAGTGGCCATCAATATCCACTTGGATCAATCCTCCCCCCTTAGGAAGTAATGGTCCCTATTGCATTGAGTTCATCTATGAGATGATAATATTTCTATTCAACCTGGTCCTTGGTGAACCACTTACCTTGGTGAAGGAGTTGACCTGATTTGACAACTCGATATAGATGGATCCTTTGCTGGCAGGTGCTCCTCATATTTTTTTCCATGATCTGATTAGTTTTGGCTTGTTCCATGCAGTTTGGGTTTAACTATGTTGGTGTGAGTTGTTCTGTAATGTCTAATGTGTCCAACAATGGTGGAAAGTAGGGTCGAAGGCGGTCCACATTGAACACTAGGTGCAGAAAAAGGAATGGTGGAAAATTGATCTTGAATGCATTTTCCCCTACCACCTTGGTGATGACGTATGGCCCATATTGGAGTGGGTGAAGCTTGCGGTGGGGCCCAACGAGGTGCTCTTTCTGCAAATGTTGACAAATTTTCTCGACCACCTGGAAGTTGTGTGGCACCGGATGTTGATAATGTTGTTGCTTGTACTTAGTATTATCTCTGTCCAATATATCATAGACCCATAGGTAGATGTGTTGAATGTTCTCAATGAATTTGTTTGCCTTGTCGGCTTCGAACTTGACATGAGGTGAATCTACCTGAGTAGATGCAAATGGTATGGCCACATCAATGGGAAATAATGGCTGGAATCCCAAGCCCACCTGAAAGTGGCTATGGCCAATTGAGTTGTGGAAAGCCCGGTTATAGTTGTGTTACACATAGCGGAGGCTTTCATCCCATGTGGATCGATTCTTCGAGTTATACATGTGCAGAATGTGTACGATCATCCTATTGATGACCATTATTTGGACATCAGTTTTGGGGTGGAAAGTTGTGGAGTTAGTTAGCTTGGTGTCCAACATCAACCAGAGACTTCAAAAAAATGTACTATGTTTTATGAAAGCAGCTCCAAAAATAGAAGAAAAGAGATATCAACACCTTAGAAATTAGCCAATTGAAGGGGGAAACCTCTTTATATTACATAAATGAAATTTTTTTGGATGATTCAAATGAAAAAACCTCCTTTATATATATAGGATTCCATGGGGTCACAATATAATCCTAGCCGGCCTAACAATAATAATGTAAAGGCACAACATAACAATAGTGGGGTTTTATGGGGCACATTAATAACAATATGGGGAATACAGGGGTACAACAATAACAGTAAGGGGGCTACACAACAACAATAAGGGACTGTACTTGTAATATAGGGACCTAACATGCCCCTCTCCTTCAAAAAAGTGTTGTCCTCAATGCTTGAGTAGATTTGGATACTGAACTATATAAAATTGTCATCCTCCCATGTGGAACCTTCAGTGGGTATGTTCTTCTACTTGATGAGATACTCTGAAATTGATCAACTTCATAACCATCAATTTCTTGTTTTCGTGACCGCTTCAGGTTCCAATATGATTTTTCCTTCCTCATCAAGTTTTGACAATATTGTTTGAACTAGAATTTTTTCACCTATAACCTTATTTAAGCATGAAACATGTAAAATTGGGTGCACTCGAGAAGAAGAAAGAAGCTCCAAACATTTGTTCACTATTTCAGTTTGCTCCTCAAATTCAAGATAATAAGATGAGCTATGAACTAGTTGAGTACCCAAACAAGAAAATAATTCTCTCCAAAAATTTCCAATGAAAATGGGATATCTCCTGCTTACATTAATATTGGGTTTCGATGTATCGTTTGAATTGCTTAAATAGAAGCAGTAGCAAATTTACTTGCTTTAAATGGATGACATAATGCACAAAAGTGTGCATACTTGGTAAGTCTATCAACTACCACCATGATGAAACTATTTCCTTCAAAATTAGGCAAATATATGATAAAATGCATTGAAACCTCCTCCCAACGTTGACTTGGAAAGGGTTAATGTTGTAGCAGACCCGAGGTCTTAATCATATCAACTTTATTTTGCTGGAAAAACAAACATTCTGCCACAAGCTTTTGAATATCAGATTTAAGGCCATCCTGAAAAAATTGTTTATTCACCTTTTGGTATGTTTTTAAAAATCTTGAGTGTCCTCCTTTGGGAGAGGTGTGCAATTCCAAAAGAATATTTTGTTTTAGCCAGGAATTCTTACAAAGATATAAGTGATCTTTGTACCATAAGAAAAAAAAATTCTAACTAAATGTATCAGATGTACTGGGACCTTGTTGCAACTTTTGAATGAGGTTCCACACTTCTTCTTCATTCTTCAATTCCTATCTTCCTTTGGTTATCCAATCTAGTTGGATAATAGAAATGGTACAAAGCAATGCTTTCACCTCTTCATACTTTCTTGGGAGTGCATCTACAAAAAAATTTAGCTTCCCTTTTTTGTATATGATTTTAAAGTCATAACCCAAAATCTTTGTGACCCATTTTTGCCGCTCTTCTGAAGATAGTCTTTGTTCCAAAAATTATTTAGGACTATAATGATAATTTTTTACATTGAAGTGTTTTCCCATTAGGTAAGGTCAACATTTCTTTAGTGCATGTAGTATTTTCAGCATTTCCATCTCACAAATAGCTTTTTTTAAATACTTTCCTTTGATTGGATGACTTTCAAAAGCAACGGGTCTTCCATCTTGCACTAAAACAACACCAATTCCATTTCTTGACGCATCACATTCAACAATAAAGGTTTTTGTGAAGTCTAGCATAGTTAAGGCTGGTGCTAGGCACATTGCCTCTTTAAGATGTTCAAAGGCCTTAGTTGCTTCAGGATTCCATGAAAATGCATCTTTCTTCAATTATGTTTTTAGAGTGATGGTATTCTCCCATATTTCTTTTAACAAAATTGTGATAATACCTTGTTAACATGATAAATCCTCACAAATTATTTATGGTTGTGGGGACTTTCCATTCCTTAATGGCTTTAATGTTGTTAATGTCTGCCTTAACACCCTCCTGAGATACAATATGACCCATATATTCCACCTCTTGTACTCCAAATAAACATTTAGAGGTTTTTGCATATAATGTATTCTCCTGCAATGTTTGAGCACCCTCTCAACATGTTGAACATGTTCCTTCCAAGACCTTTTGTAGATTATTATATCATCAAAAAATGCTAACAAAAATTTTCTAAGAGTGAGTTTAAAAATGGAATTAATCAACCCTTGAAATGTAGAGGGTGCATTGGTAAGGCCAAAAGGCATGACAAAAAATTCATAATGACCCTCATGAGTTCGAAATGTTGTTTCTAGAATATATTCAGTATTCATTATAATTTGATGATATCGTGAACAAAGATCCAACTTGGTAAAATAAATTTCTCCATGTAATTCATCCAATAATTCATCAATCCCAGGAGTGGGAAATCTATATTTAATAGTGAGCTTATTGATTTCCCTATAATTCGATAAAATGCACCATGATCCATCCTTGTTGTGCACCAATAATATTGGAGCAGATAAATAACTTTGACTAGGTTGAATTATACCACCCTTTAACATTTCTGCAATCATATGTTCAATTTCACTGTTTTGGACATAAGGATATATGTAAGGCTTGATGTTTGGAGGAACACTTCCTTGAATCAATTGAATAGCATGATCATAATCATGAATAGGTGGGAGTCATTTGGTAGTTTCAATCACCTTGGAATGATTGTCTAATACTCTTTGGAAATCTGGAGAAATAGATGATTTTGATGTTGGAACTTATAGTGAGCATAATTGTGAAATTACGCCTCGTTCTTATTTATTCCGAATGAATTTCATGACATTAGAGCTTATTATATTTCCTGGCTTCCCTACGATACCCCATAATTCAACTTCCTTTCCTTTGAATTTTTTTTTAAGAAAAGTTATTGAAAATTAAAAGCTACCATCCCCAAAGATTGTAACCATTGTACTCCTAGTATAACATCAACACCTCCCATAGGAATGTAAGGAATTGGACTATTCAATACATAATCCCCCATGGTTAGCTTGATATTATGGAATTTTCAAAGAAATTTATAGTCCCTCCATTTGCAACCATCACTTGACACTCTAGTGTTGGGTATACGAAGAAATTCAATTCCTTGGCTACCATACAATGAACAAAATTATGGGTACTACCTGAATCAATTGACACTATTAAATTTTTCGTCTTGATATATATTTCTATATTAAGAGTTTGAGGAGTGGTAATTCCTTCTAATGCATTACATTATATGGTCAGAATCATTTCCTAGTGTATATCCTCTTCTTTTTAAGTTTCTTGTTCATTTTCTTTCTCCTCTTCACAATATAAGTAAAATAATTTCTTCTCAACCCACTTATGAACTTTAGTGTATTTTCTATCACAACTGTAGCAAAGCCATTTTTCTCTTTTTCCTTCCAATTTTTGTGGCTTCAACCTTGTAGGTTGTGGAAGTCTAGGAGTAGCAACACTTACATCTTTATAGATGTGAGTGGCAGGCTTCCTTGTCACCATAAATTTACTTCCAATTTTTTTTGCCAACCTCAATGCCTTCTCCAATGAATTAGGTTCCTAAAGGTAAACATCATGTTGGATGTTATCCTTTAAAGTCCCTATGAAGAAAATAATCTTGTGTTCCTCTGGAATATCAGCTACCCTTATATTCAATTTTTGGAATTCCTCAATGTGCCCCACCATTGAACCCTTTTGTTTGAGATTTATCAATTGGCTAAAAAAGGTGTTTTTATTTGTATCCTAATAATGTGTTATAATTTCCTTCGTAAAAATTTACCAAGTGATAATTTTTTTACAAGAGAAAAGCCATCGATACCATACAAATGTATTTTTTTCTAAATGTAAAGTTGCAATGCGTACCTTTGTGTGTTTTTCACATTATGGAGATCAAGATATTTCTCCATATGTAGTATCCATGTTACGAGATACTTGCCATCAATCTCCCTCATATCGATATTTGTAATATGGTGTGCCTTCAAACCAACATTATATTTTATGAAATCATGATTAACATTTATTTTTTTCTTATCATCAGCTTCCTCTACTACCTTTTTGCCATTAGGAATCATTTCTTGTATCAACTTTTTCAAACCTTCCTTCAAACCTTCCATCTACGCATTTAGATCATTCTTCATGTCTTCCATGTTTCCTTTCATTTTTTCATCGATGTCATCCATCTTATCTTCCATTCCCTCCATCTTATCTTTCATGACATTTTTCAAACCATCCATCTTAGCTTCCATGCATTTCTTCAAAAATTCAATTACATTTCTTTTTCTCTTTCCGAGAGCGAAATTTGGTGCACTTGGTCCTCTAATTTTGATATATCATGTTGCACTTCTTCCTCTTCATCAGTCATAGTAGAGTATTCTGAGGGCTTAATGGGTGTTGAATTATTTTTAGCAGGAATTTTAGAACCCAATATTGATATATGTGCCTCAATATGTCCTTGGAATCACTTCAAACTGATTTTTCAAACAAGACTTATGAAATTTGAGAAACAAATAAACACATTTTTCTTGCTTTTGAGGAGCTCAATATTAAAAATAATGTATCTCTGTAATCTTGGATCCCCAAGGTTTTATCTTCAGTATTTTAGTAGCCCTTTGAATTTTCTTTCTAATGCCACATGTCTGAACTGATTTGGATTCTTCAAGGAAAATTTATGCCCAATCTCGCACAATGAGCTAATTATGGAGCGGTTCATTAGCATGAACTTGTAAAGCTTGACACTTGTCACTGTTTCCTCCTTCGACTCTGAAATTGATACACATGAAACCAAATTCCATTTAATTTTGACAATGTTTTACAGAATTTCAATCTGATGCTGAGAGAGAGAGTTATTATAATTTTCCCAAGGTCACATTTTTGAGATGAAATTTGGAAGCCTACAGAAACCCTAACTTACACAAATCATATCTTTGAAAATATTGCGAAGCAATATCTGAATTTTTTACACGACATTCCTCAGGATTTCTTCACAAATTTTGTTTTTTTTAGTTTCTGAAAATTTGTAAGAAAAAAGTTATAGAAAAAATTCCATGATGTCCTATTTGAAGTAGCGAAACCCTAGAATCCAAAGCTCTGGCACCAAATGTTATGAAACCAGCTCCAAAAATAGAAGAAAAGAGAGATCAAGGCCTTAGAAATTAGCAATTTCAAGGGGACAACCTCCTTTACATTACATAAATGAAAAAGTGTTGGATGATTCAAACGACAAAGCCTCCTTTCTATATATAGGAGTCCATGGAGTTACAATATAATGCTAGCCAACCTAACAATAATAATGTAACGACACAACAATAACAATAGTGGGCCTTTATGGGGTACAATAATACAAGATACAAACTATAGGGGTACAACAATAACAATAATGGGGATAAACTAACAACAATTAGGGACTAGACTAGTAATATAGGGACCTAACACTAAGGAACCTACTATCCTGATATGATATAATGGACTGTGGGATTCCAAAGTTCACCCACACTCATTCAAAGAAGAGTTTAACAATGGCTTATATTGTGATATTATTCTCACAGGTGTCATAATGGATATTTTAGAGAATCTATCGACGGTCACAAAAACACAGTCATTACCATGCTTGGTAGAAGGAAGGCCCGACTTGTAATCCATGGAGATGAATTCCCAAGGTCAGCTAGGTGTAGGAAACGAAGTATATATGCCTTGCTTACAGATGGTCAATTTGGAAATGCAACAAGTAGTGAAGGATATGATTTACTTAACAACATCATGTCAAAGTTTCATCCAATGGAAATAATTTTGCAGTACTGCCATTATTTTCTCAACCCAGAAATGTCTAGTGACCCAACTATAGTGCACTTCAAAAATTATCTTGGACCACTCACTTGAAGGAACACAGAGGTGTCCCATGTGGCATAATAATCCATCCTAGAGGTGAAAATATAGAACTTTTTTACCCTCCATGAATGTATGGTAAATTTTGTCGAATTATGGATCAATTTTGAAGAGAGACAACCAACCTAAATTCTCGTACCCACAAGAGTCGAAAAAAATTGTTACTGCCATGATTGGTAGTCAGCTGAGGCAAAGTGAAACATTATTTGTGTTTCCCTTCTCGTACTTACAGGTATGTGAACCATTTTTTATGTCGGTCATTCTGCAACTTCCATCGTGTCTATATGAACTGCAAAGGTCAATGATCTATGTGGATTAGTGATTTCTTCTCAAAAATGTAATTATTTCCTTGTCAAAAGGCCTACATAATCGAATACATTTTTTATTATAGGTGAGATACTTTCATACTATGTCTAAAACTGTCTCACTGTGGTATGCCACTAGATGCCCCCGTTGAGTAAGTACTACCCCAAGAGAATAGTTAGAGCCACCTGTCTCAATCTAAAATGGTTGTTGCAAGTCTGGTAACGTGAGCACTAGTTTAGAGTAGAGGCGACGCTTCAACTCCATGAACACCTTCTGTTGATAATCAGACAAAAATAAATTTTCTTTCGCTCATCCCTTGGTGACTTGAATCAAAGGCCTAGTGATATGACATAACCCAAACACGAACCTACGACATAAATTAGTAAGACCTAGAAAGTTGTAGAGCTCTATTAGAGTTGTTGGAGCTAGCCAATCCCAAATGACCTGGAACTTCACTCGGTCAGCATGCACCCTCTGATCATGAATAATGTATCCCAGATATTGAACTTGGGTCATGCCAAAAGCGAATTTCCCCAAATTGGCACACAAATTATGTTGTCGTAGTGTTTAGAGGACTAGCCAAATGTGGTGGAGGTTCTCTTCCAAAATCAGGTTGAATATTAGGATGTCATCTACATACACCACCATGAATGAGTTAGTAAATGATCGCAAGATGTCATCCATCAGCCTCATGTAGGTTGTGGAGGAATTCCTCAACCTGAAAGGCATGACCAACCATTCAAAAAGGCCCTCCTTGGCTTTGAAGGTTGACTTCCACAAATCGGAGGGTTTGATTGGTACTCGGTGATATCTGGACTTCAAGTCAATATTTCTGACATATTTGCCCCCATTGAATTTCTCGAGAAGGTAGTTGATCCGCGGGATTGGATACCTATTTTGGACAGTGATCTTGTTCAGTGCCAGATAGTCAATTCAGACTCTCCAAGTCCTTTACCTCTTCTGCACCAACACGATGGGGATCCCACAGGGGAATGAAATCGACCAAATGTGACCTTTCTGTAGTATCTCCTGAATCTGCCTCTTGATTTCATCATTCTCTAGAGCATAGCACTGATATATCGATCCATTTGGTAGTAGCATGCCTCGGGTCAGATTGATGAAGTGCTTGACCTGACCATGCAGAGGTACCCATGTTGGTGAGGTGAAGATGTCCCCATATTCCTACATGACCTTGTCCATTTTTTGTTTCCGTGCAAAGGAGAAATTTCTCGTGGGTACAATATTATTATTTCCCCAAGGGTGGATCATTAGGAAAACAAATTTCCCAGTTTTGGAAGTGAGCTTACTGCATATTTTTGTAGTGATCAAAGCGGTGGTAGTAGGCAGTGCTACCTCTGGTATCCTGTAAAATGCATTTACCAAAGTCACAATAAAAACATGAGAACTAGACTCATAAACAACACGTTGCTTCCAAAATTATGGTTGGCCTAATAATACATCACAAACATGAAGAGGAGAAATATCACATAATACCTCATCCGTGAAGGGATTGATGTTGTAGGGAAGGACACATTACTGGAAAACTCAAAGATATTTCCCTTGATGAAGACACCCGATGGTGTATAGTTGTGGGTGTACTGTGGTTGGTAGGCCTAACCGCTTTACGACCTCTTCTGAAATGAGGTTCTTTTGGCCCCACTGTTGACAATGAACTACAACGGTGAACCCTTCACCAGCATTTGGGAGTTGAAGAGGCGCTCTCCCTCTTCTAAATCTTTGGGTTCCTCCTTTCGGATATTGGTGGTGGAAATAGTGACATTGGGCTCTGAATCAATAATATTGTTCCCTTTTTCATTCCCCTTGTTAGGTTGTGACTCAGAGTCCAAACATGTATATGACTCAGGAACCTTAATCTTGGCCACCAGTAACTGCTTGGACCGAAACTCACTTGTGTTGTGAGCAGAGCTCTTATGGAATTCACACCACTTTCCTCTGTCCTTCTTTAGCTTTGTGGTTTTTGTTTTTTTCTTGCAGCTTTGGCCGGTTGTCTTGGGTCACCCGACCTTGGATTTGTACTCTGTTCTGCGGTTTGGGGGCACCTTTCCCTTCCTTCAAATTCACAGATCCAAATTCTCACTTCTTCTGTTTGAATTTCTTCTCAATATTGGAAGCACACCAGTATTCTGCACCGAGCGAGGAGATGTCAAGGAAATCCATTTCCTCTTGAAAGTATATGTGCAGACAACTACAGTACTTTAACATAAAATGTTTCCCTGAATATATGATAACCAACTTTTTGCGCCGGGTTTTGAACAAATTCTTCAACTGATGCACATCTTGATCCCTTTGATGTTGCAGCGTCGTCCATTGTATGTACTTGCCGTCATACGTGCCCACAAGACAATATTTTTCCTTGATGGCACCTAGGAAAGAATTCCCGGTAGGTACGACCCAGAACAGGGAGGTTTCTCTGTCGTCCTTTTGCTCACAGTAGGCTTCCCATTAGTCCTTGACATGGACGACAACTTTGAGGAGTGAAAAAGTAATATTTTCCCGAATAGAAAAGTCTTGAACTAAGAAATATCATTCTAATAGATTCAATTATCTATTAAATAGACATCTCCATCTATTTGGCCCTAAAATATGGGAATGTCAAAGTTTACTTGTACCTTAAAAGGAGTGGCACCTCCACAGTGGCTGTTGGATGAAGGTGTTTCACCGATGGGTAGTCGTTGAAGGATCTAGGAAACATTATCCATATTTGCGTTCCTTTGCTTCTGAAGGGCCTCCTTGAGAAATATTTTGATAAGATCTCATGCTCTCTCATATTTATTTTCTTCCACCATGGGAGGTCATCAGGGTTTGCGAGGGTGACCTTGCAAAGGTTCAACTAGATTGAGTCATAACTCCTGATATCCCAACCTCGTTGAGGAAATGAAAAGAAAAATAGAGAAAGAGAAGACCGTTGTCATACCACTAATATAGCATTATTCAAGAACACAATAAAATATAGAAATAAACATAAACACAAATATGCATCAGGAATAACACTTCATTTTTTTAAAATGAAATCCTCAAAAATTCTTACAGACATAATGGAAAATAAACTCTCTCAGGAGATGGTAGCTTATCTCTGAGAAGAGATATGGTGGCTACATGCCTCTGGTATGTGTTACTATGAGGCTCACGGGCCTTTTTATTATTTAAAAACATGGGAAAACCTTAAACATACAAAAACATAACCCTAGGATATCAGGTGCCAAAACTATGGGCCCTTCTTGGGTAAATTGTTACATCAACTTCCCCGAGACATAACTTTGTCATACAATATTTGTTTGATTCACATAATACCTCATTATAAATATCTATATGAAGAATACAACATTTGAGTGAGAAAAATTAGTCGTAGAGACATGCTGCACCTGGTTTTCCCAAAAAGAGTCGTTTAGGGCCTCAAAGTGGCTCCAGAATTTCACGACCCGAAAAAAAGTGCCAAAAATAGTAAATTGTGCTATAGTTAAGGAAAATGAAAACCTAAAATAAACAATGGTGGGTGTCCTAGTGGAGTAGGCGGGTGGCCACCAATATCCACCTCAATCATATAAGCATCAATAAAATGAAACCATAATAACAATGAGAAATAAACATGAGAAACATAAACATGCACATACAAGATCACAAGTATTTCTGGTGGAAGCCCTTTTGGAGGAAAACCACCCTTCTGCTATTGCGCTACTCAATTCTTCTATGAAGATTCTGAAAAATTTACATGGATTAGCTTACAAAAAAAATCAGTAATACTTGGCTTCCTCTACATTATGCTAGCATCTCTCAACTCGAAAATTTGTTTCTCTCGGGGATGTACGGAATACCATCCGGTGGAATCTTCCACAACCAACAATCCTTGCCCAATGACCATTGGATTTCCCAGCTCCTATTGGATGGAGAAGACTCTTCCTACTATGAACCAAACAAACATTTTTATATATTGACGCCTCCACGCCTTCTATTCCTCCATGCGAACCACGTTTCATATATTTTCATATTGGGTTTTCAATTTGCTCAACATGAGTAACACAACAACTCTAATATCCTACTCATAACAATTTAATCAAAATCTATCCAGGAGGAGGGAATTTATTAACTTCTACACACACCATAATACTGGTCTCAAACACACCTCAGGGCTGCCAAATTTCTCCTACAACCAATAGACAAATTTTAAATCATCTTCCCAATTCTATCTTTTATTTCTTCTCAAAAATATTTGATATATTTCTACATGAAAAATGAGAGTATATGTTGCATACTCTACTTAGTCACAATGCTCTCGTAATAGCATAGTCACACACTATCAAAGAAGCCAACAAAATAGACTCACAAGCTTCTTATATTTATCATTTTTCTGTGTTGAGTAGCTTAATAAATGCTACAGGGTATGGAAAACTCAACAATCCTATTCACATGCTTCAGATCTAGTTGAGGAAGGCTTATTAACAAATCAACCTCTAACACCACTAGCCCTTTGATATATTCAACCTTGATTAGCTTCTAGAGGGCTGACAAACTTTTTTATGACCATATACTGAATATTTATGATCAATAACATCACCAAAACACCAAATTTAGTTGAGAACCATGAGAAATGCAGAGAAAAACTCATAAAAACAACTCAATATTTCCCTTAGCATTACATCCATGTGACTGATATCTATAACCACTCCCATATGCTTATCTTCCAATGAATAGAGCATAAAACCACTCCCTTAACCCATCATGCATGTGACTATGGTAGAGGCGAATCACAAACATGTTTACTTAACTCGGAACGTGCCCAAACTCCTTCAAGAGCTTGACTAGACTATATAGAACCTATAGAAGTATCTAAAATCTCTACAACACTTCACCAATTTAATTCACCAACTCCATCATCATCCTAAGTCAAACTAGGTTGAATAGGTTTCTAGCCAGACACTATACTAAGAAACTCAGCCATCAAACTTCTTTGCAACATCCATGCCATTAGTATGCAGCTCCAATACCTGCGATACATTCTCCATAATTTTCACAAGAATCTCAAGCATCTAGAAACACATGTATATCCTCTCCAATACCAATGTATAACATCATTAACATGTGGAGACATAATCTGAGACATGGATACCAATCAACAAGGCTCCTCAACACTAACTCTTGTAGAAGCCACTAACATATATATGTAGCAACATTATCAAGGATATCATGATCATGGGAAGGCCCCAAACTAGTTCAACGCATCATCATCCAACTCATCATGACATGGGACCATCTCCAGGCTAGTCAAAACTAGTAGACATGCCAACAACCATCTGCAAGCTAGTCCAAGCTAGTAGACATGCCAAGGACCATCTCCAAGCTAGTATACATGATAGGTACCATGTACACCTCAATTATCTTCTGCCACACATAAAAATCCATAACCATTTCACCTGAAACACAAGAAACTAGGTTGAAATCAATGAAAAACAACCATACATTGACAACACTACAACACATATCGATAGCAAAAATATCCCCCTTTGGCATTTATGTCAACCCCCAAGTTGAAATAATCATCTAAGAAACATCCTCACATTCTCCCCCTTTGATAACAATGGCATAGGGATGAACATGTCAAGGACAAATGATATATACTCCACTCAATATAATATGCAGGTGATTAACAACACATCATCATCCAACTCATCATGACATGGGACCATCTCCAAGATAGTCAAAACTAGTAGACATGCCAAAAACCATATGCAAGGTAGCCCAAGATAGTAGACATGCCAAGGACCATCTCCAAGCTAGTATACATGATAGGTACCATGTACACCTCAATTATCTTCTACCACACATACAAATCCATAACCATTTAACCTAAAACCCAAGAAACTAGGTTGACATAAATGACAACAAACCACACATTGGCAACATTGCAACACATATCAATAGCAACAATACCACCCTTTGGTATTGATGTCAACCCCCCAGCTGAAATAATCATCTAAGAAACATCCTCACATTCTCCCCCTTTGATAACAATGACATAAAGATAAACATGTCAAGGATGAATGCTATATACTCTACTCAGTATAATATGCAGGTGTTGAACAATGAAGCGTGAGACTAAAATATGACAACACTCCCCTTGGAAGATATGTGAACTCAAATCCCCCTCGACACAATATATGTCAAAAAAAACAAACTAATGTCACAAAATACATCTCCTAGCAGCAACAAAAAAGTCATACGCCAATAAAAACAATGACTATCTACAAGCAACATCTCTCTAAAGTAGACATGTTAGTAGCAAATCCATGATGAAAAGGACACAACAATATGACGATCTATACTCCACTGAATACAAACATGTCCATGGTTGAATGTAAAATGAAGCACATAACTGAAAATTCCTCCTTGCCATATGCAAGAGGCTACTCCACATGGACCAATGACTAAGACTCAACGACATGCAATAATGTACATGGATTCTTGATCCTATTACATGGCTTCAAAATAATTGTACAATGACAACATAAGCCAATACATGGTTTAACCAAATCTTATGACTCACCATAAAACATATTCCAATCATGGCTCAATACTCTATGACTCATATCAAATCATTTACAATAAGAATATATGGACTCACGAGAAAAATACAAGGCTCCATCAATGATATGTAATTTTAATAACTAACATCAAGTGATGAAGCATTAGAATACATGGCTGAAATATACACTCATTACAATGGCTATACACCAAGGATCACCTCTATGTATGACATAATATAAGTACAATAAATAGATTATGAGCAATATGTCTCTTATATGATAACAAGATAATAACAATATGTATCATATGACGATATGTGATAGTCTTTCCAAAAGACCAGCCATAAATCATGATATTATCAATATTAGTCATAAACACATGATAATACACCATTTTCCAATAAAATAATATATTAGAATCATCATAAGTCAACACGATGTCACATAAATCAACCGAAAATATAAAATTTCTATGGCAGCAACAATAACCATCACATGGACCATGAACCTCTACAAGATAAGAAAAACTAGTAACAAAAAACAAGGATAAAATGATGTAATTAAAACAACAACATCACATTATCAATCCATGCTCATATACATAAGCATCATCATATGTAGCAGCAATGAAAAACATACATCGTAAATATGATGCACCATCATCATAATAATCTCCATGGACAAACACATGCATAAAATTATCAACCCAAGATTCTTGATAGAAGCCAATTGCATATATAGTATGCTATCCATGCATAACCAAAATGCATGCTCCTACAACAATGATATATAAAATAAACATATAGTAATAATATTACATATCCAACTCCTCCAAGGAGCCATGGAGCCATCGAAATATTGGAAGCATATAAAGTGCTCCTCCTAAACATGTATCATTTCTCCTCCTGATCAAACCGTAGCAAACACACCATTAGTAACAATAATTGATCATAAATAAAACATAATAAAAGATATAATAATCAACAAAAACTAACTGCATGCAAAAAAAAATATGTCGTATACTCCCCCTGCACCTATGAATGATTCACATCTATTTTGTAGTATAAAATATATACCATGCAAAAGAAGACTGTAATATGTGCCTATATTTTCTACTATAAATGTGATGAAGAAAAGTACTCTCTTCATCTCTTCTTACTTTTCACTCTACCCTTCAAAAAATACACATTTTTTGGGGTCTTGACTCCTGTTGTAATTACCCTCATTGATCCTTCCTTCCTAATGAAGCAAACTTTGGAGTTGAATACCACTTCCCTACCTCCATCAACCATTTGGATCACACTTAGAATATTGTTCTTTAGACCCTTAATGAGCCATACATCTTGAGCATTGGTCCTATTCTAACCAAGGTTGGCCTTGGCACTTCCCAACACTCTTGTTAGTTCACATCCTTCAAAAACAACATGACCATTTTTGTTTTCTTTGGGAAATGAAATTTTATCCTATCTCCTAAAATGTGATGAGAGAATCTGCTATCAATATACCATTTTCATCCTCATCAAGTGAGAAAATATCAATACCACATCTTCCTAACTGTACCTCCTTTTTCTTCCACAAAAATCTTAGTTTGTTTCATTGTTGTGCATGTCTTTTGGGATATTGCTTATGTACTGATGGTCTCATAGATCTATGAATAAATAAATCCATGGCCATGTGTCTAAGGTTGTGAAAAATAAAACATTCTACTTTACCAAGACAACAAGCGAAAGGATATAATCCTTTGTTCCTCATGCTAGATTTCCAATTCTTGTACTAGATCTACAATCAATGACTTTGTGGCCAAAAAGTTTACAAGCATAACGGAAACCATTAAATGAGATTGTATATGTGGAGGAATATCCAATTCTTTGCTTTCCATATTGCTACATGGTTGTGTGAAAATCACTTCTACAAAATGTTGACATATGTCCAAATTGATGGCAATTAAAACACACAATTTCATTCATAAACGAAGCAAATGAATTTTGATTTCTTCTTTGAATCTTACTACTATCAACTTTAGGAGCGTATGATATTCTTGGTATTAAAGCTCCTTTTGAATATCTTTTTTTGCTTATACATTTGCTGCATCTTTTCTTCTAAATTGTCATGGTTGCTCACAAATTTCATTGTATGCTTCTTTGAATGTATCTTTTTAATTGTTCCTACATATAAAATTCATCTCGAACCTGCTACTAGGTTGACATAAATTCCAAACAAACAATTAATCAAGAAATAAATTCCAACAAAAACACCACTTTAATGGTACATCCACATCATATTAAATCTAATCCACACCATCCAAAAAAAAACTAAATTATACCTAAAAAATGAAGTAGATAGATTTAAAATAATGTTTCTAAAATCATTAGAAAATGGACAAAAACTTAATACGCTTATGAAGAAGATTTCTAATTAGAAGTTGGTCTCTAATAATGTCTTGTATGGGAGGGTTCTTTTACTTCCCAAATGTGTTGTTTATCCCCTTTGTTGCGGGTATATGTAGCTTCATTGATACCAAAATTTCTACAAAGAGGATAAGCTCTCTCAATGTTGAGTGAAAATTTTGCAACATTTACTTACTTTGGATGGATGGTGGAGAATGGAGTGTTGTTTGTGTTTGTATAAGAAAAATAGTGGCTACAACCTCTGGAAATTATCATAATAAGTAATAATTTATTGACTATTTCATGTTTAGAATCTGATTTTAGAATTTACACCTGTTCACTTTAGGTTAGTTTACTTTCATTGAAAATTTTGAGTGGAAACAAAAAATAGGGCCTTCGTAGAGTTTGTCGGTGAATTCTACAGTTGAAACACATCTATTTTAGTGACTTTTCTAATGGAAATTCAGAAATAAGTGGTAAAAAATACAATCATATTTTTTGAGGATGAGACTTTGACATGTGTTTCTTGAACTAACATGACATAGAGGATGTTTTATATTTATGTAAGTGGACTCATTTTGGGTGATATAGAAATAAAAACACCCTAATCATTTTATGGATTTCCAATTATACATTCTTGAAACTACCAGTAAGTAACTTGCTAATTGCTACTTTATAAAATTCAATGCATGTAGTGATTTTCATTTATTACATGTTTATGTTCAACATTCATTCCTCAATATTGCTAAAAAATGTTGGAGTTAATGCTTACATTCTATATTTGAGAAGCTGGTTTGTGATGGTTGAGAAATTCTCTCAACCTCTCTCTTTAAATTAGGAATAAGTTGGATCTCAGAAACTCTATTTAATAGATTAATCTGAATGTAATCTGTGTGTGAGTGTGTTTACACATACACCATTTCTGTATAATATATAGGTGTGTTTAATAATGAGTGATTCTAGTTATTTCTATCATGGTATTAGAGCATAGGATCAGAGGCCTGTGTGTTGTGAGTCTAAGTCCTTGGAGAATAAGAATGCAAATTGATTTCATATATTGAATTCTGACGGTTTTCAACATCACTCGATGAGGATCGGACCACATATGACGACATAGTTAGTCAAAGATGTAATCTAAAATTCAATAGTGTGTTGGTTGGCGTGAATCGCTTCAGTTTAATTGTTTTTTATTCTTTTTGTCATCTGGACAAAGTCGCTGATGTATGTTGGGTGAATGAATTTAATATTACACCATTACTCCAATAGTGCACCCAAGCTACTGTTGCGTGATTGATTTATCCTCCATTGAAAAGCTATGAGGGTCCCCTTGTAAATAATATTGATTGAATGAATGCGAGTTGATCTAAATTAATTCTATAATTACGAGTATGCGCCAGTGGATCTGAATTATACAAGATTATAAATGGGACTGAGGGTCCAAGTATGCTTATAAATGGGCAACACGACATGGCCATCCCTCTAGTCCACTTTTTAGGTGTTGAACTTTATTCAACCCTACTTTCAAAATCTCGCTACATTGGCTTAAATCAAAAAATTGATTGGCCTCATAAGGAACACGCTTCTTAAAGAACTGATTCTGTGGAGACAAATGTGTGTCAATGCCACCAGATTTGTAAACCACTAAAGGACTTGATTTCTCAACATAGAAACAAACAGGGCAAGATAAATTGAGAAATATCAAGCTATATATTTTTTTTAAATGCCTTGGAATGGTATCTGCAAACGAGAGTCTCTGTTTTGTGTTATCTGATATGTTGAAATATTTGTGATTTAAGTAGTATTATAAATTGTTTGTAAATGAAGTGAGGATGAATTTTCAAACTAGATAAGAAGGTCATGATGTAATAGTTGAATCTAGATACATTTTTGTATTTAGACGACCTTCTATATAACTAGTGAATACAACGGTTTGCACCCATGTATCGTGGTAGATGGGAGCGCGTCCATAAAATGACTAGCAATTCAACTATGTGTCTGAAGCTACTACTTAAGATATCAAGTGGCAGTAAGGCTCAACATGGATGGTTGTTGAGATAGTATGGTGGTTGCAGATCTAGGGAAGGATCCCTCATTCATTTAAGACGTAGAGTGGTCTTCTAATGAGGTTATGCGACCGATTGGGATACTTTCCAGTAATTGACTTCAGAAGGTCCTTGATTTGGGATTTGAGGAAGCGAACTCGGTAATCCAACTTGCCAACTACACCTTTACAAGGGTTATGAGACAACATGATGGAGAATCCACTGATAAGCTAAAGAATGATTGATTATTTTGTTATTTATCAGTAATTTCAATAAATCCATGTAATGTAATCATTAAGGGGGGATGTTGGAGTTAATGCTTACATTCTATATTTGAGAAGTTGGTTTTTGATGGTTCAGAAATTCTCTCAACCTCTCTCTCTAAATTAAGAATAATTTGGATCTCAGAAACTCTATTTAATAGAGTAATCTGAATGTAATCTGTGTGTGAGTGTGTTTACACTTACACCATTTGTGTACAATATATAAGTATGTTTAATAATGAGTTATTTTAGTTATTTCTATCAGAACATTATTCCATATCGTTAATATATATAATCCCCACTACTACCTATAAATCAAAACCAAATCGACTATAGGAAACAAACATGTATGACATGTCAATTGAAACACAAAGTTCATAGGTGTAGATTAATTGACAAGTGTGAGTGTAGGAAGAAGTTATTACATGCAAAAATAAGATTGAGATATAAAATTTGAATTTTGGATTATTTATTAGAAAATAAAATGAAATAAGAAATTTAATAATATCAATAATATCCATATATTAAGTTTCATATTTTATAGAATTACAAATCATGTGTGAATTTATGATAATAAGAAATTGAAACTCTAAAGGGTGTTTAGAAAAGGGAACTATCCTTGATCCTTAGGGAAAAAAGTCTTATTACATAACATTTAGGGACATAAATTAATAACCATCTGGAGGGATATTTCTTCATTTAGAAGCTAATATGAGTAAATGTAGAAATAATATGCATACATATTGTCTTCTACTCAAGTATAATAGTAAGTGATGAAATATATGACCACATATTCTAATGAAAATATCTCGTATTTCATTGTAAAGCTTAAAAAAATGATCTCTATATTCTTTTGAGACTTGGGGGAATTCAATTTACAAGATAAAAAATTTTCAAATAAATAAACCCAGATAAATGTTGAGTTACTCCAACGAAATAGAGATTTATATGATTAAGACATCACTTAAACTCATTTCCATTTAATTAACCATTATTTCACACCATCACATCGGCATAAACAACACATGTCCCCATAGTTTAATCATCATAGAATATTGAATAAGGATATGTGATTTCAATGTACTTGCTCATTAGTTCTACTGATGTTGGACTTTTATCCTAGGTGACATTTTAAATCCATGCGTATACCTTATAAGTACCCATGTGAGATAATTGTGAAATTCATGATTTGTAATACTATTATACTTACTTCAAACCCCTTAATAACACTTTTTGTGAAATTGAAAACCATTAGTTGTCGCCTCTCTGGATTGAAGTAGAAACTAAATTGCATTTATTTCTCTTTTTCTGCTAGAGGTGATCATCATCATTATTGTGATGGGATTTCATGGTGTTCATGTATATTGCTTGAAAATTGTGATCATTTATCTACGTGTGACCATCAAATGGAGCTCTTCAAGAAGAACCATGGAATATCCCCTACTACTGCTTTATCACTTAGGAGTAACAAGGAGCCAATCTAGGTTACAACAACAAATCCAAACCCTTCTTTATAATTTTCTCACACATATATGGGGCTTGGTTTATTATTTTTCTATTTATTTATCTTTCTCTCATGCACTGAAAGGTCTAACTATCAATATATGTATTTTGTATTATAAATATTTGGTTAATTTTTTGTCTTCTGTCACTTTCAAGTGGGTACACTTTTGGACATGGTCAGGTTTCCACAGCTGAATGTGTTGCAAGTTTTGAGGAGTTGAAGCATTTTCTTACTCAATGAGAAGTGTTTAGAATATTAAATGCAAAGAATACTTTGTGGTATGCACAATTTATTGGAAGGAAGGACTTGTAGGTGTCTTAATATAGGAAGGCTAAGTGGTATGTTTGAATCTCAAAAGTTGAATGAGCATGAGAAAAACTATGTGCCTCATGATTTAGAATTCGCTACCATTTTTCATGCATTAAAGATGTATAAATATAATCTCCTTGGAAGGAAGTTAATTTTAATGATATATCATGGGGGTGTGAAGTATTTATTTGATCAACCAATGTTAAATTCTCTACAAGCTAGATGTGTAACCTTAATTAGTAAAATTTATTTTAAACATAAATATATAAATGCCATGGATAAAATAGTTGTTGATACACAGATAAATATGATACAATTGTCTCATATAGTAATAGTGAGTTCACATGGAACAAATATTGAAGGAAAGATTAAAGTTATCAAACAATAAGAGATGAGGTAACAAAAAATAAAAGGGGATTTGCAGCAAGATCTTGAAGGAGAGATAAATAAGAATTTATCCCTTAGAGGAAGAGATATTACAATTTAAAGGCATGATATATATTAATTGTGAGATTTACTTGAAGAGTCTCATGTTAAATGAGTTCCATAAAAATCCTTATTCCAACCACCCATTGCATCAGAAGATGCTAAATCCATTAACAAGTCATATTATTTTCCCAATTTTAAAATATATGTAGATGTATTTATTTCCAAATGCATAGAATGTAAGAAAGTAAAGGATGAATGAAACCACCAAGTAGGATTTCTACCAAAAATTACCAATTTGGAATGGAAGTGGGAAGTTATTTCCCTGTATCTTATTACACAGTTTCCAATGAAAACCAAGAAACATGATGCAATCATGGTTGTGGTAGATACGTTTAGAAAGGAATCTCACTTTGTGTCTTTCAAATCCACCCATATAGCAAGTGTTGTGGCTAAAATATTCATAAAATAAATAGTGATCCTACATGGAGTACCCAAGAAAATGATCTTTGATTGAGATGCAAAATTTACCTCAAAATTTTGGAATGAGTTGTTTACTGATTTAGGGATAGAGATAGCCTTTAGTACTGCATACCATACAAAAACATATGGGAAAACTAAGAGGAAAAAATAAGTGTTGGAATAAATTCACATTATGCAATGCATGCAGTAACCGAGGAAGTGGGAAGAGTTTATTTCCCTAGTGGATTTTTCTTATAACAATGGGTGCAAAGAATCCTTTAGGGTGAGCCCATTTGAGGTTATCTAGGGGAGGAAATGCAACATGAAATTATAACCATAAGGAAAAAATAAAAGGTGGCAAAAAATAGGTAGAAGAGCTATATGGACTAAAATAGAGTACACAAAGAGTTTAAAATAAGGGAGAATGTATACCTACAAGTTAGTCCCAAGAAGAGTTCTTTCAAGTTTGGTTGTTGTCGCAAGCTTTCACTGTGATTTTGTGGGCCATTTTAGGTTTTGTATAGAATAGGAGAAAATGTGTATAAATTAGCCTTGGCACCTATATTGAAGTTTCAAAATATTATTTAATGTTTCTTTACTTAAAATATATATATATTAAGTCGATAATGCGCGCTAGGTCGATAATAATGTGATTCATTACTGTGTGCTATAGATAGAACTAGAGGGAGAGTTCCAAGCATAACGTTTGTTATCACTCAGATTTTCCTTGAAGTTGTTGGAAGAGGAAAGGGGTCTGAGGTAACCAAAAACCAAATTTTAGGTACAGAATCTGGCCAATCTATACCCAGAGAGGGCTCTCTCTGTAAGATTTAGCTTTGTTTTTTAAAATATATTAGGCTAGTTATGAAATTTTAGGGATTTTGATTGTGTTTGGGTGATGGAATTCAATAACAGAGGGGTATGAGTGAGTAATTTTAGTCCATTGGGCTAATGGAGTCAAAGAATATGGCTCAACTGGATGTAGTTTCTTAACAAGGGATGGTTTCACAGGGCAAGTTAATCAGATAGGGAACAATTAAAAATATTAAAATGAATGGAATGGACTCGAAATAGGTGAAGGGAAACTAAGAATCCTTCAACATATTCGAAAGAGGGAATTTGATTGATTGTTTACAAAGAGAAATTAAGAATTCATTATCATATAATCAAGATGAATAAACTAGAAAACAGGAGCAATTAATAATTCACTATTTAAAATAGTTCAGAAGAAAACATTAAGAATAACAACGATTGAAAACAGATTGCCCTTAAGCACTTTCTGAATTATTCTTTTTCGTTTATCATTCAGATATGAAACATAGATGATATAATAAACAAGTATAAAACTCTAAAAAATAAGGGATAGATGACTTATTGATCCGTAGTCTGACTCAAGAATCCTGTGAAAAGTCTTTTGCATCAATTCTTTATTCAGCTAGGCATACGAAATTTATCCAACAACGATTTATTCCAAAATAATCAGTATTACAACAAAGTATAAGAATCCACCCCTCAATATTCCAATTGAGGGAGTATTTATACAAAAAATTATAAAAAATATCTCCTAACAAAATGAGATATAATATAGGATGACTCATGGATATATTACAAGAAAATAGAGACAGATGGTCTTGTAGATAAGAGAAAAGGGAACCAATGTTGTGATGTTCCTTCTTTTTATGAATGTACTAGAGGCAGGCACTATCATTTGCCTTGTTTTTGTCCTCTTTAGTAACTTTGTGCTGGCTACTCTGTTTTACAGATACTCTTTACCTGTTCTGATACTATTTGACCTCTGTTTATCCTTTTTATCCTTTTTATCATGACTTACTGTAGTAAACAATCAAAACTTCATGTAAGGATAATTTTTACAAAAGTTCCAACATCTCTTCCTGCCATTGAGCTCCTATTATTTTGGTCCTTTGAAGCTTCCTCAGAGTTTCATCAGCCTCAGTATATCTGAAGAAAGTAGGCTGAGTTGGGAATAAATTCTTTATCTCATGTTCGAGATAAAACAAAATTTTCAGACTATCATGAAGAATTTTTCTTGTGGGCAATGTCATTGAACTGGATGATGAACTGGCTTGATTATCAACATATTTATTCAATTTCTCAACATAACTTTCAAGGTTCATTAGTTTATCCTCTGAAACTAAAGGACTGGGCAATCCTTTATTCAACATAATATCCAATATTTTTGTGAAGGTATTGATCTCTTCCTGCATATCGGATCATGTTCTTTCTAAGTTCTGCATCAGAGTTCTTTTAGTAAAAACTCTTTTTATGTCCAAAATTGTTCCTATTCTGTCTTGGATACCTAGCTCCTCAAGTTGATATCTGTTTTTGGTGTTTAAAAATTGTATGAGCTGATTGGCTTCCTTAAGCACATTTCCTAATTCTTCTCTTGCCTTTTGAACTTCCTCCAGAGCCAATTTAACTAACTCATTCTGCTCATACATTATTTGAATTGATGACCAAACATCATATACTAACTGAATGATGTTGGTCCAAAGAATTTATTTTATTTCCTTCAAAGGCTTCTCCAATGTGAGATCCTTTTCCAATGCTTTGACCAATTTTTCTAATATGTTGATCTCTCTTGTTTTTTCTGCAACACTCATTTTTGAGAGGTCATATTTTTGTTCTAAAGTGGTAAATTGTACCTTTGTTCTTTGAAGCTTTGTTACATGGAGTTTCAATTCCTCCACTGACTTTATTAATTCTTCCCTGCTCAAATTTGAAGTGTGGCCCTGTGAAAGTCTTGTTGACTGATCTGTGGTTGTTGTACCGGTAATTCCTTCTACTATTGTAGATGCTGGAATACTTTCTTGCCTGTCTTTTAATGCTTTTTCAATATCTTTTTCAGTCTCATTTAGTTGCTCATTCAATTTTAAGAGCAAATCCATCAATTCTTCTTCATAATTTTGCTTAATAATTTCTACAGTTTGCGGATTCCTTGAGGATGGTAAGTTCAACTGTTTTCTCAAGGCTGCAATATCATCATCTTTCTTCTTAATGAAGGCTTCTATACCTTTGACATCTTTGGGATTATGACCCAATCCAATAATGATTTCTTCCAAAGTATTTATCCTGTTGTCCTTAGCCTGGGAACAGGCTTTTTCAAGATGAAATTGAGCATTAGTATTATTCAAGGAATCTTGTAATCTTTGAGACATCATTGATTTATTAGTCAAAGTTGATTAAATCATTTCACCTATTTGTTTATGCAGCTCAATCTGATCCAAAGGATGAATATCCTTTGCTATGACTTCAAAATTGGTTCTGATATAATCTGCAGCTGTTTGAGGCTGCTGCACTTTGTGTTTGAAGTGACTCATTACCATTTTACCCTGCTGGATGTCATAGGCTGACATCAATCTTTGTTTATTCTTAGGATCCATCTTCAAATGTTGATAGTAAACTTGAAGTCTTAGTGGATCATTTCTTTATATTTATAAATGTCTTTTAAATATCCCTGGTATCTTTCATTAGTGGTTAGAAAGATGATACTTATGCACTTTGTTGCCTTTGTAGCTCTTTTCTCTGTGAATTAGTGGATGTCCCACTGATTGTAAAAGTTTGCTGACTACCTAATTCTTCCCTCCTCTAGCTTTAAGGGATTTCTTGAATAGATTCTACTTTTGGAAGAGGATTTAATTTTTGTCTTTTAACATCAGGTTGTTCTGAAGATCCACTGATAGGGGTAGCTTCTTCCACATCTCTCTTCTTACCTTTTTCTTAATGGAGAGGAGTTTGTAAAATTGAAATTTCTGCCACATTGATCTGAGTAGGAGAAATCTGTATTTGACCCTGTTCTTTAGAAGTTTTAGGTTGTTCTGTCATTGTGAATTTCTCTGTAACTTGTATATCAGCCTCTTTCTCCTTCCCTTTAGATGCTACTGTAGCTGATGCACTAATTTCCTATAAATTTTGCTAAGAAGTTCCAGCAGAAGAAGGACCAATATATTTTCTTTGAACCTGTCCAAAAGAGTGTAGGTCAAGTATTTTTTCAATGTCTTTCATAACATTTTCAACATTGACCTGTTCACTATCTTGTTCTATCAATTTCCCTTCCATCCATTCATCCATATTGGCATATTGTTCAATTTATGGGATTCTATGATGAAGGTATGGTGATAGTTTGTTTTTCATCCTTCTATCACAAATAAAGCTATTTGGGTCATAAGCTACCCAGTAGAAATTTTTTTGCAATTTGAGATAGTCTTCTAAGATTCTTTCAGCTTCTTTTCCAGCATCCCTAGAGTTACAGACGAAAGGACCTAATTGACTCTTGATTCTGAGTTGGGCTTTTTTCTTTGCATTACAAAAATGGACCATGTTAGAATTTATCATTTGTCTGAAATACATTAAGGCAAAGAGCCTCATTGGGACATATTTTGGTAACTTGAAAGGGAATAACTCACACACATATATTATTATTTCTATGTGATTCTGGTATAGGTACCAATCACCTATCATGTATTTCTTTGAGAGTTGGAGAATTTTCTTGATGTCACTATTGACCCTATGAGGGAAGACTCCTGGTAATATTGTGCTTGCAGGGTGCACAAATAGGTCAATGAACTCATTGTAAGAATAAATAGAATCAGAGGAATTATGAGTGATTGCAGAACAAAAGATTACAGACATAGGATTTCCTTTGGCATCAAGTTTCTTGACATGGAAAGAGAAACTCTTTGATTGATAATAAAACATAATATGGTATATAACAGAGGAATATTTGAACATTCTTTCATTTTATAATCTCATGAACTGATCATGGATTTTATCAACAATGTAGGAAGCAAAAACATATTTGACAGCAAGGGGCTGTCCAGGGGTAAAAATAGACAACAATACTAGGGTTAATTGATCAACATATTCACTAGTGTTGAAACCCATTATAGAAGATATCATATTCAAAATAAGTCTGCCCACATCAGTGGAAAAGGTATAACCATAAGGGGGAGGGCCTTTGGGCTGATGTTCTGGCAACATGAAGGTTTGGAAGAGACGATTCAACTCTTCTTGGGATAAATTGGCTGATTTCTCAAGTAAATCTCCCATATAAAGGAGAGTTAGGGCTTGACCAAGCTGAAACTATAACATTTCATTGATAGACTGAGTAGTTATTGCAAAAAGGACAGTTTGACTCAGGGACAAGACTGCTCATTGATTGGGATCATAATTGGCATGGAAGTAATGGATTATTTTAGGAAAAATGTGGACTAAAGGGAGAAGATACATTGGAATATTGGATTCCCATAGCCCAAAAATGTTAGAGCTATTCAGGTAGCTATCTCTGTAGAGGCAAAAAATTCGAAGAGGATTTTCATTGAGGACAAGGTCTTTAACTTGAAAATCCCTATCTGCTAGAGGAAGATAGTCTAAATCTCTGTGAGGGGCATTCAGGGGTGCGACATTCAAAGCCACGGGAATTTCCATTTCTTGTTCTTGTGGATTCAGAAATGAATTCGGGTTTTGATGAAAAAACCGGCACAATCACAGGTTTTAGGAATACAATTGAAATTCTGGGAATTCTAGGGATGAAATAGAGACCAGATTTGAACTCTATTTCAGATTTTCCTATGCAATTAAAGAAAAAACCAGGATTTTGCAGAGTTCAATATGGGAATTTGGGTAAATACCTGTTTTCCGGGAAATGAATAGTGACTGAAACAGGTTTTGGCTATGGCGGATGAATTCTGAATGTTGGACTACAATTTTCCTAAGCAAGGTGACGGTTGATAATTTGTGACAGTTAATTTTGGAATTCGTTGCATGGGACACTAGTCACTACATGGGATAGTGAAAATGACGCGGGTTCATTTGTTTTATTTGCAAAGTCAAAGGTTGGCGGGTTTTTTATTTTTTAATAGATGACGTCAGTAAGTACGGTGGCTTTGTCATGGGAGGCAGGTGGTAAGTGGTTTTCATTGCACAGATTTTGGAGGCGGGCGGTTTTCAGCGGAGGGCGAGCGATTCCATACGATATACGAAACGTGGCGCGACACTGTTCAGAAAACCGCTTGGCCATCGGTCGTTATCGTTTGGACGTGGAGGTGCAGCGATATGGATGACAACCGTAGATCTTAGATTGGTCGATCGAATGGTAATCGGGAAAGGGAAGATAACGAGGAATTAATAGGGCGGGAGCAATGTAATTAAGTGTGAATTAATCGCGTCGGGGCAATTTGATTGGTGGATTAGGTTATTAATTAACCATGAGGGTTAATTAATCCCTTTTATATGGTGGAGTGTCAAGTTTGTTTATTAACTGGAAATTCAACCAATTAATCATAATTAATACTTATATGGTTATTTTTCAACCAAAGGGGCGGGATAATATATTAATTTGGGATTTTTATTAAAATAATACGGGGATGGGAAATTTGTAGGGATTTAAATAATAAGTTAGAAATTAATATGGAAAATGAATAAAAGCGCTAAGTGTAAAACATCAGGTTAATGTGTTCAACTTAAGCTTGCATGAATAGGGTTTTTTGTGAAATATTGCATACTTTTCCTAAGTAAAATGAAATTTTACTTAGGAAAATATTTTTTAGAAGTGAATGAACGTCATGATGAATGGTTTTAAGTACTTAGGCTTTTCCAATTATTGGGCCGAGGGTCCAGTCACTGAAAAAGTCAAGGAAATGCCTTGAGCCCCTCTAATTTTCAAATACCTTAATACTTAGGGGAAATTAGTGAAATTTTTTAGAGAAAAATGAGAGGGGAAGTTAATAATTTGACTTTGCTTTGTTTGAAATTCTTCCAGTGTAGTGTCTGCCTTTGCACTTGTGATGAAAGTAAAGATTTAACACATCTAGAGTCATTATCCATCACATGTATTTCTACAACAACATCTACCTGCCCTACCTACTTTATGCTATCATTTTTTCTTCTTTATTAGGGTGCACTTAGACTGGCAAACCCTTAACACACTTTTTCTTTTACATATAAAAATCTACCTAATTCTAACCTTATTACATCCAAGGGCTCAAATTAAACTGTTGACTCCTTTTATTTACTCTACCTATCTACTTATTTTCCAAGATTAAACAATTTGGTTAGATTTTATTCTCTATCTCTAAAACATAAAATTGAAAGATGAACAAGCCAAGCTTAAATTTTCTGATTGTTCATAAATTGTGGCATAAAATACAGGTTGCACACAATCTATTTGTTTACATAAGAGAAAAAAGTAGTGGCATTTAGACTTGCACACTTTCCTTGGCCTTTCTTTCGGTGGGGTTCATTTTCTTTTACTTTTTTGGCCATTTTTATTTTTTCACCCTTTGATTTTTCTTTTAGGGTATACCCTCTTTACATTTTTTGAAATTTTTGATTTTTTGATAATATGGAAAACCTTTGCAACAAGGAAAGGTATGAACATATTACATAGCTTATCAAGTCAATCATGATATATGACACCTATTGGTATAGGAGTCTAACAATGTCTATACATTCTAGATTGGAGATAGATCATGGTTTGAAATTGAGTAATCGAGCAAGTCAAGGTGCAGTGGAGAAAAGTTCAACCAGAGGAAGACACATGGTATATGGATGCAAAAATGAGGTTATCATACCCACTTTTGTTTTTTAGTTAAGAGAATGTAAATATGTATGTGAATCAAGACATATATGTAAATGAATGAGAAGAGTTGTGTGTATAAACATTTTATAAATATTGTGTGTTTGGATATCCAATATAGAGGATGGTGTTTCTCTAAGGGGGTGGGGTCTATGACAACCCCTTTTTTAACCCTCCTATAAATATTATTATGAATTGTAAATTCATGTATATAATTCTTATTTGAAAATGATGACTAGTTGATATGAGACACAAATTCAGAGGTCTACAAGACGATGAGTTGCTTGTAATCCATATATTCATTTAATTTTTCATCATATTTCATGTGGGATAGGAGGATCCTAATATAGTTAGTTAATGGAGGAAATGGTGTTGTTAATCAAAGGGAAATTCTATATAATTCCTCATGGATTTCAAAATGCAAGAGGAGTCAGGGTAGGTAAGATAAGGTGAGGAGAAAAATTTGAACATATGATATGAAAAGGATAAGAAAGGAAGGGGAAAAAACACTAAGAAGAAAACAACTAAAAAAATGGTTCTCCCCTTAACTGTGTATTCCTATATCTGCATGGGCTTTCAATAGTGCTGGTGGAACCCATATGCTTTGAATAGTTATGTATTATGCGTGTGTGCTTGTGAGGCCTATGTGAAGGCATGCACATTAAATCAAGTAGATATTTTAGGGGGATATGGATCGTCTATTGATAGGCGAACTAAGAAAACCATGGGACTTGTTGGTTGAGAATCACCAAGGTTGTGGCTACATTCCTTGGACTGAGAAAACCTATGCTCGTTGAGAACTTACTAAGAATTTGAGGCACCCTAGAAATAGTGTGCTAATAACATGTATAATTTGGGGCTTAGAACATTGATGTGAGTAGCACTAAGAATTTGAAGTAAAATGCACTCTTATTCTTACAAAATAAAAATAGGTGCAATTTTTTTATTTATTTATAAATATCACTCTCCAAGACTGAATTGAGATTCTCTATGAGAACCCCTATGTTGTTTTTTTGTTTGGTTAAATCCATTATGTTGTAATAGCTAGAAGCTATTTAGAACACCTAAGAAATGGGATTTATTAATTACATGTCAGTGAAAGGTGAAGAACTCCTAAGAAAAACAAATCCTCATACTCTTAGTTACAAGATAAGTTGCTTATTCATTATTCGTTTTAAATGAATGCAACATATATGTTCATTATAGTTAATAAAATGCATGTATTTTTATGAGGAATTTATGCATGCTCATTGTTGTGGTGAGAGAGGCTTTTACTCTCTGTTTTCACTAGTTAGGCCTTTGATGGGTAACTTCTGTATATAAATGGGTTTTCCTATGAATGACATGCACAACTAGGTTTAATAAAAATGTAATTATGCCACAAAACACACACACACAGATATATATATATATATATATATATATATATATATATATATATATATATATATATATATATATATATATATATATATATATATATATATATATATATATATATATATATATATATATCTGTGCGTGTGTGTGTGTTGCATGAGTTGATAAATGACCCATATTCGACTAAGAATCAAGGGCTTCTCTATAACATATATGTATATGTGTTTATGTAAACTTAGGATGGAATCACAATGTAACATGCGAATTCCCTATTGATGCAAATATATATGTATGTATGATGGTAACCCCATAAATATTTCTGAATTCTAAAGGTTGATCATAGGGGTCACTTTCATTATATGATGTATGTAATTCCTATCTCACTCTGGTGTGGACACTTCGTAACAAAACCAAAGAAGGGAGCCTCACATAGTGAGAGACATCAACATGATGTCATGATGAGAGACATCAAAGTGATGTCACCTCAAGATGACATCATCTTTGGTATTCTAGAGGAATTTTGTTGTATGCTATTAGAAAAGGGTTAGGATTCACAAGATGCGAGTGATGGAAATCCTTTGTAGCAATTGACGTAAATTCCTCCATTTTGATCCTCACAGTCTTGGACCTTGGGGTAATATTTTATTGGTTGAAACCATGCATTATAAGGCTGGGGCTAACAATAATATCCCTTATTAGAGATGATAACATTCACATCTCATTCTTGGGGCTCTAAGTGGTTTTACACTATAGTTGTATACCTGAGAAACAATGATGAGATGATGTGGCACGGTTTGAGGGATGTGGCCTACCACATTGGATTCGAATGTTGATGGAGTGAGTCATGTGGGATAACTAGTAGTGACACGTGGCATACCTTCTAATGTAGAAGATTAGATCATGAAAAAAAATATATCAACAAAAATATCTCAATGAACTAGATGTGATGGTGATGTTTATTCTGATTTTTGAGACAGTTTAAGAAAAAAATTTAACCCCATTTCCTTAATGATACGTTGGAGGTCAGGTTAAAATAAAATAACACATTATAGATAATCGATTTAACCTAAGTGGTGGAAGGGGTTGTTACATGAAGGTTCTTTTTCATTAATGTTGGACATGGTTGACTTAATTCCTAGCTAAATATTTGAATCCCTTGATATACCTTATAAGTAATCATGTTAGATAACTGTGAAATTCATAGGTAGCTTGAGTAATGTTTTCTAGAGCTGGAATTATTTGGACCCAGATGACTTTATCATAATGTGTTCTCTATATATCTAGAATGTGGTTTGAATTTTTGTTTCATGCAAAATATTTTGGAGGTCTTTTGGTATTCTATTATAGTTGTCTTACAAATTTTTTGTTTTAATGGAAGATTCATGAGATCTTGTGACGTTGGATAGGTTATATGTTACTTGAAATATGGTTGATGAAATTACATTACTCACCCATTTCTATTTTACCCTTTTGGGTCAATTTTTGGAGGTGGTGACAACCTAAAAGTACGATAAAGGTTGCACTTTAGGAATTGTACTTTTTTCCTCATGTAACTAGGTATTAGTCCCTTAAAATGGATTACATAGACACTAAGTAACATAGTAGAGTGCTTGATAGAAGAAATATATCCAAGGGTTGGAAGCCCAATGTTTCATTCCCTCAAACATGGTTTCCAATTTAGAAATGGTTCACACTCAGGTACCTCTAATTATAGTATTTAAATCAACTTAACTTAGGAAAATATTAGGGGAAAATGTTTTTGGTTTCAAAATATAGTATACAATGACCTTGGAAATCATAATTAGCACTCTACACGTGCCCATTATATGCATATCCTAAGGTAAAGGTACTCTAAGAAACACCATTTGGCTTGAATATTTTTCAAAAATGTTTGAACATGTAACTCATGAGCCCTTTTGACACATATCTTATAAATATAAAATTGCAAGCTGAAACTAAATATCACTTTTGAATATCCCAAATATATTGAATGCTTCAACAATAGGTCCCTTTTTTCATCAATAGTTTGGTGAGCCAACCTCTTAACAAATAAGCTATTTGGCCTAGCAATGTGGGCACTTCAACCATAAAACATATTTTTACACTGACCCACCATTGTATTACATTTATACACATGACATCATATGGCTCAACAAGAGTAGCACCACCAACCTAATTAATATGCATTGACTCACCAACCTAATTATCATATGTACACACACACACATTAAAATTCAAATTTCTAGTCGGACATATTATAGGTTTAATTATGATGAACCAAATGAAGAAGAATCAGGGGAAATGAGAGTCCTAGATGGGGACAAGGTTTCAAATTACAAAGGAGGATCTTTAAATCTAAATAAGAGACCAATTGTGGGCTAGGTGATGGTGGGAAGAAAAGTAATTAAGTGATAGACATAATGTGTCTAGTAAATAAAAAGGGTCAAAGAGCTTGCACTATAGAAGATATTCCTAGGGGAATCTATGATTCCCATAATCAAATAGCTCCTTAAGATGTAAAAAATTAATTAAATGCTAAAGAAACAATGTAGTCAATTACATAAATGATTCCAACGATTAAGTACTATGTGTTTAGGTGGTGCACCAAATGTTTCTATTTCTATAGATCAATATAAATACCCTAATGAAGTCTTCACTTTATTGAAGGAAAATATTATATTCTATAATTGAAACTTGATGTAACCAAACAAGCATTAGTATATATTTAAGGGTCATATGATCAACTATTAATAGGGTGGACAAGGTCCACTGTATAGATGAGTGAAAGGAAAAAATATAAAATAAGAAGTATAGGATAATGGGAAATAAAGGTCCCAAAGAATTGTAGATATCTATCTCATGCACCCTCCCTTATTTGGTAGACTCATTGATAAGGACACCTAGCTAATCTACCAAGTAGGTTAATTTTCCTTCAAGTTCAAATCAATTACTTAGGGTAACTTAAGTGGTTAAACTAAAATTGATTTCAATAACATCTTCAGTACCAACCTTGAATTATACACTTTAGAGAGCATGCCTACTATGACATCGATTCTAGCCATGTGAAAGTGAAAGGATTTTAAGGTACATTAAATTCCAATCATTATGACTCAACGTGAGATGACTATGTGGATGGATTTACATGCATATTCCCAATGTATTATCATAACTACGTGATTTTTTTACTCTAGTGCACTTTTTTCTTATATTGAGCGACTAAATTTAGGTGGAAACACGAACCAGGCATAAAATTTAGTTGTGTTGTATTTTCACATGAGGTGTGTATTAATTCCAAATAAAAATACTTTAAACAACAAAAAATTTTAATAAACTGAAATTCAAATGAGTAAGAAATTTAACAAAAAAGATATATACATAAATATTTAAGAAAAAAAAATTCTTCATTTATGCCTAATTTTAAAAGTGAAATAAACCTATAAAATGTATATATCAAAATGATAGATAATGTACTTCATATTGGTCTTTCAAAAGCCAATAATTTCAAATAAGAAAATTACAAAACGTAGGAAAAATAGTAGAATATTAAAATGACTCTTTTCTTTCACTAACACATATGTATAACTCTAAATAAATAGCTTTTTACAACACTAAAATGTAGTCTATAGGATTGAAAAGAAAGAAAAAAATATAAAGATCGAAAATTGTAAGTAGGGGCTTCCCTCACAAATCCAAAACTAGGACAAATGCTAAGTTAGGAGAGTTTTCTTCTCTCTACCCAAGATTCATCTATGGAAATGTTTCTAAATGCTATCATACAAGGTGAGGTTCTATCATATAGCTTACTAAATGGACATCTAAAAATGTAGTCTTAAAAAATTCAAATAATTCAAGATAATAGAGATGCGAAGATAATTCTCTCAATTCTAGATGATATTGTTAATGAAAAAACTTTATATATAGCACAAGAACTCAAAAAGAAAACTAAAAGCCCTAAAAGAAAATTATTAAGAAGATAGAAAAAAATCCTAAAAGTAGAATATTTTCAATTATTGACCCAATAAAAAAAACTTAACCTACTTACATTGGCCCCTGTAAGAACCACATGTAGAAGATACATTGAGAATGCTTATACTACCACAAATGATTGTACATAAATAGAGGTCGGCAAAAAGTTGAAAGTTCGGCTCTTGTATAAATATAAAATTGTTTAATTCGCTATAGCTTACACACAACACAAAAAGTAACAGCAATTAAAGTAGACCCTTTAAAAAAAAATTCAAATGGTGTAGGGGTACTCAAATGCATACCCACAACCAAGGGTCGATAAAACATCCTAACAACTATTAGAGTCAACAACTTTTTAGTGGGAGGATCTATAAAAAAAGAGGAGCGCAAATTTTTAGATCTATAGCTTGTTCTAGATTAAAAAAAAAATAGAAAATTAAATAATAAAAATGACACTTTAAAACTGTAGATTGACATCATATTAACTCGTATCTATAACACTCAAAGAAAGAAAGCTATAGCTACAAAATGAAGTAGATAGATTTAAAGGACTAGTTGAAAATCATTACCTAATGGAATCAAATGCAATGTTGTTGTGAAAAATATTTCTAATTAGAAGTTGGTCTCTAATCACCTCTTCCATGGGAGGGTTCTTTTACTTCCAAAATGTGTGGTTTATCCTCTTTGTTGTGCCTATAGGTAGCGTCATTGATACCAAAATTATTTCAAGGTGTAGTTTAAAAATTGGAACATTTACTTTGTATAGGCAATGGAAAATATGAAAAATGGAGTGGCTAAAACCTCTTTGCATGATCATAATAAAAAATAATTTATTGACTCATTTTAGGCTTGTTTACCAACATACATATTGTTGGCCACTTTTTCCAAAAGAAAATTTAGAAAGAAGGGGTAAAAATTTCAATCACTAATCTAAACTCCTCATTATTCAATCTCCTCACTATTTAATCTAACATTTTTTATGACGTTGAAAACCATCAATTCCCGCCTCCATTCCCCTCTCCTGGTCTTGGACCAGAACCCAGTATGCCTTTATCGCTCTTGTTCTGCTGGATATGATCATGGCCGTCTCCATTGCCAGGTTTATGGGTCTTGTTCTGCTCAACATGATCATGGCTACCTCCATTGCCGTCTCCTGGGCTCCGAGTAGAACCCAGTATGCCAGCTTCATCTCTCTTATTCTATTGGACATGATCATGGTCTCCTCCATTGCCATCTCCTTGGCTCGGAGTAGAACCCAGTATGCCAGCTGTTAAAATATATAATTACTTCCTCATGCAAAAGTTAGACAGATAGTTAGGTGAATGAGTTGAGTTGAGTTACAGTTAGATTTGGTGAGTGAGTTAGACAGTGATTTAAGCAAGTTGATCAAGTTCAGTTATGAGTGACAGTGTGTGCATGTTAATCAGATTAAATACCCTTCACGAGTTCATTGTTTTAAGAGAGTTTTATGATTCATAGTTTTATGATTAATTGAAGAGAAGCAGCTCATTGTTCGTGTGTGAAATATTGGCGTTATTTGTGTGATTGATTCCTCTGCCTTTCCAACAGATTGGTATCGGAGCTGAGGAAGGATCAGAGATCCATGGGCGAGCAAAGCCAATAAGAAGGCCAAAAGAAAAAGGCCGTAAAAAAAATTTTTTACACAAAGATTTTTTTTTTTACCCACGGTCCGCACATTTTTAGTGCAGAACCTGTGGAGATCTGCAAGGAAGGTTCGCAACTGCTCCCAGCATACACTGCGTACTCTCCGCAAACTTACGATTTTCATAAAAATCAGGTTTAAAACACAGTTTTCGCTTAATCGGGGATGCGGAACCCTGGTCAATAAAAATTACACACGCGACGTTCCACAAAATTACACACGCGACAGTAGAGCATAGGCAGAGACAACAGGCCCGTGAGCTTTTCCAAAAGTTATCTACGTTAAATTCTTCAAAGTCACGTGCGTGCCTTTTTATTTTGAGAAATAAAAAACGAGAATACGTGGATATGATTTTCTGATTTATTAAAAGAGTCTTTGTTTGTAATCCAAAAATACAATACGTGAATACGTGGATAAGAATTGGGTATTCATAAGTTTTTAAGATTTTTTATATAATCCTTTTTATAAAGAGTCTTATATTTATATAACCAAACAAAAAATTCAAAGGTGTTTTTAATAAAGTTTTTTATAAACTTTCATAAAAATACAAAGGAATAATTTTTATATAAAACCTAAGGTTTGGGTTTTATTGAGAGATTTAAAAAACAAAAATAGAGAAAGAGCTTTGCAAAGCTTTCATAAAAGAAAGAAATTTAGGGTTTTTTGTGAGAGACAATTTTTTTTTGAGCCAAGATGGCCACATCGAGTTTTCATCCACAACTTCCTTCTTTCAATGGGAAAGATTACAATATGTGAGATATTAAAATGGAGACTATGCTCAAAGCACATGATGTATGGGATCATGTAAAGTATGGGTTTGCAGAACCTCAAGATGAAGAAGAAGAACGAGCCCTCAGTAATGCAGAGAGGGAACAGTGGAAGAAAGATAAGTGGAAGAATGTTCAAGCGTTGCTTCTTATCTAGTAGGGAGTCAATCGAGACGTGTTCCAGAAGATCATGATAACCTCGTCAGCAAAAGAGGCATGGGACACCTTGGCGACAAGCTATCAAGGTATGGCGAAAGTTAACATTGTTAAATTGCAGAACACCAGGAGAGACTTTGAAAGTCTACAGATGAAGGAGACAGAGGACATTGATTCCTTCATGAATAGGGTCATGTCTGTCATCAATCAGTTAAAAATATATGGCGAAGATGTTAAAGATCGAACAGTGATTGAGAAGGTTCTTCGATCCCTGTCTACCAAATTTGATGTTGTGGTAGCAGCGATAGAAGAAGCAAAGGACTTGGAAAAATTGACAATTGATGAGCTATATTTCAATAGGTCGAGGAAGAGGTCGATCGAGAGGCAGAGGACGAGGCAACAACTATGGCGGTCACAGAGATGGCCGAGATGATCATGAGCATCAATGTGGAAACAGTAGCAGCAGAAGCTTTCATAATCATCAAAGGTCTGACAAATCAAAGGTAAAGTGCTATTACTACAATAGATTTGGTCATTGTGCTCGTGATTGTAGGAAGAAGATTGCAGATCAAGGCAATCAGAGAGCTAATGTTAGTACAAAAAATAATAACTCTATGTTTCTAGCATGCAACACCATGCATGCACCGTCTGATAAGGTCTGGCTATTAGATAGTGGTTTCAGTAACCACATGACAGGCAACAAGGATTTGGTTGCTAACTTGGATATCTCAGTGCAGACAGAGGTAAAGTTGGGGACTGACAAGACTATGGCTGTAGATGGCAAAGGAGTGGTCAAGATTGTGACCAAGTAGGGGGAGCCAAAGACCATATCAGAGGTATACTATGTCCCTGGACTCAAACACAATTTGATTAGTGTTGGCCAACTGATGCAGAAAGGATACAAAGTTATCTTTTAGGGGAAAAAATGTGTTATTTACAACAAATCCCCAAGAAAACAGCTTATTGCAAAGGTGCAGATGACGAGGAATAGACTCTTTCCTCTCATTAGGAACTACAATGATCAAGTTAGTTCTTTTACAACTTCATGTTTTGATGCATACTGGTTATGGAAATTTCGGTTTGGACGCTTGCATTTTTTCGGTTTAAAATTATTACAGCAGAAACAGATGGTGAGAGGTCTACCTCCCATCAATGAACCTGCTAGCACATGTGAGTGTTGCATCTTAGGCAAGCAACACCGTGAAAGTTTCCTGAAAGGAGTTTCTTATAAAGCAAAGAAACCACTTGAATTGGTGCATACCGACTTGTGTGGACCTATGAGGACACAGTCGATTGGTGGAAGCTGTTACTTCCTCACTTTTATTGATGATTATAGTAGGAAGACTTGGGTTTACTTTTTGAAGCAGAAGTCTGAAAATTTTCCAAAGTTCAAAGAGTTCAAAGCTTTAGTGGAGAACCAAAGTGATCAACTAATCAAGGTATTGAGATTGGATCGTGGTGGAGAATGCGATTCGAAGGCATTCCATGAGTACTGCAAACAACATGGAATTAGAAGACAGTTTATGACCAGATACACACCACAGCAGAATGGTGTAGCAGAGAGGAAGAATCGAACAATCATGAACATGACAAGGAGCATGTTGAAAGCTAGACACTTGTCTAATGAGTATTGGGTAGAAGCAGTTGCATGTGTTGTTTATGTGATAAATAGATCTCCTACAAAGAGTGTGATGAACAAAGTTTCAGAAGCAGCATGGTCAAGTATGTCTTGCAGTGTATCTCATTTCAGAGTTTTTGGATGTGTAGCCTATGCACATGTGCGTAAGCAAATAATAGGAAAATTAGATGATCAAAGTGAAAAATGTATATTTACAGGTTATAGTGAGCAATCAAAAGCTTACAAACTGTATAACCATGTCACAAAGAAGACAATCATTAGCAGAGATGTTGTGTTCAAAGAACAAGAGTCATGGAATGGGACTGTAGACACACTAACCGATGCTCAAACACCATTGATGGAGGATGATCTTGTAGAAGAAGAGGAACAACAAGAACTAAGAGAGCAAACACCAAACAGAGTCACACCAGCAAGGACTCCCAGATTTTCAGAGCAACATGGATCTTCAAGCAGATCCACAGACCAAAATTCTCCAAGTAGCGAATCAGGTAATGAATCAAGTTCTGGTAAGAAAAATATGAGAAGTTTGAAAGATATTTATGATGATTTGGATGTTAGTTCAAATTTTGCATTGTTGGAATTCCAACCTTCTTGATTTGAATAAGCAATCAGAGATGACAATTGGGTGTAAGCCATGGATGAAGAGATGAATTCAATTGAAAAGAATGATACATGGGATTTGGTTGATTTAACAAAAGATAAAAATATCATTGGTGTGAAGTGGGTATACAAGACCAAAGTGAATGAGAAAGGTGAGATTGATAGATTTAAAGCACGACTTGTAGCAAAAGGACTCTCGCAGCAATCGGGAATAGACTTTGGGGAAACATTTTCTCCGGTAGCCAGATTGGATACTGTAAGAGCAGTCCTAGCGACAACAGCTAAGAACAGGTGGAAAGTGTATCAGATGGATGTCAAATCAGCCTTCTTGAATGGAATTCTAGAAGAAGAAATCTATGTGCAGTAGCCTCCAGGTTATTAAATTAAAGGAAAAGAGGATAAAGTTTACAGATTGAAGAAAGTGCTCTATGGACTGAAGCAAGCACCTAAAGCATGGTATAGCAGAATCGACAGTTATATGATCAAGAATGGATTTTGCAGAAGCAGCATTTAGCCTACCTTATACACAAAGGTAAATGAGCATGGACAGATTTTGATAGTTTGCTTATATGTTGATGATATGATTTTTACAGGTGATCTTGAAATAGATGAATTTAAAGCAGCCATGATGAAAGAATTTGAGATGACAAATCTAGGTCTCATGAAATATTTTCTTGGAATTGAAGTTGAGCAATCTGAAAAAGGCATTTTTATTTATCAAAATAAGTATGCAACAGATTTGCTGAAAAGATTCAGGATGGATAATTCCAAACTTGTACCTACACCAGTTGCAACAGGTACAAAGTTAAGTAAGGATGATGAAGGGGCAGATGTCAATCCAACTCTATTCAAAAGATTGGTTGGCAGCCTCATGTATCTCACAGCTACAAGACCAGATATTATGCAAGGAGTGAGTCTAATTTCCAGATTCATGGAAACTCCAAAAGACACACATTGGAGTGTTGGAAAAAGAATTCTGAGATACATAGTAGGAACCAAAGATTATGGCATAATGTATGCAAGTACATAACATAAATAATTGATTGGATATACTGATAGTGATTTTGCAAGAAGTTTGGATGATCGGAAGAGCACATCTGGTTATGTGTTCCATCTCTTTTCAGGAGTGATCGCATGGGAATCTAAGAAGCAACCTATTGTGACATTATCATTAGCAAAAGCAGAATATGTAGCAGCGACTTCAGCAGCGTGTCAAGCAGTATGGTTAAGAAGAGTATTGGATGGACTCAAGTAGAAACAACAAGGATCAACAACGATATATTGTGACAACACATCAGCAATTGCACTATCCAAGAATAGTGTGTTTCATCAAAAGAGAAAACATATTGATACTAGATATCATTTTATTCGAGAACTTGTGAGAAATGGAGAAGTTCACTTGAAGCCTTGTAGAACAAGTGATCAATTGGCTGATATCTTTACAAAGCCATTAGCAGTAGATTTGTTTGAGTTTCACAAAAGAAACTTGGGTGTAGTAAGCCTAGTTAAGACATAGACCAGCAGGCATGTTTGAGTTGTCATGAGTTATGTTTTAGTTTAGCGGTCGTAATTAAGGGGGAGTGTTAAAATATATAATTACTTCCTCGTGCAGAAGTTAGATAGATAGTTAGGTGAATGAGTTGAGTTGAGTTACAGTTAGATTTGGTGAGTGAGTTAGACAGTGAGTTAAGCAAGTTGATCAAGTTCAGTTATGTGTGACAGTGTGTGCATGTTAATTAGATTAAATACCCTTCACGGGTTCATTGTTTTAAGAGAGTTTTATGATTCAGAGTTTTATGATTAATTGAAGAGCAGCAGCTCATTGTTCGTGTGTGAAATATTAGCGTTATTTGTGTGATCGAATCCTCTGCCTTTCCAACACCAGCTTCATCACTCTTATTCTACTGGAGATGATCATTTCCATCTCCATTGCAGTCTCCTAGGCTCAGAGCAGAACCCAGTATGCCTTTATCGGTCTTGTTCTGCTGGAGGATATCATGGCTGCTTCCATTGCCATCTCTTGGGCTCGGAGCAGAACCCAGTATGCCAGCTTCATCGCTCTTGTCCAGCTGGAGATGATCATGGGCGCCTCCATTGTCGTCTCCTGGGCTCGGAGCAGAACCCAGTATGCGTTTATCGGTATTGTTCTACTGGAGGATATCATGGCCGCCACCATTGCCGTCTCCTGGGCTGGGAGCAGAACCCAGTATGACAGCTTTATCGGTCTTGTTCTGCTGGAGATGATCGTGGCTGCCTCCATTGCCATCTCCTAGGCTCGGAGTAGAACCCAGTATGCCAACTCTACCGCTGTTATTCTGCTAGAGATGATCATGGCCGCCTCCATTGCCATCTCCTAGGCTTGGAGCAGAACCCAGTATGCTAGCTCCATCGCTCTTATTCTGCTGGAGATGATCATGGGCGCCTCCATTGCCGTCTCCTAGGCTTGGAGAAGAACCCAGTATGCCAACTTTATCGCTCCTATTCTGCTGGAGATGGTCATGGCCGCCTCCATTGCTGTCTTCTGGGCTTGTAGCAGAATCCAGTATGCCTTTATTGCTCTTTCGCCAGCTAGTTTCGTCGTCGACAAGGGAATTGAGGCTGGGACCAATGGCCGAAAGACTGTTGGGGAGGATAATCAAGTTATTCTAGTCAAGAAACCTGGTGTTGGTATGGCCAGCAACGTGCAGGAAGGAGATCATAATCAGGAGCGCCATTGTACTTCTCTTCATCATAAAGCTCGGTGTTAGCAGACAAATGATATGATATCAGATAGAAGTACAGAGATAGCAGATGAACGATATGATAACAGACGAGTTTTTAACATAGATCAGTTGTGCGTGCATATTCACTGCCTTCAGGAAAACCCAAAACCGTTGGCGAAAGGTTGATCAAACAAGAGATTAGGTGAGGAATTCATTCATAAAAACAGATATATAAACTAAAATAAAATCTCTTCAATTTGGATTTTACAAATAACTAAAATAAAATATCTTCAATTTGGATTTTACAAATGAATTACATTGCTATTTATTCTATAGGGTCCAGAATTTCTCAAAGAAAAAACTCTTTTCTAGATATTTAGGAGGTTGAGAGAAATCCTCTCAATTCTAGGAATTTATGTTAATACTTATTTCTGGATATTTGGAAGAAATTGAGAAAAATTCTCTCAATTCTAGGAATCTATTTTAACACTCATTTCTAGATTTTTAGATATTTGGAAGAAGTTGAGAGAAATCTTCTCAATCCTCTTAATTCTAGGAATCTATCTTAACACTCATTTCTGGATATTTGGAGGAAATTAAGAGAAATCTTCTCTATTCTAAGAATCTATCTAAGTTCATAATCTCTACTAAATTCTAAAAGTTTTCATAAAATTTCAAATTTTCTAGATTTTCCAAATTAAATAAATACATAAATACAAAATAAGAGATACTAATTTTTGGAGAGGGCTGAGATGTTGCTATGGATGATGATCATACATAGCATGAAAAATTCAAGAAATTCATTAAGGATGTAGAAGTAAAACAAAATAGATTATAAGATTAAGAATCCATATAATTGAGAATCTTAAAGTCTTTTAACCTCTTCAACTGTATGTAATATCATGAGCTCAATACTATGAATCAGCATGTACCCATAATCAAAATGATTAACCATAATTGTTGACACAACATCAACATCACCAACATGTCAAAATAAGCATTTGAAAATTGCATTTGTTTCATGATGATATAGAGGAAAATAGAAATCTGAATTGACTTTAATAATATATGAGAAATATAGTTACGTTTAATTCATTTTGACAATAATTTAACTTTGAAATGATTTGTTCACAAATAACGATTTCAATAATAATACAATCATGTATTAAATACAATACCCTTACAATATATCGTATTGTCATCATTCATTGAATATTTCGAGAAAATGATATTCGTCAATTGCATTAGTTTTAGCAATGTTAATTAGTTGCATTAATTTAAGTGATAATCCATTTCAAAATGATTAGTTATTTTTATGGAGATTAAGTAATTCATGTCAGATATATTGTGGTAATCTAAGAGATTATATTGTAAAATGTGTGACTAATAGTACAATAATTTAATCACTAGGTACAAAATGGAATATATGGAAGAAAAGAAAGTAGAGAGTAATTATGGAGTCAACAACAAGTATTATTTATTAATATAGATATGGTTTAATTAATGTACAGAATGATTTGTTTTTAATCATTCTGTACATTAATTAAACCATATCTATTATGTACATTAATGTACAGAATCTAGCAATATAATTTTAAGTGAGATTTTAATCTTTTGTAGTTTAAAATGTGTTTTTTAAAGCATAAATAGATTTAACTCTAAAAAACTACATAGGTTTATCTTGTTTAAAATATTTTTTTGAATGAATAAATAGATTCAATGTTAGGATATTTCGACACATAGAAAATAGTTAAGAATAACTTAGTTTAGTGTAGAGTTAGGTAAAGTGTGTTTCTTTACTATCTACATTTGTAACTTATAATCCGACGGTAACGATTTGTAGTGATCTGATGGTTCACTCTCTCATCAATATTAACGACACTTGATCCATGACTTAACACTTGATTGGTCCATGATCTCTATTTAAAGAGAATGGAGGGTAATTTTTTTGGTAACCGTTTATGAGAGAAACATATGTCACTTTTCCTTTTATATTAATAAATTGCTTGAAGTGGCTACGTTGGCTCAGGCTGTCGACTGTTTCCCTCTTTGAGGGTTTTAACCATGTGATAATACTGGTGTATTGATTTTTGATCTGTTTGTGAGCGGTGACCTTTGGTTTTTGATTTAAGTAATTTACCATGTAAATTCTACATGGTATCGGAGCTATTTTGAGGGTTGCATCCATTGTTGATCAAAATCTGAAGCCAATTTAACTGCATGCGATTTACGTTGTGTAGATCTGCTATTTCTAAACATTTTTGGCCTTGGAAAACTTCTCTGTTGTGTCTAGAGCGTCTGTTGCAATGAGAAAGACCTTTTGTTTCATGCGAAAAGGTTTCCGACTGCCCAAGTTATGACAGTTTAGATATGGAGGTATAAAGTATCTGTTTTGCAGTTATACTTGTTAATAGTTCTCCTTATTTCGGTTCCATCTGTTTATTTTTAGTTTTTAGTTTTTATTTATTTTCCAGATTTATACCCTCTTCTTTGTGTATGACCTTTGCTATGCACTCCATGCGATCTCGGAAAATCAGAAACAGGAAAAAGGATTTTTTTCTTTGTTACGTATGCTTTTTCCCCGCGTCTTTGTGTGATCTCGAGAATCAGAAATAGTGAAAAAATAGATAGTTGTTGGTAAGGCTAACCAAAAATTCAACATTCTGCCGTCAACCTTACATTTCATTTTTTTTCTCGATTTTTGTGTTTTTCTATGCAGGAAAAGGAGCGCACATCGAAGAGTAAAAAAAAAAAAAAAAACCTTCCTCCTTTCAAACATTTACAGAATCCTTTTACTATCTCACTTGGTGAGGAGTTAGTTTATGAGAATATAGGTCTTGGGTTCAAGTCTCTCTCTCATGCTTCTTTTTGTAAAAAGAATTTTTTAAAGGGGAGGGGTTTTTTAAAAATTTGAACTTCATCACCAAATTTCAATCCGTTCTCATAACTATTCGGCATCTACAACTTAGTTTTTTTCGAAAGGCATAACTTCTTCATCCAGAAGTCCTTTCTCGAGCTGGTTTTTTTTAAATGGCCTAATTTTTCAAGATATTTCCATTGGAGTAGTCATTTTTAGCTTTTCTCAGCTTAAGTTTTTTTTGTTTAAATGGAAAGTGCATGCCCAATTATTATTAACAACACAAATTATTTCTAATGGCTACCTCACATGGTAGATATACTTAGAAGTAAAGGGTTTTATAGAATAGTCATAGGACAAGAAACTAAACCTTCCAATGATGATAAAGTTTCTAAATGGGAAAATAAATGAGATCAAGCACAAGGGTTGATAGGAATGTCCATTGCTCAACATCTTCGATTTCATATCCTTGACATTGAGACCCCTCATGAAGCCCTAGACAGGCTAAATACTGTCTTTGGCATTGCAAATCAAATTAAGGCCCACCAGCTTGAAAATGAGTTGCTTACTTTGGACCCAAATGGTTTCTCCTCTATTGAAGATTTTTTGTCCAAATTCAAGACCCTTAGAATTATTTTAGAAGGTTGTAAGGTCAAAAAGGAAGATGGTAGCCTCACCTATTGCATTCTTGCTAAGCTTGGACCTACATACATTTTTTTTGTTTCTGCATTCTATTCCACTAGAGAAGCCATCATTTCTTCAGGAACCACCTACAAGAACCCATCTTTTGATCCCTTTTGCTATTCTTTGATAAGAGAACAGGACAAAATCTTACACCTTGGTCTTATCACTAATGGAAATGCTTCTAAGAAAGCCTTAGCAGCCCAACAAAATCCATACCAAAAGAATCCCAAGAAGCAATATACTAAAAAGTATGGTCCGAAACTAAACAAGGGACCTATGCAATCTCAGCCGCAAACTGAAAAAACAACTCACCAAAATGATAAGGCAAATAAAAACAAAGGGAAGAAGATAGATAGACATTGCAACTTTTGCAATCATGATGGCCATATAGAGTCCAAATATGTTAAGAATATGGAAGCCTTAGAAGAAACAATGAAGAAGCACAACATCAATTTGGAGCACTCTTCACCTTCAACTTGAGGAATGGCACTTTCTGCTTGTGGTTGTCAAACATCAAGATTTGGTTATGAATTAAATGTATCTTCTTCTTCTCATTCTCATGAGTGACTCATTGATTCTGGAGCTTCTTACCACATGGCCAATAATCAAGCCATGTTTTACTGTTTAAATGATTGTAACACCAAACATATTTATGTTCGTGATGATAGATCTCTTAGTGTTGTAGGATCTGGAACCATTGACCTTGATAATGGTCAGTTTAATGATGTACTATGTGTTCCTACCTTGACATGCAACCTTTTCTCTGTTTATCAGATAACTCATTCAGGTGAAGGGAAAATAGTATAATTCTCACCTCATGATGTTGTAATCAAGGACCTCAAATATCCTCGACATATTTTAGCTACTGGCATTGCTGATTATTCCACAAGGTTGTATAAGTTTGAAAATTTTGGGTCATCTTGTCTGCCCTATGTATTTTTTGCTCATAATGATGATGTGAGAAAACTTTGGCATGAGTGATTTGGTCACTTAAACTATCGCTCTCTTCAAACTCTATGTAAGGAAAATATGGTGACAGACCTTCCTATGATATCTTGCCACGATGGTGTTTGCTTTAGATGTGTACTCGAAAAAAATCAACGAGATAGATTTGAAAAACGTACCTCTTCACACGATCAACCCCTTTGCAACTTGTGCACAGTGATTTATGTGGTCCACTTCCTGTTGTTTCTTTCTTTGGTTGCAAGACTTACTTCTTAACTTTCATTGATGATTTTTCCAGACGCACTTGGGTATACTTCTTAAAACTCAAGAGTGAATTTTTTAACATGTTCTTGGCCTTTAAGGTCTTTGTTGAGAAACAATCTCGACATCAAATTCTTAAGTTAAGATTAGACAATGGAGGAGAATATGTTAACAACAAATTTATCAACTTCTGGAATGAGAATGACATTCAATTGCAACATATCATTCCATATACTTCAAAACAAAATGGTGTAGCGGAAAGCAAGAATCTCACCCTAAAAGAAATGGCTAATTGTATGCTTCAATCTAAAGGACTTGGTCTCAATTTTTGGGCATAATAAATTAACTGTGAAAACTACATAGTAAATCGCACACCTACTAAGGTTTTAAAGAATATAACTCCAGAAGAAGCTTGGAGCTCAATCAAACCGGGCATAAGTCACTTTATTGTTTTTGGAAGTGATGCTTGAGCCCATATTCTAGATGCGACACATAAAGCCTTAGAACCTAATAGTGAAAAACGCATTTTTTTTTGCATATTCTGAAGATGTCAAAGCATATAGACTTCTTCAACCAAAATCAAAAAATATAATCATTAGAAGAGATGTAAAATTTGATGAAAATATATCAGCCTAAGAGCCTAGTTCGGTGGGTGTGCCACCTTTGGCCTACGAGCCTGATTCATAATATGTGCCGCCTCTCTCTCTATTATATTTTTAATAGCATTCCTTCTAGTTCAGATGATGACAATGAGGATGAAAATCCTCCTCCACCTCTTGAAATTGTTCCTTTTACTCCACCGATTCCAAGATGGGTCCACTCTACTCGGGATGCAGCAGGCTCTCTTGCAAGTGACCCTGCTGATCAATGATGTAAATGTTCTCAATTTGAAAGAGCCTCTTCCTTACTGGCTCAAGTTTCAGAAAATCCTGATCCAGAAACCTTTGAAGAAGCCTCCGGTCATCTAAATTGGGATGAAGCTATGAATGAATAATATCGTTCTTTATTGGCGAATGATACTTAAGATCTTATTTCTCTTCCAAAAGGAAGAAAACTTGTCAGATGCAGATGGGTCTACAAAACAAAAGTTTGGACCAAATGGAAAAGTGGATAGACATAAAGCTCGTCTTGTTGCTAAAGGATTTTCACAAGTTGAAGGCATTGACTATACTGAAACCTTCTCACCTGTTGCCAAAAGTAATTCTATCTGCCTTTTTCTTTCCCTTGCTGCCTCCTTTAAATGGGAATTCCATTAGATGGATGTTAAATCCGCCTTCTTACATGGAGATTTACATGGAAGAATCCCCTAGCTTGATCCAAAATGACTCTAGTCTTGTTTGTCGCATTAGGATGTCTCTCTATGGTCTCAAATAAGCTCCTCAGGCTTGGTATGCTAAAATGAATAGATTTCTATTAGATAATGGCTTTTCTAGGTGTCATTCTGACAACATTGTTTAAACCAAGAAAGTGGGTAAGTCCTTCACCATCCTTGTTCTTTATGTTGATGATCTTATCCTTACTGGTAGTGATCCAAACCATACAAACCATGTCAATTATAGCCTCAAAAAGAAGTTTGAAGTGACAGACTTAGGACACTTGCATTATTTCCTTAGTATTCAAGTCTCGCAATCCAAGGAAGGCATTACCCTCGCTTAGTCCAAGTATGCCTCTAATCTTCTACACCACTTTCAAATGGAAGACTGTAAGCCAACCCCTTCTCCCTTCGAGTCTGGAATCAAGCTTTCAGTCACTTGTACTATCCGTGAAGTTGATGCTACCTTATATCATCAACTTGTTGGAAAACGTTTGTATCTAACCCATACCCATCTTGACCTTTCCTTTGTCAATGGTATTGTCCCTTGGTTTATGCACCAACCTCATGAAAGTGACTGGAAAGAAGCTAAAAGAATAATTCGATATATTTGAGGTACAGTTCAATTCGAAATTCATTACAGTGTAGGAGCATCTCCATTGTTGATTGCTTTCACTAATTCTAATTGGGTTGGTGACCCTGATGATCGAAAGTCTACTGCAGGATATGTATTCACTCTTTAGTCAGGACCTATTACATGGTCTTGTAAGAAACAAAGTGCCATATCTCTTTCTTCAATAGAAGCAGAGTATCATGCTACAGTTGAAGACATCAAGGAAGCCATGCGGCTTTGTCAGATCCTGCGTGAATTTAGTCTTCATCAACAGCATCCAACTACACTTTGGTGTGATAATCATAGTGCCATTCAGTGATGTAAAGATCCAGTTCAACATCAATGTATGAAACACATTGAACTCCAGATACACTTGATTAGAAATCTCATTCATGATCGTGTCCTTGAAGTGCATTACTGTCCAACCAATGATCAAGTAGCCGATATCTTTACAAAGGCTCTCATAGAAGTGAAGTTTACCAAACTTCGATCCATGCTTGGAGTTCAAAAAATTTAACATTAAGGGGGGATCGACTCTAATGCCTCCTTCCTTCTCCTATTGTGTCACTTTTGTAAATCCTTCAATCCTATCCCAATTAGTTTTTAAGGGGGGATGTTAAGATATTTTGACACATAGGAAATAGGTTCCTTAGTGTCACCTTGGTAAATCCTTCAATATTATCCCAATTTTTTCTTAAGGGGGGATGTTAGGATATTCCGACTCATAGTAAATAGTTAAGAATAACTTAGTCTAGTGTAGAGTTAGGTAAAGTGTGTTTCTTTACTATGTACATTTGTAACTTATAATCCGACGGTCATGATTTGTAGTGATCGGACGGTTCAATATCTCCTCGGTATTAATGACACTTGATCCGTGGTTTAACACCTAATTGGTCCATGATCTCTATTTAGAGAGTGTGGAGGGTCATTTGTTTGGTAATTATTTATGACAGAAACACATGTAACTTTTCTTTTTATATTAATAAATTGCTCGAGGTGGCCGCGTTGGCTCAGGCCATGGACTCTTCCCCTCTTCGAGGGTTTTAACCATGTGATAATACTGGTGTAATGATTTGGGATCTGTTTGTGAGTGATGACCTTTGGTTTTTGACCTAACGAACTTACCTTGTAAATTCCTACATTCAACACCCTGAAAATACCTCAATGCACTTAAACTTTGCAAACCAAAAAATTTAAATATTTAAATATATGATTCACCTATCAAATAGATTAAATATATGATTAAAAATATCTACTAAACTTTTAAAAAAAAAACTTATAAGAAAAATACTAATTTTATGTATTTATTAGTAATATTACACTACTAATATATGGTAAACAATCAAAATGGTAAACAATCAAAGTTATGACTTGTAACTTTTTTTGTTTTTTTACCCAAACCATCAATTCACCAACTAAACTACCTCATTGACTACATCATTGATTGAATTACTCTATGACATGGAATCTTAGCTACTCAATCTACTCAACTAATATCTCTAAGGCCCCACCCACATACTCCCACATACATTGAGCTTAATAATTCCATTATCAACATATTATTATATTACAGTATCAACATCTTATGCCATTGGTTATTCACAATCTCTTAAACACCTTATTCTATTGGTTATTCCCAAGCTCTTAAACATTGTAAGTGTTCAAGACATTGATAATTGCCAATCTGAAAATGTTAATGTACAAAGAAATGTAACTCTAAAATACCAATAATTAAAAAATTTGGAATTTATGACTATAACATTATTAATTGCAAGTATGAAATCATGAAATCCTACAAGTATTAGAATGTGAAATTATCAACTCTAATGAAATTTTAAAGCTTCCAAATTCTATTAAGATTTTGAAAATTTATATCTTATTTTTTTTTGGGTGATCTTCGAAATAAAAATAATAAAATTTCATTGATTTCAATGATAAAATGGAAAACCAATATGCATAAATTTGAAAACAAATATGATACAAAATACAGTGGAGATTGATTCAACATATATTATGGAAAACAATATTAAATTACAACTCAAAATGTTGTAAAAATGTTAGTTATCAAACATATGTTATATTAAATTACATCTCAAAATGTTATAAAATTGTTAATTATTAAACATCACTTATCTCTTTTTGTTTGACTAGGTTTGATGTTTTCTACTTTAAAAACATTTATGTTTCTATATTTTGTTTTTGAATATTAAAATATATATGAATTATTGATCATAAAAAAGGTATGGTATCATTTAACAAAAAAAAAAGATTAAATGTGAATTTTATTGCATTACATTTAGGAAGAGAATGAGATTAAAAATTATACAATAACATGAAACTAATATTAAAAGTAATATAATAAAAAGAATAAATATGAGAAAAATATAATACGAAAAAAATATGAAAATATGATGTAAAAGAAATTTTGAGAAAGCACACCATGTCATCTAGATACAACTTTCTAAGTTTTTACATTTTCTTATAATTTAATATTTACATATAATAAAGTAAGTATGTCATTTTCTCAAAAAATAATAAAAAACATTAGCTTGAATCTTAAATTACATATAACTTTTTAATTTTATTAATTTACTAAGATTAACTATTAACATACAACTATGCATTATTATATATAATTTGAATAGATAATAAATTATTTCACGCATTTAATACTTCTTTTATGATATACCTGAATTTCAATGGATCATAATTTTACCTTTAACATAAAAAAATTACCACATTAAATCTCCAAATTAGGTAAAATATTAAACATTTTTACTCAAATTTACTAAAGCTAATAACATCTCTTAAAACGAAGGAGAAAATTTAATTCAACATAAAGAATAGAAAATCTTGCCCAAAAACCTTTTAATATTTATTTTGCTTAAATATTTGTAAAATTAATCTTTAAAGGGAAAGACTGTATTGTATGGATCTATTAAACTCTTTAAATACATAAATATTTCCACATAAAAGTTATAATGTTTGAAAATATTAATTTTATGTAGTTTAATTATAATTGATGCTATCATGCCATAAAAAAATTGGTAAATCTAATATTAATATTATTAAATTTAATAACTTTCAATTAATACAATATTAAATTTAATATTATATTCAATTTATTATATATCTATATCTATATCTATATCTATATATATATATATGGAGGGAAGAACAAAGACATAAAGTGTGTCACAAAGAAGAGATGGAGATAAAATGAAGAAGAAATACATAGAAAGATAAGAGCAGAGAGATAGATAGAGAGTGACAAGGGAAAGATGGAGATAGAGTGTGTATGTTTTTGGGTTATATAGATGTACAAATAAGGAGAGACGGAAGGAAGGGGGAAGATAAGGAGAGATGAAGGAGAGAGGGAGATAGTGACAAGAGGGTGAAGGGAAAAAGAGATTGAGGGGAAGAGATACAATGGGATGTGAGAAAGAAAGGGAAAGAGAGGAAGGAATATAGATAGAACATGAGAGAGAGAAGGATAGAGGGAGGGAGATAGAGATGGAGTTGGAAGGAAAAAGAGAGGGAGGTAAGAATAATTACATAGAGAGAGAAATTTTCAAAGAGACAATGGGAGTGATATGGGAGATAGAGAGAGGGGGAGAGAGGAGAGCTAGAGGGAAGAGTCATAGACAGGGAGAGAGATATTTAAGGGGAAGAGAGATGGAGAGGAAGAGGGAGGGAGAGATATATAGATATGGAGAAACAGTGTGTATGTTTCGTGGGTGATATAAAGAGACAAAGGAGAGCGAGAGTGAAATACATATAGAAATGGGATGTGCAGACAGGGAATAAGAGAGAGATAAAGAGAGGGAATGCGAGATAGATATATATGGAGACAGAGCATGTGTGTGTGTTCTGGAGGGGGGGGGGTGAGATAGAGAGAAAGGAGAGATGGAGGGATATATAGATATAGATGGAGGGCAGAAAGTGGGAAAATATTTCATGTACTATATGCATTGAGCTTAGTGTGGATGATGATTTATAATTATATTTGATTGCTTTCACTAGATGCATTGATTTCAATGTGGATTTTATTTTCAAATTAAATTTTATTGGTTACACTAGATGCATTGATTTCACTTTAGATGTTGATTCCTAATCCTGTTTGATTGCCTTATCTAGATGCATTGATTTAAGCATAGAGGGTGATTTCTAATATTATTTGATTGTGTTCCCTAGATGAATTTATTTTAGTGTAGTGTTGATTACTAATTATATTTGATTTCTTGCACTAGATGTATTGGTTTTAGTGTAGATTTTGGTTTCTAATATTATTTGATTTCTTGCATTATTAACATTAATTTCATTGTAGATGTTATTTTCTAATCCTATTTGAATGCTTGCATGAAATGGATTAGAGGTTGTTAATCTTCAGAATGTAAATTATTAAAAATATTTTTCAAGATTAAATAGATGGGGAGGATATGGAAGAATATTTATTGCACTAGATGCATTGATTTTAGTGTAGATGATTATTTCTAATCCTATTTGATTGTTTGCACTAGATACATTTATTTCAATGTAGGCATTGGTTTGTAATTATATTTGATTTCCTGCATGATATGCATTGATTTCAATGTAGATAATGATTTCTAATCCTATTTGATTGCTTGCACTGGATGCATTTATTTAATGTATATGTTGGTTTCTAATTATATTTTATTTTCTACGCTAGATGCATTGATTTCAATGTAGATGTGGATTTATAATCATTACTTGCACTAGATGCATGGACTTCAGTGTATATGTGTATTTCTATCCCATTCTATTGGTTTCATTCGATGCATGGATTTCAGAGTAGATGTGGTTTCTAATCCTATTTGATTGCTTGCACTAGATTCATTGATTGTAGTGTTAATGTTTATTTATAATATCGTTTGGTTTCTTGCATGAGATGGATGTTTTATAATTCTATTTGATTGCTTTCATTAGATGCATTAGATGTTGTTAATGATCTTGAGGCTGTAGATTATTAAAAAAAAAATATTTTCAGATACATTTAGTAATAAGTAGAGGTACACAATTAAGTAATAATTAGGTTTCAAAACTTGAAATACCTAGAATTTAAATGAAAAAGATGTGCGAATTAATCATTCACAATATTGTGTCCCTTCTTAATCACCAACTAATTATTGATAGAAAATTACATATATTCAAAATTACTAATAGAGTAATTGCATACAACAATGTATTCAAAATATTTATAAGAGAAAAATTTATATTTATAAACATCAAAACAAATCAAAATATTCTTGAAGGAAATAAATTATTTCAAACATAAACAAAGAAACAAATTATTTGTAGAGTAATATTGACACAATAAATTACTAAAATTACTCTTCAAGGTATATTTTGTAATATTTGGAGGGACATTATTTAGAGTTAATTAGTTGTCAAAAGTTGTGATACCTAAAATTAAAGGAAATATATGTGCAATATAAATCCTCCTCCAAACAATTGAAAAATTTTATCCCTTCTTCATCACCAACTAATTATTAATAAACAATTACACACACATAAAAATATAACACAACAAATGTAACGTTCACAAAAATTACCATCCAAATCCAAACAAATAAACACACAAAACCAACAAACACGGACCAAAATAAAGAAGATAGTGATATGGTTATGCCAAGCAAAGAAAACATAATGTGAATTTTTAATTTATCTCCAACATATAAAAATCTAAAAATGTTACATTCTTTTGGAACCAACTTAGATCCATAAAACACCGGATCAAATCCCTAGAGGTGAAAACCTTTCCTCAAGTTCTACACCCAAAAAAAAAAGTTTGCACCTCAATGAAATTTGATCCCTCTAGGACCATAATAAATCTTGTGTTAGATGGATCTAAGCTAGTTTATTACTAAATCAATCCATCCAGGTAGGTTTTTGTGAGTGATTCTAAGAGATAATATTTCCAACACATCGTACTTTGGCCATTTTAAAAATTAGAGTCGAAAAATGTTTAAAATTTATATTCATTTTAAAATTCATAAACAAGAGTTTTAGATTTAAATTTAGATTTCATTTTGTAAGACTCTTCTCAAATAACAGTATGGGCAACGTCCATAAAAGTTTTTCAAATATAGAAATTACGATGAGATAACTAAGAAAACACACATTATTGGCAACGTCCATAAAAGTTTTTCAAATATAGAAATTACGATGAGATAACTAAGAAAACACACATTATTAGAGTACTCGAAAAATGTTTATATATATATATATATATATATGGCCAGCCTCATCACCATTTAACCATCATTTAACCAAGACCCCAGAGACAAAATATACATCTAATTTTAAATACATACAAATATTTAAATCCCACCGAGCAAAATTTCCACAAATTACACGACGGGAAAAGTCCATAGAATCTTTTGCAATACAAAATTTATATTGAGATAACACTCTCAATCAGAGTACTCTTTAAGAGATATAGAGTCGTATTCTTCAATAACATGAAGCTCATTACATAGGAGAAGTATATATTATCTTTATTCAAACATATCTTGTTGTATACATAGATGTGGTGTTGCATAGTGTTAGATATTTATCATATTTTATCAATTTTGAAGGAAAAATATGCAAAAAAATAAAACTTAGAGCATGAGAAATGAAATTCTACAAATATTGTCAAATATTTAGAGCTTTGCATACACAATGAAGGAATTATGAAAATTTAATTTCAATTATATTTTATTTCTTTAGCTGTGGCGGGGAAGCTTGGGAATCTTTATGGTCAGCACTCCATCCTATGAAATATGACATATATGGCTTCAAGCTTAGATTCAATGGCCAAGGTGAATTCCCTTCCCCACCTTGCGCTCGATGCGAATTTATTTCACTTCTCCTTTTTCGTTTTCATTCCCCTTCTACTTGACACTGTTATTCAGAATGTTCTCATCCTCCACTTGAATATTCGCAGGAAACAACAACACACATCACAACAAAACCTTAGCAAATGGCCAAAGCAGAAGAAAAAATGGCAAATTTTGATGATATGGAAGGAAATTTAAGTGCAACGAGATACCCTCATGTCCTTTAATTTAAGGTTAGGAATATAAATTATAAATATGTTTCTTCTCAGGTGGGGGGCGGGGGTTTTTGGAAGCGTGGGAAATTTTTTTTTTTATTAGACGGATAGGCCTTCTCTTTTGAATCATTTTTTTTTTTCTGTTAACTAATTCATTGTTGTAATGAAACATGTCACCAGTGACAAATGTCTGCAAAAAGGTGGTATGTAGTTAGTTATCCAGTCTAACAATAGTAAGATCAGACATTTCTCTATTTTTTTGGAATTTCTCTTGATAACTAATTCTTTTGGCAATAGAATCAGAAATCTTTTGAAAATTTCCTTTATAGAAAGTAGCCCTAAACTTCTAAATTGTACTCCTCAGAAGTTAGTTAATAAAACTTTGTATTTGTAGTGGATCTTATGCACTTGTTTATCTCCATGTGTGGAAAGGAAAACGCTTCATGTTAAAAATTTCATGGTTCATTTTCACAATATGTTTTGGGCATTCTAACCTTGTTTCATTTGAATGCGCTACCTTGTTTTGTATTTCAGATTGCAAGTAATTATGTGGATGATATTTTCTTTTGTTTATGTGAAGCTTTCGTTTTGTAGAAATAATTTACACGCAAATATCTCGCTTACCAATTGAGGGAATTTCTGACTGTTGTGATCACTCTTTTCTATACACACGGTTCCTTAAATTATTTCCTTTTAACGTAGTGTAGTATGCTCGATTTATTTTCTCTATATTATGGAAAATTAATAAAAGTATATTGATGGTTACAATTTTGATAACCTTTTCCTTTTTTCTTTTTACATAGTGCAGTATTTCGACTTATTTTTTCTGTCATAGAGGAAATCACTGGAATTATTATACTGGTGATGCTTACAAATTTTAGTCAATATTTTCAGATAAATTGCAAGTATTTGAGAAAAATATGTGGTTCATTGGGTCCGAAATTTATGAACCAATAATACAAGTGCAAATCATGGAGATAATTTATGTGATCAAATATTTAGCAACGTGCTTCTCACAATATTTTTGGAGCGTATGGTAGGTTCTCGCAATTCACATGTATTTGCTGCATATTAATTTCTCATGTGCTATGGACTTATTCCATTAATAGATTGCACAAAAATATTTTTCATCTAGCACTAGTCTTGTGGGTTTTAAAGTTGCTGGCTGCTAAGTAGCTATTTACATGAGATAGGTTAACTCAATGAGTTTTTCAGAATTTGAAGAAATACATGCTTTGTAACTTTTGTCATTTTTTTGTTTAATCCTTTGTAAATTTTCTGAAGTTTTCAATCTAAATAATTTAAGTTAGGACAAGTTGCTAAAAAATTCGTGTTATCTATTAGTTTAGAGTCTAGACGACTGAAGAGTCCATCTTAACATTGTTAACATTCTGTTAAATTTCTCTGGACTTAATTTTTCAAAACATGGGCCTTTTAGATAGAAATTTTGATGGTATTGCATAAAAGGTTGTGTTGAAACACATATTATAAAAGCATTTTAAAGGAGAACATTTCTTCAGATTATTTGAAAAACAATTGAAAATTGTCATATTTCTTTCAATGGTGTGAAGCCATTTTACAAAAGAAATAAGCTTGACCCAATCTCATGCACTTCAGTGTAGAATAGGGTTAGTATATTTAAAAGTATAGCACATAATACTTATTTATACAACATAAATTATGCATGGAGCAGTGTAGCCATAAATGCAATATATGCTTCAGATCCAACGACATATATGTCATGATCTCAAACATATATATTGTTGGATTTGAAGCATATATGCAATATTGCTTCATAAAATAATAAATATGGTAAGAAACATATGTTTCTGGATTTATAACATATATATTGTTAGATTTATTCATATATTATATTTATTTATACATTTCTCTGTTAATAATTTATGTTGAATAAATACATTAGCAGTGTGTTTAAATAATGTACTATTAAATTTAATATATTGTTGTTGGATTTGAAACATTTTCTATTTAATTATGTATAATTATATATATTTTTTATTTAATGATATATCATTATTTCTTAATCATATTTATGTAGATAATGTCTTACCTAATCTATGGATATACATGACTGAAATAGAAATATTCCAACTCCAAAAACAAACCTTCTAATATATTAGATAATTATTAACTTTAATTTTAATCATATTTTTTTTAGGCGGATAGGCCTTCTCTTTTGAATCAATACACTTGATTTCTCATCTACCTTTCTTCTTTCCAAATGATATGTGTACACATAGTTTTTAGACTTTTATTAAATTTAAATTTTAGGATTTTACTGAATAAAATAGAAACGAATTCTCTTTTGAATCAATACACTTGATTTCTCATCTACCTTTCTTCTTTCCAAATAATATGTGTACACATAGTTTTTAGACTTTTATTAAATTTAAATTTTAGGATTTTACTGAATAAAATAGAAACGAATTCGCTAAATAGTAATTCCTATTTAGTAGGAAAGAAAAACAGTAGCATGAAATTTTATTTTATGAAAGCAGAATTTGCTGCTAAATAGTAAATTTCCTTTTCGTCTACCTTTCCTCTCTCCAAATGAAAAGTGTACACACATTTTTTAGGCCTTGATTGATTTCTCTGGCCATTCTGATCTCTCTTTGTTTTCTCTGATCCATGTGGGAAAATGGGCAACTACCTAATGAATTAATTAATGTCATTTACAGGAAGAGCGATGGTTCTGTACCAATTGGGCGAATCTCCCGTTCAACAACAACAACAACAACTAGGGGATGCTCCAGCAAAGAAGCTTGTCAGGCAGCTCGATTTTACATCATTCTTTGAAGGTGGTTGCAACCCAGCCCCATCTCCAGCTTCTTCAGATCCCCCATTGTGACCTTCACAGCCTGTTGTTGTGTAAGAATTCGACCATTCGTTTTAATTTTATTTCCTTGTTCGATTAAACAAAAAATAGATTTAAAGGGGCGAGTTATTTTCAAATAAATGCTAATGGTTTTATTCAGCATAAAATATGAGCTTTGCAACATGAATGTAATTGTGCTTTTGAATGCAGTAATTTGAATGAGCATTAGTATCATAAATGAGTCGCAATAGCGATTAAGTCAGATTAAAGGATTCTTTGAGTTACCCTCAACAAGATAAATTGATTTCGAAGTTGTAATCTCTTTTATTTGGCTTTGCAGATGCATCTACTTTGACTGTAATTTCTATGACCCGTGAAGTTTAGTACCATTGAAAATAACTGCATTTGTACTATATATCAGGATCTTGTCAAGTTATTTTGCAGCCTTCGAAAAAAAAACTTTGTAAATTTGTAAGGTTATGAGGTGATATTTAAAATGTCAAAAATTTAAATTTTCTTATAGGAAATAAATAATATTTTCAACAACCAATGTTAAGGAGGTGGCCAGCTACCAAGATTCATTTCCTGAGAGGCACCTATTAGTGGCTGGGCCAAGAGGAATTCCTGGGTGATTTTACAGAAGGTTACCCTCTATTCTAGCATCTTAAATAAACAAAAGTGATTATGATAAATGATCCAAAGGCTATTCCACCTGCAAAATGGGGTTCCTTGTGGTGCCTTATGTATTTATGGAAATTGTGTTGCTTATGGATTGTGAAGGAAGAACTTTCCAAAAAACAATTAGAAAATGGAAGATGGAAATGGACAGACCTATGTAATTATCAATTTCACATTGAGCAGAGTGAGTTCAGTTTGGGACATATTTCCTCCACAGGGCTTAACAAATAATGTAAATGAAATCCAAGCTAAGGCCTTTGCAAGAGGATGGAATTCCAATTACCGTGTCTTTGTGCAAGTTGGGATTGGGATTTTTTTCTATTATAATTTCCACGAACCTTTATGTAAGTTGGGTTTTTTCCCATTACACTCTAATTAAATTTTAGTTAGTCTTTCTACAATTTTGGATAGTTATATTAGTTGAATCCCACATCTTGTTGCTATATTGTTATGATAAAGATTATTTTTTATTTCAACGTATCATCCGGATTTATGAAGAAAGCTATAATTAAATATGAATTCAATGTCTTTGCCTAGTCATTTGATTCCTAGATGTCTATTTTCTACCTTTTTGAATTCGAAATTTTAACCTTTTACAAGAAGGCATGCATTCTTAACTATTAGAACTACTCAATATACATAAATGGATCCTTGACACACTCAATTTTTGTAAATTAAAATATCATATGATCTATTAGTTATATTATTTTAAAATATAATGTAATCGATTTAGTATTTAATATTCCACCATGCTATTGTAATGACATTGGAGAATGTTTTTGTTAAAAAACTCTAATATAGTTATATATTATAAACTTAAGAAAAAGTACACCAAAAAAAACTAAAGTTGAACATATCAGTTGCTATTTTCTTGTACAACTTTTTTGATTTAAAAATCCTATCGGCCTCTCTTTGCACCTTTTGGGGCAACTGCTAGTTATATAAACTTTGGTTAATGGGGATTATTCTCAAGTGGGGGTGGAGTTTTTCGAGTGCGTGGGAAGTGGTTTTTTTAATAAGTTTTGGTTAACGAATGTGTTACTTGACATTTATATTTGTGTTTTTATTGTTGGGTGTGGGATAGGTGGGGGGTAAATTTTGGTTAAATTTTTAAAAATAATAAATTTTAGTTATTAAATTTATATAATTAAATTAATATTTTAGTAAATTGAAAAAGTTAATATATTTTAAACTATTTTTAAAATTTTAAAATAATGATATTTTTTTAATTTAAAAAAATTACACTTTTCTATTCTATGTAAACATATTTTTGTATTTAATTTTCAAGAGGTTCAAATTTTTATTTCTTGATTTGCACAAAATTTCAAGAAAGAATTGCATAATAAAAATGTTTCCAAAACATAGTATTATCTAACCAAATTAATATTCATTTTTTGTTTAAAGAATCCTTTTGAATATTAATTTTTATCATTGGAAATAAATAACAAATATGTCTTTTCTCCTCGAATGGGTGTTTAGCATGAGAAAAGGTGGGGGTGGGTTCCCATCATCCTAGCTAGTGATATGAACTGCAACATCACAACACATATTTTTAAATGTTTTACTATGGATATTGGTTATGGATGGGAAATTATTCTCACTTTTTATTTGGAATTTTGAAAATGGCTCAACAACTTGTGTATCCATACCTTGTCAAATCCACCTAATCTGAAATACAACATTATCCTCAAATCATTTGACCTCCTTGTGCCATGAAACTAGGAAAACATTTTCACCAACAATGATGTATTCAATGGCGAGCCCCTGGAGATTCATGTCACTAATCCAAGGGAAACCCTACTAAGAAAACTATTAGGGAAGGAAAACAACTTCAAAATACTACTTAAAGAGATCTCAAAATATACTTTTTTCATAGGTGAAGGAGCCACAATTTTGTTTTTTAGTGGAATATTTCCCTCTTCTTGGTGTTATGTTTTTTGTGCTCAGAATATTTCGAATTCCATACAAAAAATCAAGGGAAGGAGCGTCGTCTGCTTAGTGAGATTTCATCTATGATGCTAGCACCTTCCCTCCTACACTACAACTGATAATTGAGTTTCTTTTACAATAAAGGCCTTTGGAAAATGTTCTATCTAGTTCGGCAAAACATGCCCAAGCATCTTGTTGTTGAGTGACACTACCTCATAAACTAGGAAACCATTTTTTATGGAAATTCACTCCCTCTCACACTCTAGATATTTCCTTCCCCCTTTTTTGACGATGTTCTTGTTAAATTTTTCTCTCTTTGTTGTGACAAGGCTTTTACTTCCGTTTAATGGCTATTGAGCCCTCGCTCTTATGTTGGATCCAAATACACTATCAAATCTCTTATCTTTGAAGAAATCCTTCTCTTTGAACCTCTTCTCTACCAATCATCTCCTCCCAGTCCTATCCTTGTATGGTTTCCTCCCCATGTTTGGGACACATAAATGGTTTAGATTTCCCTAAATTTATTCTACTCTTATCCACTTATGTGTTTTTTTTTTAAACCTCCTCCTCGTTCTTTTGTATTTTACTCCCCCTCCTCCAACAACCATGCTCTCAAAGAGACCTCTTATATGCAAAGATGTTGTGTAATAAGAAGAGTGTATCAATTGATGAAACACATGAAAAAATCTTAGAGTTGAAGACTCAACAAATCACTTTGGGAACTCACCTTGAAATCTATTCTAGAAGAACTCACTCGTGCAAAAAGGGAAGTTGTCGAAAAATCACACCTTCTTTCAAACATAGAGGTAATGAATGATTTATTTTATTGGGTAATTGATACAAGACACACATTTGGGTGTTTTAACCAATACATACACATAGAGGACTTGTATTAGCATATGAATTACTTAATTGACAAGGTTTTAATGGATTGACATGAATTTATACGAAGGCTACTACAATGAAAGGAACATTTGTTCCTGCACATCGGGAACTTGGACCATCAATTGGGGTTGATCAAGGAGAAACTGGACACACCCCCCCCTCACCCCCCTCCCCTCCCCACTACTAGTTTCTCACCTGAAAATGTTTCTCCAAGTTACAACAATATATTTAGAACCTTCTTTGTAGTATACTCACAGACACATATATATATATATATATATATAGATAGATAGATAGATAGATATTTGTAAATTAAGTTGGTCTATTCACATTCATTATAGAAACATAGATTACATCATGGCATTGACAAGCGAGTATTCTAATATTATAATTCTGATATTCTAGAAGAAGCTGAGGAACAACCAATTGAAACATACTAGTCTAACCCTCTAGGAAAGAGAATAGAGGGAGAGGCATAGAGGGGAGAGTGTTGCTAACAAAACTTGGAGAAAATAATACATTGTTGCTCTAGAAAAAAGGTCATTGGGCCTGGAACACATGGAAAATAACAGAGAAACCAAAAGAGGCCAAACCTGAAACAAAAGAACTACAGGCCGGGGGATTGTTTCACATCAGCTTCATCATTGAGATATTATTCAACACTGATAGGTCTGTCTGGTGTCCCTTCATCCAAGTAGAATATCTGACATCGATGAGTGGAGGGACCAACTTCCTGGGAGTCGGGATTGGAGGGGTGTTGAGCACCTCCTTTGACCTTAGGGCTCTGATGGAGGCATGCCACAGAGCTTCTTTTCAAAATTGTGTAGTGATGGGAGCTTCTATCTATGAAGTGCATGTGGTGCACTTCCTTCACATACACAACAAATTTCTCTGTCAGGGAATCAATTTTCCTCTCAAGCTCTTTGTTACTCTCCTTCTGCTCCTGAAGGGAAATGGCCAAAAGTGCCTCGGTATGCCAATGCAGGTTAATGGTCCTACTATACAAGTTCTCTCGTGGGGTGGTTAGGCCAGGATCCGGGATCCATATGACTAAAGCGTCGATTGCCTCCAAAGGTGTTTCTCTGCGATGGATGTGGGCAACATTTTCCATGTCGGATATATGCCTCTACATATTAGGGCCAGTATTTTCCACATAAGTGCTGGAAACTTTTTTGGCCATGGTCTCAGCTTGAGTAACCAGAGCGAGAGAAGAGTTAGCCGAGAAAGCACGACGGTCGTAGTGGGTAGGGGGAGGTGGGTGAGAGTGGTGAGGGGCCATGGAGGTAGGTGAGGAGGAAGAGTGGAGGGTGAGGAGAAGAGATGAGGGGGGGAGTCTCTTTAAGAAAAATACCAGGGAGGCCGAGTGGAAGCAGGGTTCACAGGCCAAACAGACAGTAGTGAGGTATGAACAAGGAGGAGGGAGTTGAAATAGGTGGGCGAGGGGTGAGAATGTATGGGTAAGCCACTGGGGGGCATTCTCGATGGGTTGTCCGAATCATGCAAGAAATTAATTTTTTGAGTGGGTGCGTACTTCTGAGAGCAGGTCACCGAAGAGCCGCCTAAGGGATCAATCATGGGAAGGACGGCTAGTGGGGGGTTCATGATTACAAAATTGATTGGGAGGGAGATCGAGGAAGAGGTTGGCTCGACCTACTAGAAATATAGAATACTGATGCGAAGGAATTTTGTTCTAACAGATGGCGCCACTATGGATTCCCAGTCAGTTGAGGTAATTCTGTTGGAGTCTTCGATGCCGGTGTTTGCCAAGAAGTCTGCCAGCTTATTGGCCCTTCTCCTAACAGCCGAGAAGGATATGCCTCTAGTGTTGTAAATATTATGCTTGATATTTTGAAGGATTTTTCTTATGCGCCAATATTCGAAGACTTACTGAATGTTATGCCCCTTTTGGATTTTCCATCAATCTTGGGTAGCGACGGTAGAATCTCCTTCTACCAAGAGGGGCCAGAAATTGTGATGTCTGGAAATGTCAGGCCCGTGTGCCAGAGCCTGGAGTTCAACGACATTGTTGGTGGTGTAGCCACTGTTCCCATAGTAGATCCATAGAATCGTGCCTTTGTGGTTGTGAAAGACTCCCCCGAAACCTGCATTGCCAGGATTATCCTTGGACGCTCTGTTATAACTGAGTTTAATAATGTTGGGATTAGGAGGGTGCCAAATTGGCTCAGACAAGGAGGCCAGGGAAAAAGAGGGATGAGGGGCTTGGAAGAGGTGAGAGAGATTGACAAGGGAAAGAATGTGACATTCCTCCCTGGAAGGGGGGGAGGAGGGGTCTCGAACTTTGGCTATGGAAATATATTTGTGTAAGCTTTTCTTGATGAGGTGAAGAATTTGTTCTTCTTTGTTTGCCAATTTTTTGAAGGTACAAGAATTCCTTTCTTTCGAGAGATCCCAACATATGATTCCAGAGAGAAGGTTCCATGTCAGATTAATGAGGGGATCAGAAGAGAAGGAGGTGTGCCAAAGGTCAAGGGAGATGAGGATGGAGGAGGGATCATGATCTGAGGCCTTAAAGACAAAGGAAAGTGAATTCAAAATGCTAGAGGAAAATTGACAGTTTTTGAGTAAGTGATTGGCAGTTTCTTGTTGGAGTTGCAAAGAGTGTAGATAGATGGACCTATGAATCCTTTTTTTTGGAGATTGTCCCAAGTCATAATTTTTTGGTTGATGACAATCCAGAGGAAAAGAGAAATTTTAGGCCAGTGATTCTAGTTCCAGATTCTTTTCCATTTTTTGTCGAAAGGGATGGGGTCAGGGTCCAAGAAGAGATTGTAGGCCTGTTTGATATTGAAATTCCCTATTGTGTTTGAACCCCATCTGAGTTTGTCCGGCTTTACATCCTTTTGAATATATCTTTTGTTAAGCTCCTATGCAAGAATTTCCCCAGTCTAGGGGTGTTTATGGTGATCCATTTCATTGGGGTCCAGCCACAGCCTCCAATCCATGTTTTCCTCAATTTTACAAAAACATTTGAAAACCTTTTTTTTAAGCCTCTCCATTTGCAACCTAATGGGGAGGAAGATGTTAGTGTTGAGCTTGGGGCGATGTTCCCATGCATTGTCCCAGAACAATGCATTCTCCCCGTTGCACACTTCCCAGAAACAATGGTTTTGAATGAGAGTTCTATTATGCTAAGCCTGGTTCCATATCGGTAAACCTTTTAGATTGATCAAGAGTCTGATTAGGGAGTCAGGATGATGCGTTTGAGCATACTTGGCTTTCCAGATCTTAGCCTAGAATGTGGTAGGATTGGTAATCCAATTCCACCAAGTTTTGTCTCCCATTGCTTTACCAAGGAGATCCAGATCCCTGAGACTGAGACCACCAGCTTTTTTAGGCTTTCATAGTTTTCTCCAGGAAACTAGTGCGCATTTTCCATTATTCGCTTTGCCCTTCCAGACGAAATCTCTTTGTATTGCTCTGATTTGGTTAGAGATAGATTTGGGGGCAGCAATGGATGAGTATTGATGCTGAGGAATGTCTTGAAGAATGAAACAATCTAGGACAAGTCTTCCAGGGAAGTTAAGGAAGAAGAAGGTCTAGTTCGAATTTTTTTCTGAAGCTCAGAGACTAGGGATTCCCAGTTGCCTCTGGATAGGGGTTTATCAGTTAGGGGAAAACCCAAATATTTAGAGGGAAAGTAGTTGAGCTAGAAGCCAAGAATATGGGTGATGTTAATTTGAATGGAATTGGAAGTGTTTAGAAAAAAAAAATGGACTTGGCATTGTTAACAGAGGAACTAGAGGCCTGAGAAATATCATCTAGAATGGCCCTAAAGGCTAGGGCTTCTTTGATAGAGGGAGTTCCCATGAGAATTGTATCGTCCACGAATTATTGGTGACTGGTTGGGGGGTTAAGGGGGTGGAGATTAAGGCCACTGACATGACCATTGGAGGATGCAACAGATATGGAGCGGCCAACACCTTCTACCATGATGACAAAGAGGAGGGGCGAAAGAGGGTCACCCTATCTGATGTCTGGAGAGAGGTGTGTGGTGGCAGAAGGGTAACCATTGAGGAGGATGGAGAAGAAATCCCCCGAGACTAAAGCCATGATCCAATTTATGTTGTCTTTGCTAAACCCAAAGGCTGCCATCATGTTCCTTATGTAGTTCCAAATTATTTTATCGAAAGCTTTGGACATATCCAGTTGGATGAGAATACCAGCTTTGCGTTGATCCTTGAGGGAGTGGATGACTTCCTGAGATAGGATGTTGCTATCCAAAATTTTCCTACCCTCAATGTGACTAGTTTGATGGGGTGAGATGAGAAGTGAAAGGAGAATTTTGATGCAGTTGGCTAGGACTTTAGAGATGATCTTGTAGATGACGTTGCAAAGGGCGTTGGGTTTGAACTGGTGAGGGGAGTCAACGTTATCATATTTTGGGATAAGGGTGAGAAATGTGGCTTTGAAGGATTTAAGGATGGATATTTTGAGACGAGATTCTTCAATTAGGTCATAGAATTCGTCTTTGATCAATGGCCAGCAGGCTTTCTAGAAACCTATAGTGAATCCATCTGGACCTAGGTCTTTTCCGTTGGGCATGGAATGGACAACTTCTTCCACTTCAACCATTGTTATCTTTTTCAACAAAATTTATTTATTCTCTCTAGTTAAGATAGTAGGGATGTTCCTTGTGATTTTCATTTTGTATTCCTCATTATCGTGGTTGGTATCTGCGAGGATGGCCCCAAAATGCTGGTTGAGCTCAACTTCAATCTCATTATGAGTGCTTAGGATAAGACCCTGCTAATTTTTGAGACTGAGGATTCTATTGAATTTCATGTGTTTGATCATAAATCTATGAAATAAAACCATGTTATTTTCACCATCTTTAAGGAAAATACTTCTGGACTTTTGCCTCCAAATATTTTCTTCCTAAGCCACTAGGTCATCCTAATTTTTTTGAAGCTTGATTTCCTCCTTCTTTGTTTTCTCTTTCATTCCATGATTAATGATATTTTGTTGTAGGGCTTGCATTTTTAGCTCAATTATCTTTCTATCAGCTATTATGTCTCATAGGATTTTCTTGTTCCAAGATTTGAGTTCCAATTTGATGAGCTTTAATATTTGTTGCAAGTTATACATTTTTTTGCCTTGTGAGGGGAGGGGAGTAGACCACCACTCCTTCATTTTGTCCTAAAATTATAGATGGGTAATCTAGAAAGCTTCAAACCTAGAAGGAGAGTTTTTTGGTCTTTTAGAGAGCTTGCTGTTGAGAATGATAGGCCAGTGATCTGAGCTTGCTTGAGGTGAAATGTTTTTTTATGTTTCTAGGGAGGATAGGAAGAGGTCCTCAGGGAGGAGAAAGTGATCCAACCTTAATTCGATCTGTCTATCCCCTCCTCTTCTATTGTTCCAAGTGTAGGTGCCATTTTTGCTGTGAGCATCTATTAGACCTAGTTCATCAATCATGGCTTGAAAGGTCGTTGAGTCAGTGTCCAATCTTTGAAGGCCTCCCCTCTTTTCTCCAATATTGAGGATCATGTTGAAATCCCTAGCTATGATACTTAGGGAGTGGTTGAGGGAACTGAGATTCTTCTTGAGGCAGATGAGCCAGGCCACCCGCTCTGAAACAAAGTGAGGGGTGTAGACATTAGTGATGCATATATTGTCTTTAGTACAAGAGATTTTGAGGACGGTGGTGAGGTCATGTTTGGGAGCAATAGATTCACATAAGTGGAATCTAGAGTCCTTCCAAAAGGTGGCTAGACGTCTTGTAGTTCCAGAGGTCAATATGACCATTAGTATACTCACACATATTATGTGTTTATTATTTTTCTATTTATTTGTCTTTATCTCATGTGATTAAAGGCTTGAATATCAATATATCTATTTTTTATTTTGAATATCTGGTTAGCTTTTTGTCTTTCACCCCTTTCAAGTAGGTACATTTTTGGATATGGTCAAGGTTTCCCAAAAACTTACCAATCTTAACCCTTCAACTTTTCATGAAATATATTGTTTATAAGGTAATACAAATTTGTATTCCACAAAAAATATATATACATTTTTTCAATTCAATATCATCTTAAATTTCAATGTTAAGATTTGGTAATACAAAGTCACATGGGGGAAGCTCAATTGGTGATTTAAGTAATGTGAAATATGTGAAAATTTAGATATCCAAGTTTGAAATCCCCTCAATTGTGGCCCAATTTACGTAGAGGAGGAAAAGAGAAATACCCCTAGTTGTTTACTAGTATTTACATGTCAGGCGGGCTATTGGGTTATTTTGGGATGCAAAAAACATAAAACAAAAATAGGTAATATATAATAATTGGGTTCCTTTGGGATGCAAAAAAATAAAATAAAAAAATAACTGGTAATACATAGCAATTTTTTTAAACCATGTGTTTGTCAAATTTGATTATGTTTATAAATGATAAGCTATGCCATGAGTGTGGAAATTAAACTTGCAATTAGACTTTCAAAATTAATAATTTGTATGAGACAATATGCTTTTGAGGTTGGAATTTACTAGAGAACCATGTTTTTAATGTTTTATGTTTTATAAAGAAAAAGAGTGAGCATGTTTTAAGTGTTTTTTTATTTTTCTATAAATTTTGTTTGGAAATTTGATTAAAATTATTAAAATAGTAAAACTAATTTTTTAATTTTATAATGTTTTAGGGTTTTGAGTTTTTTTATGCATTTAGAATTACATTTTAACCAAGAAGAAATAGAAATGTCAATTATTATTTTATATATTTTATGGTATAATTTTTTTTTTAAGTTTTAAAGGTTTAATATAAAAAAGATAGAAAATAATTTAGTTGATAACTTCCTTACAATATATTGTACTATAACTTTACATTTAAAAAAATACAATAATTATTACATTAACAAATAAAAAACTACTATTAGCACAAAACAAATCTCAACGTCATTCACAAATAACACACTTCAATTTATACATCTATTTTACATCAAGGGATTTAATTGAAACGAACATGCATCCATATTAACTTAGGATATACCGAGCATAGATAGGGATAAAATATTTCAACTTGAAAATCTATATTTTAGTGCAAAATTGGACAAAACCTTTGTATCTATTTGATCCTCATATGGGTCAAATATCTCAACATGTAAAACTCTTTTTGAGTGAAAAACTAGATAAAATGTTTATATCTATTTGACTAGTATATGTGCTTGATATATTGTGAATTAAGATGGATCTATAATGATTCTTAATAATATTATTTGTATTTATATAAAATTCACACCCTTATAGAAATTTTCTTACTTTTAATTTTATAAAAATATTAATATAACAGACACACACACATCTATGTATAAACTCTACATTTTTATTTTACATATTTTAGGTTTTTTTAGATTTAATTTTCAGTATGGTATGCATAATGTTTATTATATAATAAAAAACTTAGGATTAATTAATGTTGTAGAAAAATGTAACACAAGGAAACACTGTGAGTGTTTTTGGAGTGCTCGATGGGCCTCTAAATTGGGTTTCCCCTCATCATTGCCCCGTCTCTCAATGCATAATATAAATTCATTCAGTGCTCTGATCTCCAATGGGGTAAAATCATTGAACAGAAAACCTACACACTTTGTCAAAAAGCTTGAGGATATTTCAAAGATAGATATAAGTGCTTCTTAGTCTAGAAATAATGTCTCTTCTAACTCGTGGAAGGAGGATTAGTCGACCAATTCATGGAGGATATATCCTTCCTCATGCTAGTTGAAGCAATGGTTGGTAATTAAAAACTAGCAGTCATTGATAAAGGGTCAAGTTTCTTCTTCTTTTTGCAGGAGAGGGTTCTATACCTTCTTCTTCAAGAATAAGGAAGAGTGCGACTTGGTCTTAAAAAAAGCATGTGTTTTATGGATGCCCAAGGTCTCTATTTAGATTCACAAGGTATAGATTTTAACCTGTAATGTGATGTTCCTTAGAAAATTACCATCTGGGTTAAAATCCCCTTTCTTCCTTCATATCCATTGTTTGAATGATACAAATTTTAAAGGTATTGAAAACACCTTGGGTAAGTATATTGATCGTGCAAAGTAAAAATAGGGTTTGTTTTCTTCTTCTAGGATATGTGTGTAAGTAGATATGGACGAAGGGATTATTTCCGCAATAAATTTAGACATGGATAATTTCTCCCATATCCAAGAGGTTGGTTATGAATATATTCCTTTTAAATGAAAGGTTTTTCATCAGTATCTACACTTTTCCAGAAGTGTCAAAAGGAATATCGAGGTGCAACAAAATGGAGACAATGAATAGGATCAATGGAAACATCAAAAAAGGTGAAGACGACCATATAAAAAAACAAACTACCAACCAGGCTAGAGTGACACAATGAGGAGCAAAGGCAAGGTCCCAACCTCTCCATCCCAATTGAAATTAACTCCAGGTAGGTGTATCAACAATCAAGGTGTAGTGAAAGCTAATAGAAATAGTTTCAAATTGCTCAACCTAGTTGAATATGAAGGAGAGATTCCCTTAAGTAATGTATTCCCCTCTCTTGGGAGGGAATAAAAAAACCCTCTTGGTCTTATTGAGGATGGAATTATACCCCTTGAGTCTTCCCGTGTCCATGGCATAGGTGAGAATGACTCTTCCTCATACGAGAGAAAGTTCCACTACCTTGGGGAGGCTCAAATCTCTATTTTCGTTGCTAGTTCGACTAATGAAAAATTAGCGACCAAGAAAGAGAAGGAAAAATATCGCATTCATCATAATGTGGGAAGAAAAATGAATCGAGATATTTAAATCCAAAAATCTAAAAAAGACACAAATTTGAGGATACAAGGTAATTGGAAACACACACCATATGGAGATGAAATATAAGGGCAGGAAGCAGTTTATGCCCCAATGAAGGGGCTGCAAAATATAATGGGAAATGATGAAACTAATCTCATGGAATTAGAGGGGCATTTTTGTTAGAAAAAAAAAATTAACAGGTTAAATAATTACATAAAAAAGGGTAAATCCCACATTCTCTTTCTTCAGGAGATTAATTTAAGATCTCTATTAAATAGTTTGGTATTAAATATGCAATATTCAGTCAGCCCAACCAACTCTAATGTGAAGCTTCTAGACCTGAATGATCTAGTGGATCCAGGGACATTTGTTGTAATCAAGGATTATATTTTTATGTAATCTACTTGTACTATGAATTTTTTTAAATTTTGGGGCTCTTTTTGTAGATGTTCACCTCTTAAGACCCACATATGCTTTGTACTAGTTGTATTCCTCTTTGGAGGATAATTTTGGTTCAAGAATCCATAGATGTACTGAATATGAAAGAAATTTTTTATCATATGAAAATAATACACTCACACTCAAATTCAGTGATCAACACATACAAAGGTCAAATTTTCAGTTGGAAGCACCTTGAAGAACACAAATAAAAAGCTTTCTTAAGGTTCAAGTTAAAAAATTAAACTGCACGGGTTCACCATTTCTGGAAATTAATGGTCATGTTGTTAGGGTCCAACACTAACCCCTTTATTTATGTAGTAAGCCCAAGGGGGATAGCCAAATTCATAGTTAGCTAGTTGAGTCAATAAGCCCCACAAGTAGTTATCCACATTAATAATAATTGTATGTGGTTTCCCCGAATTATAGAAAACGAACCACAATTAGTGATACACTGACCATAGTTAATAAATATAGTGGTTTACCTGTATTATGTAAGGGACCACTAGTAGTTAGGGTTTTGGATGTCATAAAGCTAAAAATAGACTTAGATAGCAAGTGAAGAATCATTGATTTTTATTCCAAGTTATCTCTTCTCTATTGCAGGTTTCCCCTTTGAAGAGGCATTTGAGCATTGTATTTCGCTTCCAAAAAATAAAACATCTTCATAACTTGTCTCAATTCATGTGATATTTATGTGTTTCTGGAAATATTCTTTTATATTTTTCAAATTGTGTTATTCTCACAAGTCAATTGCACAACAAGTGGTATCACATAACTTTCCAGGGCCAGTTTTACCTCTAATTTTCGTAGAATTGTTTCTAGGCTAGATACTTGCTTTATCATTTCTAAAGCACAGGATTTATCATTGAGCACATAAACTTGCGGATTTTGGGAGGCATGCATGAAGGAACTACAAGAGGCGGTAATTCTTATTGGACTCCTTTGTAACCCAAGTGGGTACCCCTTGAAGTAGTAGCACATTAGAAAAAACCGCACACAGAATGAACTTCCTTGTAACCTTGGGTATATTAGAAGCGCCCCCTAGGGTAACTTGAAACCTAACCATAGATAAGAAATCAATAATCTTGCTGCTAAAGTACGCTAAGAAAAACACTCAAGGATATTACTCCCACATACAATCGGGTAGTGAGGTAGTACGACTAAGGGTATGGTTGATCCTCCTAAGTTAATGGTATGAAATATTGGGCAAATTACTACTATTGGACCCTTCTGTATATCATGATATGTAGCATCTGAAACTATTTTGTGACCGTAGTTCCCTCAGACTTATGAATATTTCCCTTGACCTTTTTTTGCAGATCAGGTTCAACCATTTGGGTTTGGTCTTTGTTGTACATATAATATCCATAAGTTGGGGTTTTACCACTCTTGTATAGATCAAATTCAACAATTTGGTTTTTCACAACAAATATTACACTCTTTGTGTAGTAAATGTTTTGGACGCCATAGTCTAGATAAAATTTTCGCAACACATTGTACAATGCAAAGACCTCGGGAATTCTTCTACTACTATCCAACCTTGAAGTTCACTGGATATTTGGCATTATCAATCATTTTATATTTAGTCCAGCAAAATATTGATCAACTTGAAGTAAAAATCAATTTAGAGTAAGAAAATAAAAAATTGGGGCCATCACGGGATGCTTGCAAGAGACATAGCCAATAAGATTCATGACGTCAAGTTGATCATAGTGGTACCATTCACTATTAAGCACCCAATCTTCATGTGGTCCCAAATTCTTCCCGACACAGCTTCAAGTGAACCACATAAATATACTCCTAAGATTTAGCTCTTTCCAACCATACTACTCTTAAGTAAGCTCAAAATTTGTACAAGGAGAGTGTATGCAAATTAATAGTGTAACATCACTCGTAAAATCGATGTAAAAAAATATATCAGACCATGATCGATGGGACACATATTGCAAGCTTTGGACAGAGCATCCTAGCAATTATTCACGTTGGTTTATTATCGCTAAGTAAATCAGAAAAGGAAATTTAAAAGGATTTCGAAAGATATGTGACATTAATTGGCATTTTATTTATGAAAATAATGGAATTTAGGAGAAAAGGAAGGTGAAAGGTCATAGGTTGCATGTGAGTAGGAAAATGAAGGAAAATAATGGAAAATAAAGAAAATAGAGGCCTCCTTAAAAGAAAGTCTTATGAGGATTAGTTGGAAAGACTTGGTCAATTCAGTTTTGGAACTCTCATTATTCTCTCTCTCTCTCATACCCTTGAGCACTTAGATTATTCTTGGATCACTGATCAGGAGTTCATAATTTTTTCTCAAAATTGACAATTATAGGATTTAGATGAGACTGGTATGGTTATGTAGATCCTGTCTTCCTGATTTCGGCACTACAGACAGTTTGAAAAATCGATGTCGAATAAGGGAGATATCACATTTTGATCAAAATCTTTTGATCAAAATCCCAAATAGGTAAATTTTGCGACAGGTTGACTGGGATGCCCAGTTAGTGGGGTGGATGCACAGTCAACAAAATAAATATTCTAAGGAATAATGCTTTCGTCAGAGCCAACCATAGGTTTACATGTTTCATATTCTTATTGGTTAATGCTTGTACGTTTTTCGTTTTGGGGAAAATCATAGGGTGACACGTGGCTAGCCCTGAGGCCACCATGTGTCCCCTTAGTGGTGTATTAAAATTTTTGTAGAGGTCCACGGGGCCTGACCCCAAAACCTTTGGCAGAGCAGCCACTGGCCACACCACATGCACTACTCAATGAATCTTAACTATTATAGTCCTTGTTTTATTGTTAAAGTGTAATATGTTTCCATTTGGGGGTGGGGACCGCTGACGGTCCCAACCCGCCAGATGTCCCCGTAGCAATGTTCACATGGCAATGTCAAAACAGATGTTTCAACCGTTGGTCAACATAACCACCAGTTCTTTGCAAACCTTACCACATGGAAATGGTTAGTCCCCACGTGGTTTTCTCCAATAGTTATGTTAACAGAACTTCAAACCGGAGTTCTAACCTTCTCCCATGGTTAGCACCAGGAGTTCTGTGGTCAACGCGCTTTGTAATTCATGGTTTGGTTTGGCATGTGGCCACCCAACCACTAATGTTAAATAGGAGGGTTATTTCTGGAATAATTTTAGCCAGCGCCTAATTTTTTTTGCAAATTTCACTATTTTGACTCCAGTTAAGTGGTGTCCTACACATTTAGTGGACATTTTCTAGGTGTAACTCGGAAAATGAGTAGGAGATTCAAATTTCGCCCATTCTGAGTGAATTAATAGTCATTCTTATCTAATTGGACCATTCTCAAGCCATTGATGCAGAGAAAAAAACCATTAGAACCCTATAACTATATGTATTTGCAAAATTTTGAGCATAATGAAAGATGGGCATGCCATTGGGAGTTGGACCAGAAGATGTAGCCTAGGAGGGGTGAGCTTCTGCATCATGCCTGTTGTGTAAATTTTATGTGGTGACTTATTTCTCTATTTTACACTACTCTTCAGTGTTATTTATGTGTATTTCATGCTTCTAATTCACTAAATCATCTAGAATTCATGGTTAAAATCCACAATCCTTAAGAAAAATAATGAGACAAGAATACACATGTATATAAACTAAAAATACACTTAGCATAGCAAAACTAATACAATCCTTTCAGAACTGATTAGTATTAGAGCTAGAGTTTATTCTCTGGTGTTGTTTAGTGCAAATAATTTTTTAACTATTTGCATGATCCAGGTGGATATTGGTGGTCACTCGCCTATTCCACTTGGGGCCCCACCATTGTCTCTTTCAATTTCTCAGTTTCGGCACAACTTACTATTTTTACTAGTTTTTAGGAGCTATTTTGAGGCCCTAAACGATGTTTTTTGGGAAAACAGAGAGCAATGTTGCATGGACCAATGTTGCTCATTGAAAATTTGTAGTCCTCAGATGGATCTTTCTAACAAGGTATGGTACGCGTCAAACAGAGATCATATGGCAAACGGGGCCCATACTTTTGGCGCTTCATCTCTTAGGGGCGTAACTTTGGCATACGATCTTCGTTTGACACGTACCATACCTCATTAGAAATATTTATCCTAGGACTATAAATTTTGAACGAGCAAAATCGGTTCATGGACCCATGTTGCTCTCCGTTTTCCCAAAAAAAATCGTTTAGGGCCTCAAAACGGCTCCAAAAGTTCAGGACTCGAAAAACTACTAAAAATAGTAAGTTGTGCCGAAACTGAAAAATTGAAAGAGGCAATGGTGGGGCCCCAAGTGGAATAGGCAAGTGACCACCAATATCCACCTGGATCGTTCCATGTTTTTATATGCTTACTAGGCTCAAGCTCAAAAGGGGAAAAGGAAAATTGGTGGCAGCAGAAGGGTCTTAAGAAGAGCCAAAGAAAAGGAGATCAAGATTGCCACAATATCCACAATGTAGTTCACCTCCTAAGGAAGCAGAAGATACATTAGTCATGTGTCACAGAGAAGGAGAAATCCATGAAGAAGTTGATCCTAAAGAGGAAGAAAGAGTTTTCAGGAAATCATTCCTTGACATGACTCATATGGTTAAAATCCTTTATCAAGAAAGGAATGAGAGATTAGAAGGAGAAGGATCCAAACTTCACAAGGAAGTACAACGATCTTCAGGAGGTCACAATGATGAAGGTAAGTGAAAGAAGGGCAATGGAGTAAATGGAGGCAATGGAGAGCCATCATCCTCACCCTCATCATCATCATCCTCTATTTCATCTTCATTAAATTAGACACACAATTCAAAGAACACTGGTAAAATTCCTTTTTTAAAACATGATGTTAAGTTTGCATTGCCAATTTTTAATCGTGGATTCAATGCAGAAAAGGTTGATAATTAGATTAGGCAATTAGAGGTCTATTTGAGAATCCATAACCTTCAATATGACGATACAAAAATCCACTTAGCTTCATTGAGAGTGGAAGGTGCAACACTCGTTTGGTGGGAATCCAAGACAAAGGAGGAGATCAAAAAACATGGTTAGATTATTCTATCAAGGATTGATTTCATTACTGCAATAAAACAATATTTTTATCCATTACCTCATACGCAGAAGTCCATAATGAACTGGAAAAACTTTAGGGAATTGAAGGGAAAAAATTTACAAGAATACACCCAAGAATTTAGAAGAAGAGTTCACTTATTAGGGGTAGATCTACAGAGCCAAGATACTTTTCTCAAGTACATAGGAGGCTTACATAGTGTTAGCCACCTATACAAATTTGTTATACCAAATGGTGGCTATATATTTATAGCCTTCAAGAAACAATTTTATTTCCCAATTGTGAGTTCTTGAAGTCTTGATGATATCTCTTTTTCCTTTAGAAAGTCTTCACTGTTGTTTCCTTCATTTATCTTGAGAAAAGTTTGTTGTTTACCAAAGAAAAGACTGATGAAAAGTTCCATTTTTTCTTCATTTTACCCCTCCTTTCACTCATAATTGACCCCATTTTCATTCCCTTTTTCCTCATGAAAATTCCTCCATTTCCATCATTTTCCTTCTTTCCCTTAAAAAATCCCTTTGGTAAGGTTTAAAACTCCTTTTTAACCTTATTGGAACAATCAAAACCTATAAAAAATCCTTCAAAAATCATAAAAACAGTCTTTTTGAACTAAGGCCTTAAGCCCCTTTTGGCCTTAGCCCCAGCCCCTTTCTTCCGCATAAGTCCAACACCAAGACCAGGCACTGATGCCTAATCACACAATTGCAGTCGGGTTCTCTATTTTTCTTATTTACTTCTATGGTGTTTCCCTTTTCAGTCTGATGATTACAATCTTGTGATTCAATCTGGACCGTTGAATCCACAAGAACTGATGGCCCAGATTTAATCACCCTCCGTTATAAGCCCTTGCCATTCGCCCACCAATTAAATCTCCACCGTTGATCTCTTCAAGATCTAATTGCCTATGAAAAATCGCATCGGTGCGTTCCCTTCTTGTTTCCCCTTGAATTGCGACCTTGCCATTAGATCTAGGTCATCCATTTCTTAGATCCAATGGTCCAGATCTAAGCCCACTTCCCTTTGTTTTTTCTTCAGCCCGGCTATGGAAAATATTTTGCTGAAGATCCACTGTTGATCTCTATAGATCAACGGTTCATTTTTCTCTCGATCTCCACCTGACCCCCATTTCATATTCCTTCCATTTACCCCGAGATTTAATATGAACTATTCATTCATTTCATTCAACGGTGCAGAATAAACCAGATAGGCCCAACTCCTTTGGGACCTATCTCTCCATAAAAAAACCCTAACCGTTCATTCCTATGATCCAACGGTCCAGATCTAATCTGCCTTTGGCCCTTTCATATCTTTCCTCTGTGCATCTTACCCTCTAACACGTGCAATTCGCACCATCAAATCTGCGCCCCTCCATCCAATGGTTGGCATGTTGTTTCACATTTTTTCAACACCAGAGGTTTAACGCTTAAAAATAACGCGAAAAAAGTTGTTTTCCTAAAGACACTTGGAAGGTGGCAAGACGTATCGCATTTTTTATGAAGATTTTGGAAACCACTTAAAAGCAGCGCGACAATAGTGGTTTTTATGATCGAAACCACTTATCCCATTTACATTACATTCCCCATTTTTAATCCCCACTGTTAATCTCTGAGATCCAATGGTCCCAGTTTAACCTAACCCTTGAACCATCGCACTCCACCATTTCTCCCAAGGACTTCATCGATTAACCTTCGCCATTGATCTCCATTGATCAAATCAGATCCAATGGCCTAGAATCATTCCACAAGCCCGCATTTCATTAAGCGCTTTGCCACTGTCGGTAAAGGTTTTTCTCACATTTCATTATATTTTCCTCCATGTTTACTATAATGTGGGCCCCTCTACATTATATAAAACAAATCGATCTCGACCGTTGATCTTTGCAGATCAATGACTCGGACTTACTCCTTCGTTCACTCCCCAACGACCTCTCCATTTTTCTCAGCATTGACTCCTCATTGTTGGATGCCTTCATCCAACGGGTGTGATATAAAGACAACCTCTGAAGCAGTTTATACCCATCCACGCAGGATTTTTATAACGCTTTTCTTGTTTTTGCAGGTTTGAGAGCATTTTCATAGTTTCTTAAAGAAAATCAAGGGTCGGAGATGATGATCCCCTAGGCCTTTTTTCATCACGAATATCATTCTACAGGGTTCAACACAATGTTTCATCCATGACTCGTGAGAATAGATGCCATTTTAAAAACCCTCTGCGTGCCCGCTTAAGCAATGAAAACACAGTAAAATACGTAGACAAAGAGTATCAGTCTGATAGCATGAAATTAAAGCAAAAACCCATCTTTGAAGGTTTAAACACAGTTTTAAAGGATTAAGGCACAATTTCAGCAAACCAAAATCCTAATCAACAATTAAAGACATCATGAAGACCAAAAGACAGAGATTATGCCTAATCAGACCTAAAACACAAACTTAAAGTAAATTAAAGGTGTTTTAGGGAAAGGAAAAGCTAATTCATCAATCTGAGAAGGCTCCACTACCACATGAGAGGCTAATTGAATCCTCTCAGCTACTAAAATCCACCTGCAGCCTCAAAGCATTCAAAATATGCCATAGTTATTGCCAAAACAGAAGATCTTCACCTCAATATAGCTAAACAGTTATTTCAAGCCAAAGGAACTTATTACCACTATCATCGGAAGTTATTACAAAGATAAGTGAAAGCCTTAAAGTCAACAAATCCTCCAAAGTAGCTCAATAACTTAATTAAAATCAATCAATACACAGGAAATATCAGAAATCTTCTGCATTTGAGCCCTTCAAAGTCCGAGAAGCATTAATTGTATTAATTGAACCGAAAGATCTTATTTTACATGCCACCTCCTTATTTCTTCTATAAATAACTCTTTTGAAGATGAGGCAAAGGTTGGTCTCCGAATATTTGTTGCATGTAAATAGTTTTCTGAAGATGTTGTAAGCTTTGTTTGTAATTGAAGATACTTAAGTTAAGATGAGAAGTTTGAAGCTGTAGAGACCCATTGGACTTGAAGATTGTAACTGGTTTGAAGCATCAAATACAATCTGATCTATGGGATCCTGGTCTATGTCAATGGTGATGTTTTTCTTATTGTAACTTGTCATTTTATTTCTCTTTTCATTTTTTCCATCTTCTCTGATAAAGAACAACAATTACAGAGTTAGGATTTACTGTCAAAAGTACCCTTCTATTACTAATAAGATTTATCTGAATGTTTTCTTCCAATTGTGTTATTTAAGAATGATTGAATATTGTCCAAAAAGTCAAGATGTTGACATTCCCTTCTCTTACTATCTAGATTTTAAACATTGTTCTTGAATGTTATTTTCAATGTCTTCTAAGTAAAGTTGAACTAGAGAAGTCTATGGTTATCCCTATCCTCTAGTTTTCTTCTCCAAAGGTTGTCTAAAAGTTTCCCTAAGAGTATGTTGAAAGCAGGCTAGGTTCAAAGTCCTTACCTGATCTTAGACAATTATTTGTTTACCTAAAGTGTGGTCTTGATAATTTTACTAATTAATGAATGAACTAGGGAAGTCTATGGTTAGCCCTGTCCTCTAGTTTTCTTCTCCAACAGTTGCTTTGAAAAGTTTTCATTTTTGTTTTAAATGTTTTCTATTGAAAGTGCATCGAAAGAAGGCTAGTTTCAAAGTACTTACCTGATCTTAGATAACTTTTATGTATTTCGTAAGTGTATGTCGAAAGCAGGATAGTTTCAAAGTACTTTCTTGATCTTAGGTTGCTCTTTGTTCTTCATTTTTTTGTTTCCCCTTCTTATTGTCTCATTCCATTCCATAAAATCAACTTTAAAGAGATCCTTAGACATAGATGACTTGCCCCATGGACCACTCTTGAACCTTGTTATTTCAATTAAATCCTAATATGACTCCATAGCCCAATGGATTGAAGTTGTTTCTTGCCTATATTTTTAGCTGAATCAATGTTTCACTTTCATACACCTTCACCCTTCATTTAGACTTCCTTCACCTTCATTTATCTTAGCCCAACCAAAATAAACAAAACCTTGTTCCTCATAACTAGCCTAATATCACATTTAAAGCCTTAAAGATACATCAATATTTGCACTTTATAGGGAGATCCCTCTTTGGATTCAGGAGGGCTAGATCCTAGAATCCCAAAGTGGTTCACATGTTTCCCCTGCAGTTTTAGTCTTGCCAATCTGCTAGAAATTATAGGGAGATAACATTCTGGCGATTCCGCTGGGGAATTCTGAGTAAAATTATGAAAAAAAAACACTTAGTGTTCAGTGCAGTACAAGAATCTCTCTTCAAGCACTACCGAAGTAATGGTAATCATGATAAAACTTATTTGAATCAGTGAAAAACTAGGGAACCCTGAGGATTCTCGTAAGTTCTTATAAAACCTTGAAGGAATAAGCTAGCTTAGCCATAAGAGTAAAATTTATTTGTCTCATCACCGTAGCTAAGTGTTGAAACAGATTTAGGACACTCTTAAAACCCATAGGACATAAAAACTTAGAAAGCCCAAAAACATTTTAGATTGGTATTCAAATAAACATGGTGGTGGACCATAAAACATTTTACCTCCAAAAGAGCTAAAAATTTCCACCTAGTCACTCCACAATCCTAAACAGACCTTAAGACTCCACTGGGAAACCCGTTACTTTCATAAAATCATACAAACTAAGTCAAAATACTTTAAGAGTTAAATTTTTCTTGTTTTAAAGATCAGTTAGCCTCCTAAAGATTGTCATATTTGGTTAAACCTTTCTTGTTTAGTTGGGTCTGAAAAATTAGCATAGTGGCTTCTCAAAGAATTTATAGTAGGAGCCATCCTAATCCAAACCCCCCTGAGATAGTTGAAAACCTAGAAAGAATACTTAGGAAGTATCCCGAGGCCAGATCTTCAACTATTGTCAAATCACTCCATAGAGCTAATTCTGTCCCAGATAATCTTACAGCTCTACAACAATCACAAGTTGACTTAATAAATATGTTTATAACTAGGTCACTTGAGGATATAATTCAGATAGACTCTGAATCTCCACTTTCATCCCAAGATAGAAGTGAGCATCCTAGTAGCAGAGAAACTACATGACCTGATTTACATTTCCTTGATAATTTTGGTTTCTCTCATCCTATATCTTCTCAACAACCTCTTGCTGGTCAATCCACATATGTTATCCATACATCCACTATTAAAAATACACCATTCCATCAAACTCCTCCACTTGTAAACCCCACACTTTTTCCACAACCTCCTATCATGGCAACATGGTATGCTCCCTTAGTCCCTAGTTTACCCTTAGTCAATATTCAACAGGACTATCAATCCAAGATACCTTTGTATGATGCCAGTGGTGCTACTACTACTTCACAACATGTGGATAAGATGAATGACCACTTTGATAGAAATGAGATTTATGATGACTCTGTCAAGCTTAGATTATTTTCTCAAAGCTTAGGGGGAGAAGTAAGAAAATGGTTCAAAGGCTTAACCCCTCATAGTATAAATGATCTCCAAGCCTTCCATCAGCTATTCCTAAAGAAATGGGAAGTAAAGAAAAACCCTCTATAAATACTTTTGGACTACAAGAATCTCCAAAGGAACACTGGGGAATGTGTTCAAGCCTATTGTACTAGGTTCAACAACGTGTATAATGCACTTCCCCCAGATCTAAAACCTCCACAAGGCTCAGCTTTAAACAAGTTCCCTCAATGATTTGATCCAGAAATGGCTTATCAAGTTATAGAAAGAGATCCTCTGACTCTTGAAGATATGCAAAAAGGAGCCTTAGATGTGGAAGTTAATTTAATAGAGAAAAGAGCAAGAATGAAGAATGAGAAGAGAGTGTCCTTTAGAGAGGAATCTACACCTTCCACATCTAGCTCAAAGATGGAAAGAATGATGGAGGAGATGATGAAAAAGATGAGCATACTTAAGAGAGAACAAGCTATTCAAAACCAAACAAATCCTCAAAACCAAAATCAAAATCAAAATCAGAATTTTAGGAGAAACCAACCTCAAAATAGACCAAGGGAGGATGATCAACTGATTACACCTCCTTTTCACCAAAACTATGTGAGTGAGGTTGAAGAAACAACTAAACAAATAGAGGAAGATGCAATAAACATGTTGGGAGTGGACAATGATGATTTTGAAGTTCATTACAATAGGAAACAAGGTCTGTACACACCCTATGATGATAAAAGAGCAGAGGATGAATATTATTATCAAGAGATGGAAAATGTCATCATAGATACTTCAAAAGAGTATGACCTCAGGAGTAAAAGCAATCAGGAAACTCCCAAAACCCAAACCTATCAAAAATCTGTAAAAGACAACCCTGTAAACAAACCCAAAACTGCAAAATAGAAAGACAAAACAATGGCTGTAAATTCTGATAAGAACAAAGAAAAAGGCACTCCAATCAATGAAAAATAGAGTGCAGATCTTAGCAGCACTAGTACTTCAGCTAGTGTTCCTATTAAAACAATTTTCACCAATGTAAATAGAGGAAATTAGCAAACTGATTTTGCTGATAAAGTGGTGGTTAATAAGTTTGAAACAAACCTGTTAAAAAATCAGATGCCTTTTAGTTTGGAATGAGAAATTGCCAAAATCAAAATCTCTATTCCTCTGACTGAATTAGCCACAAAAGATGTATATAGATCACAAATTTTTAAGGCTTTTAATATAGGAGAAAATAATGACACTGTCAATCTTAGTGATGACCAACCAGAGCTTTTATTTGGTCCATAGATTGAAGGTAGATACCAAGAAGGGCAAGTTCCTCCATTCTATGTTAGTTTGAATATTCATGACAACACTTTGCACAATGCCATGCATGACTCAGGGGCCTCTTGCAATTTAATGCCCAAAGCTGTAATGGAGAGTCTAGGCCTTGAAATCACTCGACCTTACAAGGATCTTTACTCTTTTGACTCAAGAAGGGTGCAATGTTTAGGATTAATCAAACACCTCTGTGTAAACTTAGCCCAGATCCCAGCCAAATGTTTAGTATTTGATATTGTAGTGGCTGATGTTCCCCCCAAGTATGGTATGTTGCTATCAAGATCTTGGGGAGCTAAGTTGCAAGGAAAAATGCAGATGGATATGACTTATGCAACCATCCCTGTTTTCAATCAGAATAAGAGACTTTACAGGGAAGCTCACATGCAGTACATGGTTACCAGACAGGACAAACCCAAAAAATCTCCTATTTACTCTGTTCACATAGGCCTTGACTCGTTTATTATTTTCAATCATGAAATTTTAGATGAAAAAGAGACCTTAACTAAATTAGTGGCCACACCTCAAAGTAACATACTAGCACACATAGAGGAAGAAGAAGATAAGACAGACGCTTCAAAACGGTTTGCTAAAATAGAAAATCATAGCAAACCAATCATAGGTCTAGAGCTGAAAATCAATCATACATTACTTTTAAACCTTGAGAGTCAAGAAAGGAATCTTGAACACAATGAAGAGTGTGAGGAGTTACATCAAATTCAACACAGTGGTGATATTCAAGAACAATCCAAAATCACTCTAGATGAAGAGGATAGTAATCAAACTAATGAATCGGAAACTAGTCCGCTTTGGAGCATGCATTTTGATGGATCACGTACTAAGACTGATGCAGGTGTAGGAGTGTGGCTTCACAACACAATGAACAATCATGCTGAAGGACATTCTTACAAACTAAATTTTCAATGCACCAACAACATAGCAGAGTATAAAGCCCTCCTTTTAGGCCTGCACTTATTAAAGAAATTAGGGGCCAAAAGAATCAAGGTTCGTGGTGATTTTGAACTGATAATTAGGCAAGTAAATGGGGAATATTGCGCCAAACATCCCAGAATTAGAGCCTATATGAATTATACCCTTGATTTATTGAAAACATTTGATGAGTTTCAGCTTCTCTTTGTCCCAAGAAATCAGAATATTGCTGCTAATGGTTTGGCATTTTCTGCTAGAACATGCTTGACACCTTATGAAACCAAACTATGCTCTACTCAAATCAAATTTCGACCAAATGTCCCTGATAATGAGAAACATTGGCAAGTGTTTGATGGAGACAAACAAATAGAAGACTTCTTACAGTCCATAAATGAATTTTAACTCCCCAGTTCATATTCAGATTATGAAACAGATTATTCTAATGAAGAAAATCTACTTGATGAAGAAGAAACACCCCCAAAGATTGTTGAGATAAATCTGTTCACTAATAAACTGAAACATAACACAGAAATTAGTGCAGATTTAGAGAAAGAAAATTTAGAGACCCTGCAATCTAACACGCATGATTTTCCAAAAGGACTGGTCCCTTTGGAAGAGTTATTTGATTTCAATGATGTAGCAAAGAATCCAAAGCTGGAGCCCATGGAATCTAAAGTGGAAGAGTACAATATAGGTAGTGAGCTAAACCCGAAAATGATCAAGATGTCTAAGAGTTTACCAGCTCACATCAAACTGAAATACATAGACTTGTTTAAAGAATTTTCCGATGTTTTTTTTTTGGAGTTATGAAGACCTCAAATCCTATGACACAGAAATAATCAAGCACAAGATACCCCTAAAAGAAAACCAAAAACCTTTCAAACAAAAGCTGCGCAGAATAAACCTTGTCCAGTTGCCTTTGGTTGAAAAGGAAATCAAGAAAATGTATGAAGCCGGGATTATTGTTCCTATTAGATATTCAGAGTGGGTGTCTAATCTAGTGTCAGTGAGGAAGAAAACATGAGATCTTAGGCTTTGTATTGACTTTAAATATTTAAAAAAAGCCTCATTAAAAGACAACTACCCTTTACCCAAGATCGATCATATTTAAAAAAAGGTAGTTGGTTCTAAAAGAATTTCTTTGCTAGATGGCTTCTCAGGATACAATCAGATTTTAGTACATCCTGATGATCAATTAAAGACAGCTTTTACTACACCTTGGGGTACTTTCATGTAGGTGAAAATTCCCTTTGGTTTAATGAACGCTGGTGCTACATTTCAGAGAGCCATAGACCTTGCATTCTCGAGAGAATCAGGCTTCTTCATCATTATTTATCTTGATGATATCACTGTTTTTTCAAAAACAGATGAAGAACACCTAGAACACTTGAAAATAGTCTTTGAGAAATGCAGAAAATTTGGTTTATCTTTAAATCCTAAGAAAACAATATTCGGTCTCCAAGAAGGCAAGCTTCTTGGGCACATCATATCAGAAGAGGGAATAAATATAGACCCAACAAGGATTGATGGTATTTCACAAATAAATCATCCAAGAAATATCAAGAAACTTCAATATTTCATTGGAAAGATTAATTTCTTGAGAAGGTTCATTCCCAACTTGGCTGAACTCCTTAGAAATATAAGAATCATGATAAAGAAGGAGCAAGGAGTCAAATGGACCTTGGAAGTAAAGAAATATTTTGAGCTGGTGAAGCAAGCATTAACCAAAGCACCAATTCTAATAAGTCTTGACTTTTCTAAGGATTTTTTCATTTTTTCCTTTGCATCGGAACATACAGTGGCTATTTTCCTATTGCAGAAAAATTCAAAGGGAAAAGAGCAGCCAATTGCATTCTTTAGCAAGGCACTGAGAGATGCTCCTTTGAAGTACAAAATTATGGAAAAGCGAGCTTTTGATTTGGTCAAAGCTCTAAAAGACTTTAGATTTTACATTCTTCACTCCCACATCATAACATTTGTTCCCAATTTAGTGGTGAAAGACATTCTAACACAGGACCCAGATGGCAAGAGAGGTAAGTGGATAGCTTTGATACTTGAATATGATTTAGAAATCAAGCCCACTAAACTCATTAAAGGCCAAGGATTAGCTAGATTAATGGCTGAATCAAATTTTCAAGCTCTTGATATAAATATGATAAATTCCTTAGATGAACCAGAGGAGTTTTCAACTCCTATTATTGAAAATTATTTCTTGAATTCATCTTGGTATGTTGATATTGTATATGTTTTTCTCAATCTGAATACACCTCTTGGTTTGACAAAAAAAAAGGCAAGATTTTTAAAGTTAAAGGCTGTGAACTACTGCAATTTAGATAAATGTATTTATTGGAAAAATGTTAGTGGTTTATTGCTTAAATTTTTTCCTGAGCATGATGCATATAAGGTTAAGCACGAGTTCCATGAAGGAGAATGCGGAGGCCACCTCTATTGGAAGACCACTGCAAAAAAAATCCTTAGGGTTGGGATGTCCATAAGATGATCATTTCCTGTCATAAATGCCAACTTTTTGAAGGCAAAAGAAAAACTTTTCCCTTACCTTTGCATCCAATCACTGTTGAAGCTCCTTTTCAATAGTGGGGACTTGACTCCATAGGAAAAATCCATCCACCATCATCTACCCAACACAAATGGGTTCTCACTGCAACAGACTACTTCACCAAATGGATAGAAGGGATCCCTTCTAGGCAAGCCAATGACTCTTTTATTATAAAGTCTCTTGAAACTCATATCCTATCTAGATTTGGCTTCCCTAGGAAGATTATTACTGACAATGTTGTTGCATTTGGATCCAAAAAGATGGTTGAATTCTGTCACAAATATCATATTACATTAGGGCATTATACTTATTATTACCCTCAAGGTAATGGGCTGGAAGAATCCTCGAACAAAATCTTGGTGAACATAATCAAGAAGTTGTTGGAGGACAACAAGAATTCATGGCACACAAAGCTGGTACATGCACTTTCGGCTGACAGATTAACACTTAAAAAATCAATTGGGATGTCACCCTACCATCTTGTATATGGAGTGGATGCAATTTTTCCAACCAGTCTTGGTGTGCCAGTCATGAAGCTGATTCAAGAAGTATACTCTGAATACAATTACATGATCAGAAGAATAAATTAGACTATACACCTTTAGCAAACCAGAAAGAAGGTCTACAACAGAGCATTACAAAAGCAAGCAAACATCAAGAAGCTTTTTGATAGAATGACAAAGGCCAAAAATTTCAACATTGGGGACAAAGTGTTAAAGTGGAATTCAAGGAGAGAAGATAAGGGTAAGCATGGGAAATTTGATAACTTATGGCTTGGCCCTTATCTCATTCATTATACTATTGGTAAAAATGCCTATTTTTTACAACAATTGAGTGGAGTTGAATTGTTTGGGGTTCCTGTCAATGGCAGGATGCTCAAACATTAATTTTCTTGACCATATCAGTTTGGAAACCTTCTTTTTTTTCATTGTGAATATTACATCCATCATTGCATTCAAAGTTAGAAAAATAAAAAATACAAAAACAATACAAAATAAAAGAGGGCAGATTGTAAAAAAAAGAAAGGTACAACCCCATACCAAAAAAAAATAAGAGAAACAAAGTCTAAAAGTGTGCAAGCTCAAATGCCACTCCTAAGAAACACACTCCTAGTTAGTCATACAGCCTAATCATGACTAATTAGTGTTCAATTTACTGCTAATAGGTTAGTGAAAAAAGATCTGCCAAACAACTTAATCTTGGCTTATCAGTTAGGAAGATTAAGATAGAAGAAAAAGGGTTCAAGCAGGCCAAAAATCTGAACCTATGAGTTTCAAAAAAGGTATGGCTCTAATCTATTTAAATCATGAGCCAAAGATAGAAGATAAATTGGTTCTAATATGCCCAAACTTGAAGTAGTGAACCAAGAGAAAAACAACTCGAACAAGCCTAAACACAGAGCTGAAAGAAAGTGAAGGATGTGCTTAAACTTTCAGATCTTAAGCCTTCACCATTTTGATTTATTTTTTTGCAATTTTTTGTCCATGTATAGCTTGTCTTTATGCCATAGATCAGCAACAAGTTAGACTGTTCAATCTTGGCTTGTTTTCTTTTAAATTTCCTGTTTTAGAATTTAGTGAATAAAATTCTGTTAGAGAGTCTAATCCTAACGGACAGTAGTTAGGTAGGGAAGCTTATGAACTCAACTGCTAAATCTGAGTTCATGGAGAAATAAGGGTAGAAGTAGAATAGTTTTATGTTTTCCCAAAAGAATAAAATGTTTGTAAAATATTTTGCCAATCCAAATGCACTCTGAAAAGAAGAAAAAATGTTAGATCATTACGATTGGGTAGGTAGAAAACTTGTTTTGATTGAATTCCATTGGTTTTAATGGATGCTAAAATTATTCAGAGAAAAATAAGATCAGCAAAGAAAGCAAGTGCAGCCCAATGGATGAGGCATTGATCATCTTCCAGAGAAGGAAAGTCTGAAGTTCTTGATACCTTCAAGAAGGCACCATCCCCATGTGGAGCCACTGTTATCCACCTATAATAACTTGTTATACCAAATGGTGGCTAGATCTTTATAGCCTTCAAGAAACAATTTTATTTCCCAATTTTGAGTTCTTGAAGTCTTGATGATATCTCTTTTTCCTTCAAAAAATCTTCACTGCTATTTCCTTCATTTATCCTGAGAAAAGTCTATTGTTTACCAAAGAAAAGACTATTGAAAAGTTCCATTTTTCCTTCATTTTACCCCTCCTTTCACTCATAATGAACCCCATTTTCATTCCCTTTTTCTCATGAAAATTCCTCCATTTCCCTCATTTTCCTTCTTTCCCTTAAAAAATCCCTTTGGTAAGGTTTAAAACTCGTTTTTAACCTTATTGGAACTCTCAAAACCCCTAAAAAATCCTTCAAAAATCATAAAAAATGGTATTTTTGAACTAAGGCCTTAAGCCGTTGTTGGCCTTAGTCGCAGCCCCTTTCTTCCACATAAGACTAGCACCAAGACTAGGCACTGAGGCCTAATCACGCAATCGCAGTCGGGTTCTCTATTTTTCTTATTTCTTTTACTTGCAAAAGTTTTCCAATGCGATTGGACCCTTTCCTTCTAGCTCCCGGTCCCTTTCTTCTTTCGCAAAACCACAGCCCCGCCATCAGGTGCTAAAACTCAAAAAGACTTGTGCAAAAACCATTTTCTCCTTTAAAAATTGCAAAATCTGACTTTTCATTGAACCTGACAGTTCGTTGTTTTAATAAACTTCAACCGTTGATCTGCTCTACCACCCCAGATCCAACGGTCCATATTGTTTCTCATTTCAAAGCCACTATACTGCTTTTTTCCTTCTTAGTTAAATCTCCACCGTCGATCTAGTTTTCTCGTTTCATCAGCCAATCGCTATCGCAAGTTCTCCTCAGTGCTAAATCGCAAGTCATTTTTTCTATTCCGATGCCAATTCCCCGATGGGATCTTAGCCATCGAAGCCACAAGAAATGACAGCTAATATTTCGTCACAGCTTCGCCATAATTCTTCATACTTGACCCTCTGATTAACGCTTGACCGTCGATCTATTCCCAGATCTAACAGCTCATATTTCATTGCATCGCAAAACTTCTATGGTGTTTCCCTTTTCACTCCAACAATTGCAATCTTGCGATTCAATCTGGAATGTCGAATCCACAAGAACCGACGGCCCAGATTTAATTGCCCTTTGCCATAAGCCCTTGCCATTGCGCCCGCCGATTAAATCTCCATTGTTGAACTCTTCAAGATCTAACGACCCACGCTAAATCACATCGGCGCATTCTGTTTGTGTTTCCCCTTGAATTGCGACCTTGCGATTAGATCTAGGACATCCATTTCTTAGATCCAATGGTCTAGATCTAACCCCACTTACCATTGTTGTTTCATAAGCCCCTCTATGTAAAATATTTTGGTGAATATCCACTGTTGATCTTTGCAGATAAACAGTTCACGTTGCTCTTGATCTCCGCCCGACTCCCGTTTCATATTCCTTCCATTTACCTCGAGATTTAATCTGGACTGTTCATTCATTTCATCCAATGGTCTAGAATAAACTATATATGCCCAACTCCTTTGGGACCTATCTCTCCATCAAAAAATCCTGACCGTTCATTCCTATGATCCAACGGTCCAGATCTAATCTGCCTTTGGCCCTTCCATATCTTTCCGTCCATGCATCTTACCCTCCGATGCATGCGATCCGCACCGTTGGATCTGTGCCCCTCCATCCAATAGTTGGCATGATGTTTCGCATTTTTTGTACACCAGAGGTTTAACGCTTAAAAATAACACGAAAAACATGTTTTTCCTGAGGAAACGTAGAGGGTAGCAAGGCATATCACGTTTTTTATGAATATTTTGGAAACCACTTCAAAGCAGCATGACACCATTGGTTTTTATGACTGAAACCACTTATCCCATTTATATTACATTCCCTAATTTTTAATTCCCACCGTTGATCTCTAGGATCCAAAGGTCCTAGTTTAACCTAACCCTTGAACCATCGCCCTCCACCATTTCTCCCAAGTACTTCATCGATTAACCTCCGTCGTGGATCTTCGTTGATCAAATCTAATCCAATAGCTCAGAATCATTCCACAACCCCACATTTCATTAAGCCCTTTGTCGCTGCTGGTAAAGGTTTTTCTTACATTTTCATTATATTTTCCTCCATGTTTACTATAATTTGGCCCCCTCTAAATTATATAAAATAGATCGATATCGACCATTGAACTTTGCAGATCAATGGCTCGGACTGAATCCTTCGTTCACTCCCTGACCGTCTCTCCATTTTTCTTAGCATTGAGTCCTCGTCGTTGGATGCTTTCATCCAACGACTGTGATCTAACCACAACCTTTTAAGCAGTCTATACCCGTCCACGTAGGATTTTTATAACTTTTTTCTTTTTTTTGCAGGTTTAAGAGCGTTTTCACAGTTTCTTAAAGAAAATCAAGGGTCGGGGATGATGATCCCCTAGGCCTTTGTTTACCAAGAATATCATTCTACAGGGTTCAACACAATGTTTCATCTGTTCCTCATGAGCACAAATTCCATTTTGAAAACCCTTTGCGTGCTCGCTTACGCAATGAAAACATAGTAAAATTGACAGACAAAGAGTATTATTCTAACAACATGAAATCAAAGCAGGAACCCATCTTTGAAGGTTTAAACACATTTTTGAAGGATTAAGGCACACTTTCAGCAAATCAAAAGCCTAATCGACAATTAAAGACATCATGAAGACTGAAAGACACAGATTATGCCTAATCAGACCTAAAACAAAGACTTAAAGTAAATTAAAGGTGTTTTAGGGAAAGGCAAAGCCAATTCATCAATCCGAGAAGCCTCCACTACCACATTAGAGGATAATTGAATCCTCTCAGCTACTAAAAGCCACTTGCTGCCTCAAAGCATTCAAAAGAGGCCATAGTTATTTGCAGAACATAAGATATTCACCTCAATACAACTGAACGGTTATTTCAAGCCAAAGGAACTTATTATCACTGTCAGCAGAAGTTATTACAAAGATAAGGGAAAGCCTTAAAGTCAACCAATCCTCCCAAGTAGCTTAATAACTTAATGAAAATCAATCAATACACAGGAAATATCAGAAATCTTCTCCATTTAAGCCCTTCAAAGGCCAAGAAGCATTAATTGTATTAATTGAACCGAAAGATCTTATTTTACATGCCACCTCCTCATTTCTTCTGTAAATACCTCTGTTGAAGATGAGGCAAATATTGGTCTCTGAATATCTGTTGCATGTAAATATTTTTCTGAAGCTGTTGTAAGCTCTGTTTGTAATTGAAGATACCTAAGTTAAGATCAAAAGTTTGAAGCTGTAGAGACCCATTGGAATTGAAGATTGTAACTCGTTTGAAGCATCAAATACAGGCTGATTTATGGGATCCTGGTCTATGTCAATGGTGAGTTTTCTCTTATTGTAACGTGTCATTTTTTTCTTTTTTCATTTTTTCCATCTTCTCTAATAAAGAACAACAATTATAGAGTTATGATTTACTATCAAAAGTACCCTTCTCTTACTGATAAGCTTTATCTGAATTTTTTCTTCCAATTGTGCTATTTAAGAATGATTGAATATTGTCCAAGTAGTCAAGATGTTGGCGTTCCCTTCTCTTACTGTCTAGATTTTAAACATTGTTCTTGAATGTTATTTTCAGTGTCTGCTAAGTAAATTTGAACTATGGAAGTTTGTGGTTAGCCCTGTCCTCTATTTTTCATCTCCAAAGGTTGTCTGAAAGTTTCCCTAAGAGTATGTTGAAATCAGGCTATATTGAAAGCAGGGTAGATCCTAGAATCCCAAAGTAGTTCACATGTTGCCCCTGCAGTTTTAGTCTTGCCAATATGCTATAAATTACAGGGAGAGAACACACAGATACCAAAACATATTATTCTCATGTTTAACCCCACAAGTATAGATCAAGTATGTGTTTAGGCCATACATATAGAATCTAGAGGGAAGAAAATTTCTGAAGAGGGTAGAAAGAAACTTTTTAAGGGTAAAAACAAAGAAAATACCTCAAAAGGTAAAAGCAAAAAGAATTCTTATGTTAAGAAAGAGGGAGAAATTTTTTTTTGTAAACATTGTTCAAAATAAGGCCATGATGAAAGTCAATGTTGGAAATTACATCCTAAAATGAGGCCAAAAAATACAATAACATAGGGAAACATAAAACTGCTGCTACAACTCAACATAATTTAGGAGATGACTTAGGTGATGAATCTAAGATTACAGCCATGGGATTGAAGACCATGAAGGGGAAATAAATTGAAACTAAGCCCAGTACTAGTACATCAAAATTTCACATACATGCTCCAAATGAAGAAGAACGAATTGAACTATTTCATGTGAGGGTCATATCCAAACATACCAAGATTGGCACATTGTTTGAGAGTGGGTCACAAGAAAAATTAATATATGAATACTTGGTCAAAAAAATTAACCTTGAGAACGTACCACATCCAAAACCATATCCATTGGGTTGGATTTGTAAGGATGAAAATGTACAGGTTTCAAACAAATGCATATTGTGGTTTGCAATCACCGCACATTTTGTTGACACAACTAAATTAGATGTGGTTCAGCTTGACATAACATGTATTGTGTTAGGGATTCCTAACTTGTATGATAGGAAAGCAATCTTCCATCACCATGAGAACAAATATCATTTATTCGAAGATGTAAAACAGTACATTGTTAGAGCACATCGTAAGAAGACAAACATTGTTATGGTAAATGTTGGACAGGTAAAGAGGCTGGTAAATTCCAGTAAGAATTTTGTTCTTCTAATGATTAAGCGTAAGCTAATGTTAATCTTGAATCATTTGAGGGATTTGATCCTAATTTTAAATAAAATTTATATGAGGTAGTTGATGCACATCATGAGATGTTTCAACAACCAACACTATCACCTCCAAAAAGAGAGATTCAACATGAGATTCAGTTGGAGAAAGTTTGTCCTCTTCCAAACATTGTTATGTATCGCATGTCGATAATGGACAATGCTGAAATAAAGAGTCAAATTAAAGAGATGTTGGACAAAGGAATCATAAGGCCAAGCACTTGGCCATGCGGTTCTCCCATAGTCTTGATACCAAAGAAAGATGGGACTTGGCGCATGTGTGTAGAATTCAGAGTTTTGAACAAGATTACGGTAAAGAATTGTTACCCACTCCCAAGGATAGATGATTTTCTTGATCAGTTGAATGAAGACATTTTTTTCACTAAGTTAGATTTACGAAGTGGATGTCATCAAGTAAGAATTGCAGAAACTGATATATGGAAAACTGCATTCAAAACCAAACAAGGACTCTTTGAGTGGTTAGTTATGCCATTTTGTTTGTCTAATGCACCCACAACTTTCATGCATGTTATGGATAGTTTCTTGTGTCCATTCCTTGATGCCTTTGGATTTTGTAATTAGATGACATATTGATTTTCAACAAAACAAGAGAATAACATGTCTTGCATGTGAAATTGTTTCTTAAGATGTCAAAGTGTGAGTTTGGACATACTTCTTTGGTTTATTTGGGACATATTGTAGGAGGAGGAGAGCTGAGAATTGATCCTTCTAAATTGGAAGCCATTGTGAATTGGCCCACATCCAAAACAGTAACCGAGGTAAGAAATTCCTTAGGTGTAGCTCAATATTGGAGAAATTTTATTGCCAATTTTTCTTCCATCATAGCTCATATGCATGCAATGAAAAGTATGAAGAAAGCTTGCAATGGTGAGGCAAACAACAACAAGCTTTCAAAGCTTTAAAATAAAATATCATTTCAGCTCTAGTCCTTGCATTACCAAATTTGAGACAACCATTCGAGATTCGAACTGATGCTAGTGATTATGCCATGGGCGCAGTTCTTTTGCAACATGGTAAGCCTATCACTTTCCATTCTAAAACATTTAATGGTGCTGTAAAAAACTATCCTACATATGAAAAATAACTATATGCATTCGTACAAAGTGTTAAGAAGTGGAAAAACTACTTGATGGGTCAAGAGACTACCATGAATAGCGATCACCAACCATTACAGTGGATAATCCGAGTTTTACGACTAAAAAATGACGACTGTGGATAATTCGAGTTTTACATCTAAAAAATTGAAGCAATCAAGACATTTTAGGTGGATGGGATTTCTTCAATATTTTGACTTGGTTATAAGGTACAAGAAAGGTATTTTAAATAAAGTTGCTTATATGCTTTCAAGACCAATCGTTAGTGCATCTACTTTACTCAAAAATGATTCTATTGTACATGAGAGTTACATAGAACAATATGCGCATGATCTCAATTTTCAAGATGTTTATGCTAGTTTGAGTGAAGGGAATCAAGTTGAAGAAAAAGATTATAACATGCATAAAAATTTGTTGTTTCATTTGGGCAAAGCTATGTATACCACAAGGAGAAAGTCTAAGTGTCATGAGAGAAGCTTATTCATCTCTTATTGCTGGACACTTTAGGGTAAGAAAAACAACGGCGCATCTACAAGGGTATTGTTATTGGCCTCGCATGGTAGTATTAGGGGAATTTTGAGGTCTAAAATGGGCCTGCTAAGGAAATAATAAAATAACAGCTAAACCAATAATATAATATTTATGAATTTTCAATTCACTTTTTGCACCACAATCCATGTAACCATAGTTAAATTCAATTGAAAAGTTGTACCAAAATAAAATTAATAAAAAATTGTATTGATGTGACTATAAATAAGAATGAGATTTTCAAGAAAAAATCATTATCATTGAACAAATAATGCATTTGTCCTTTGTACTTAAATAACTTTAAATAAAATATAAATATAAATTTATAGATTCTTAATTATATTATATGCTATTAATTAAAATTTATATTATTTAAATTGTATAGTAAAATGTAATTAATATACTATAGAAAAATAATATAATATAATATAATATAATATAATATAATATAATAAATGTATAGGGATACACATGGTTTCTTTCAAGAAATATGAAATGACAACAATATATTTTATTCAAAAACTGTGAAATGACATTTATTATGAGTACTTTACTTTGACTTTAAAAGTACTTAGAGAAATACTATGGTTAACCATGAGTTTTTATCCACCATTGATAATGTGACAAGCAAGTACCCTTAACTCAAGCATTGCCACCTCAACCATTATGGATGATGCCATCCCCTAAAATGTGATTGGTTCTCATAAAGTGAATTTTTATTGTACATTTTCCTTAGGATGCCCATTTTAGACCTGAAAATTCCCCTAATGATAGAGTTACACATTTTATAGGAGGTTGTTCTATGTGTGCAATACGCAAGCCTAGTAATAGGAAACTTGGGTTGTACATGCCACTACCGGTACCATCAACACCATGGGAGAGTGTCTCCATGGACTTTGTTGGAGGTCTACCTATGTCAAGAAAACAAGATGATTATCTTTAAGTAGTTGTGGAAAGATTCAGTAAAATGTGTACACTTCTGCCATGTAATGATATAAGTGGAAATTGGTGGCCACCCACCTATTCCACTTGGGGCCCCACCACTCTCTCTTTCATTTTTTTGGTTTCAGTAGGACTTATTATTTTTAGCAGTTTTTTTGGGTCCTGAACTTTTAGAGCTGTTTTGAGGCCCTAAACAACGTTTCTGGGAAACCCAGGAGCAACATGGTTCCATGGATTGATGTTTCTCACATCAAAAGTTGTATTCCTTGGATATATCTTTCTAATGAGGAATGGTGTGGGTCAAACAAAGATGGTATGCGAAATTTATGTCCTCGGGAAGTCGAAGCACAAATTTACCCAAACAGGGCCCATAGTTTTTGCGCATCATCTTCTAGGGTTAGGGTTTTGGATTTTTAGGGTTTTCCATTATTTCTAAATAAAAAATAGGCCCTCGAACCTGGTTGTAACATATTTCAGAGGCCTGTAGCCGCTGTTGGAAATATGATGCAGAGTGTTGTCCTTGATGGCAACCCACTGAATGGAGATGAAGACATGCGACTGTTGACATGTGTTGTCCTTGATGGCAATCCACCTGATGAAGTTATTCTTGACTTGATGGACTTGGTAAATGATGTAAATCTGACGTTTGTTGACAATATGATGCTGAGTGTTGTCCTTGAAAGACAACCCACTTGATGAAGATGATGACAACTTACTTGATGAAGTTGTGCTTGAGAGAATATGTTCCTGATGAAGAAAATATGATGTTTCTATAGTGTGTACAGAAGGCAATGAAGAAAAGGGAATGTCAGTATGTGCCGAAACATGATGAAGAGTATGTTCCCAGGTACACACGCATATTGGCCTAGTAAGTCAGCATGATGTTTTTAAAAGAACGTTAACAGCCGTATGGGCTAAAGCGCTCAAAAAGTGCAAAACCATGGGTAACCACCATGGTATTGACCCATGGTATTGGGTAATGATCCGCCTAATTGACCCCGTCCAGGTAGTTTTGGGCTCATGGTATTGTTTTGGCCCATGGTATTTAAAAAGGGGCTCATGGTATTGAAAAAGGATAAACCTATATAAGGAGAACAAATTCATTGTGCATAACATGAGTGTGAGTGCAAGATGTCTGAGCTTGAATGAATACTTCTCTCTGAAGTATATCTGAATGGAAAGGGTTACACTTGAATGATAAATCTGATTGTATGATGCACCAATGATGAAGAAGGGGATCTAGATCTGAATTGCTCTTGTATTTGTTAGATCTGATTAGGGAAGGCTTAGATCCGTGATGAGGCGAGCATCAAGGCGAACATCTGTCTGAAGAAAAAGGGTAGATCTGAAATGAATATCTGATCTGATGAAGTATGCTGCTCTGTAATGATTGAAGATCTATACGCTACTTCGCCGCGGAGGAAGCGCGTATATACGCAGCTTCAGCGAAGAGAAAGCGCGTATGCGCAATAAAATATACACCGAGGTATACGCCGGCCGAGACACACACAGCACAAGAAGTGAAAGCGCGCATGCAAACCAGGGTTTGCGGCCAGCGGTGCCAGTCATCTCATCCGGCTCACGTGTTTCTCGCTATCCGATCCGTGTTGTTGCCATCTCGTTGCGTATGCATGTTTGTGCTAAAAGCTTGGAAAGGGTTCAGGGAACATGATGAAATGTGGCCTCGCAAGTGGTGTTCTCATTGAAGCATGATCCAGCAGGGAAAACGATGAAACGGGTCTGTTGCAGCGGCGCGAGGGTTGCAGCTTCACTGTGGGGTTGCTCAGAGCTCTCCTTCTGTGAGTCGGGTAAACAAGACGGTGGGGTCGAGGCTCCTTCAGAGAGCGAAACGAGCTCGTGCTGGTGCCCCTTTCCAAGAGAGGTCAAACAAGCGCAGGGCGCTCGCGTGTCGTCGAAGTCCGCGCTCAAAGACATACAAGTCGTAAGATGTTTTGTCTATAATAAAATATTGAAGGTGAGCAAGCTGGTAGGTGGTTTTCTCCCGACTTGGGTTTCCACCTAAAATCCTGGTGTTCATGTGTGTTGCTTATGTGTGATGGTTTATTCTATTATTACTGCACATGCTTACTGTTAAATAAACATCAGATGAATGAATGTTGCAAAGATCTAAGTTAAGAAATATCTGCATAATAAGATCTCTGTGCATACGCATGTTTTATTAAGGATATCTGTGTGTATACATGAGTTGGCTTCAAGAAAGTAGCGTATGGGTTTTGAAGTAAGGAAAAGTAAAAAGATTTGATTATGCATTAAATACGATTCACCCCCCCTCTTAGTATTTTTCCCAACAATTGGTATCAAAGCGAGGTCCTTGTCATGAAGCTTGATCGCTTGAAGGAGATCTGTCGCAATGGGAAGTCTTGAAGGAGTAATGTCTATAAAGCCACCTCTATTCAATGGAAGCAATCTGATATTTTGGAAGGTACGAACAAAAGCATATCTGCAAATTCTTGGTGCAGATGTATGGGCGATCGTGGAAGAAGGTTATCAGTATCCGGCAAGTATTCCTATTGATGCAGCAGAAAGGAAGAAGTATGAAATCAATGCCAAAGTAGTAAATGTCTTATTAGGTAGCATGTCTGAACCAGAATTTTCCAAAGTGATGCAGCTACATTCAGCAAAAGAAATATGGGACAAAATCATTCTGAGTTATGAAGGAGACACAAAGGTAAAAAGTGCAAAACTCCAAACTCTTAGAATTGAATATGAAAATTTGAAGATGCATAGTGATGAGAGTATTTCTCATTTCTTCTTACGTCTGGATGATATTGTAAATCGAATGAGAAATTTGGGTGAAACCATAACTGATACTACTCTGTTTGAAAAAGTCTTAAGATCATTGACTTCAAAATTTGACTCTAAAGTTTCGGCTATTGAAGAAAGGCAAGATCTGCAAACTCTTTCTATTGTTCAATTGCATGGTATTCTGACTGCTTTTGAAATGAGAGAAGGAGGTCCTTCCCAAATCAGAGAAGCTGCTTTTAAGGCATCTGCAAAAGGAAAGGAAAAGGAAGTTGTCAAAGAATCCGGCTATATATCTGATGAAGAAGAAGCGAATTTCGTGAGGAAGCTCCAACTAGGTAGTGGAAGATTCAAAGGTAAGCTTCCCTTCAAATGTTTGAGTGTGGAAAGGTTGGTCATTATGCTGCTAAATGTCCTTATAGAGAAAAGCATGGTAAAGGGAAACAATTTGAAAAGAGAAAGAGTTATTATGCAAAAGAAGATGATGATGAAGTGTCCAGTGAAGATGAAGATGATTCTGACCAAGATGCGAAAGTGCTCATGGCTAAGAAGCAAAGAAGAAGGCTAGAAAAAGAGATATCTCGGAAAACATATGCAATGAAAATGAAGAAGATGAAACAAGTATTGATTGTTTTTCTTGTGATGCACTTTCCTGTGCATGCAATGGTGAAGATAGTAACAGTAAATTTTTGGATCTAAAGGAAGCTATCAAGAAAATTGAAGATCAACAAAGATCATTTAATAAAAGCGAAGCTATCTACAATGAGATGATCTCTCAAATGATAGATCAAATAGAAATGCTAAATGGACAGGTGGAAAAGTATCAAAGGTTTCATACTTATGCATCCAATCGAATTAAAGAACTAGAAATGAAAATCAATGATCTAAATGCAGATCTCGAAAAATCAAACAAGAAGAATGAAGGACTTGAAGCTCCAGTCATCTCTCTACAAACAGATCTTGAAGCATCAAGTAAGAAGATTGAGGAACCTCTACAAACATTTGAAAAGGAAGGCCTTGAAGCAGAAATCATCTCTCTCAAAGAAGATCTGGAAAAATCAAATAAGAAGAATGAAGAGCTGGAACAAAAATGTGAAGAAAACGAAAATTGGCTGAAAGAAGAGATTCTAAATCTGAAGGATCAAGTAGAAGATGGAAGAAGGAAAGAAGAAAGCATGACAAAGCAATGTCAAGCCTTGGAGGTTGAGGTAAACATTCTCAAAGGCAAATTAGAAGAAAAGGTAAAAATGTTGAGGTTTCATGATAGTACTAATATTTTGGACAATATTCTGAGTAATCAAAGGTCTCCTACTATCAAACATGGTCTTGGTTTCCATGAAACTGTTAAAGGAGAATCTAGCTCACAAGGAAGTGCCAAAAATTCAGAGGATGTCAATGCACAACCTGATGTACCAACAATCATGAATTCTCAAAGGAATTCATTCAAGAAAGTTGAATGTTTTAAATGTCATAATTATGGGCATGTTGTAGCAAATTGCAGGAGCAGATCATTTCAGCCTCAATCAAACAGTTACTACATAGAAAGGTACTCTGGTTTCTTCAAGGGATATTGTTTTTCATGTAACAAGTATGGACATAAAGCAGCTGATTGTAAAAGGATGAAGAATAGAAATACTCATTATGATTCTTATGTTTATTTCTCTGGCCACATGAGATGTTATGCTTGTAACAAGTATGGACATGTAGAAAAAGAATGCAGGATGAACAGATTTGGGAAAGTGGACAATTTTCAGCACACAGTTGGAAAGCTCAAGAAAATTTGGAAAAAGAAGGAGGACTGATCAGAAACGTAGGGAATTCAGACCCTACTGCAGTCATCCGCTTCTGGAAGCTTACTTCTCTGATTGACTGCAAGAATGATGTGGGATACATTATGGGATTTAGTAATGTATCGTCACAAGGGGAGCAATGCATGATGACTCTCATGGTTGATTTGATTATTCTGGTTATATAACAGAACATCTGATATGAAAAAGACAGGTACAGGAGGTACAAGCTCAGGAGGAAATGAAGGAAGATGAAAATTTTCTATGCTTCACTTTCCATACGCGGGTTGTATGAAACAAAGTCGCGTATACACGCGAGTTCCAGCTGACACAGACGCGTATGCTTTGATGATGAGAGAATTTATCTGATAGCTGAAGATCTGGATCAAAAGTCCAGGGGGAGCATCCATCTGACTGCTAATGACTGCACTATTAGCATTATTCTGGTTATACTCATGAAAATGATATGATACATGGGTTCTTGTGTTGAAGATTATGGATGAAGCCTGGTTGCTTTATGATGAAGAGCATTCGTTGTTGAGATGAAAGTCTTATAACTCAGAGATGAGGACTGATCATGCAGAGATTGTTGCTGATGACTTGCTATTGAAGGTGTTTCAGATTGCACAAGTTAAGGAAGAGCACTGGTTTAGGGGGAGCAGCAGGTTGAATACTAATGATTGCATTGTTGGCAATATGACTGCTTATTCTTTGGTTTTTGTGATTCTCATGCTCAAATGATGATGACTTGGTACATGGTTTATTATAATGAGTTTTTGAGCCCTGGTTGCTGATAATTATCTTTTGTACTCACACATGGATGAGTTAGATGTCATTTGATTCAGAAATAAATCATGCAGAGTTTGTTACTATGGTTGAGAGATCTTTTGCCTACATATGTTACTTCATGTTAAAATTTTGAAGATCATGGTGATGATGGACCACATGGATGATTACTTGACACCTATGTGAAGATGTTTTTCTGATATGAGAATCTCTCTTGGAAAGATTGTATTGATGCTACAAAGAATCTGAAGGCTTGGTTACTATTGTGCTGATGCTACAACCGTTGGATGACGCTGGAAGACACAACTACACTGTTCTATCTATCTGTAGTCCAGGGAAGCATACAAATACCTCAGAAAGAAGCTGAACACTGTCTCTTGCTCACAAAGGATCAAATCTGCATAAATTTTAGAAGATGGCTTGGGATACGCGGGTTTCCTGAAACACAGTCGCGTATGTACGCGAGTTCATGCACAGAAAGCCGCGTATATCTGATTGCTGACAAATTTTTGCTTGAAGTCAGCTCTTTTCAGCACAGCTGCAGTGCTGTTTGGTATCTCTGATACTGTTGGGTATCTCTGGTGGTGTTACAGTTCTCATATTTCTTGTTCTAATGATTTGATGAAGATGCCTTGATGACTTGTTGGTGAAAGTGTTCAGGATGCACAAACTAAGGGGGAGCCTTAGTCATATGAAAAGGATGCTTGGATGCACAGATTCAAGGGGAGCATTAGCTTTGCTGAGTATAATGCAATGTTGGCATTATGATGATTCTGAAATATGTTCTCTTTCTTAAGGACTTTCTGGTGTTGGTCTTAAATGGTCATCTTTGTAATTTGTTGAAAAGGTCTTGTTGAGACCCATGATGTAAAATTGTAATATTCAGTCATGTAAGGACTTGTCAAATTTGTAAACCCACTTGGTTGGGTAGTTGAATTGAAATGTGTAAACCCACTTGGTTGGGTACTTGAGTCTCATATGTAAATCCACTTGGTTGGATATTTGATGTAAGTATGAGTCATTGGTGATAGGAACTTCATAGAGTCATGTACTTCATTGAAAATATGTTTGAAGATTCAGCATGAACTCAGGGGGAGCTTCGTCACTTCAGTATACATCAGATCTGCAGAACGCTTCTTCTACATGAGAAGAAAAGGGGGTGAGTGTGTTGGTTTTGATCCGCCCGTTGCCCTTGATGTCAAAGGGGGAGAGTGTGTTGGTTTTGATCTGCTGGTTTTTTCCTTTGCCCTTGATGTCAAAGGGGGAGAGTGACATGGTGTTTGAATGAAAATAATGATGTGCCCTTTTCCCTTGATGTCAAAGGGGGAGAGTGACATGTTGTTTGAATGATGCCAAAAATGGAGACAGTGACATGGAAAATAGGGAGAATGACATGGTGTCATTGTATTCTTAATGTATCTATCTGTTGTGGTAACCAAACACCATCATGGTTGCCATCAAGTCCAAAGGGGGAGATTGTTGGAAATATGATGCAGAGTGTTGTCCTTGATGGCAACCCACTGAATGGAGATGAATACATGCGACTGTTGACATGTGTTGTCCTTGATGGCAATCCACCTGATGAAGTTATTCTTGACTTGATGGACTTGGTAAATGATGTAAATCTGACGTTTGTTGACAATATGATGTTGAGTGTTGTCCTTGAAAGGCAACCCACTTGATGAAGATGATGACAACTTACTTGATGAAGTTGTGCTTGAGAGAATATGTTCCTGATGAAGAAAATATGATGTTTCTATAGTGTGTACAGAAGGCAATGAAGAAAGGAATTCAGAATGTGCTCAAAATATGATGAAAAGAGTATGTCTCTAGGTATACGCGTATTGGCCTAGGGTAAGTCGCGTATGCACGCGGAAAAGAACGTGCCAAGTCGCGTATGGGCTAAAGCGCTTCAAAAGTGCAAAACCAAGGGTAACCACCATGGTATTGACCCATGGTATTGGGTAATGATCCGCCTAATTGACCCCGTCCAGGTAGTTTTGGGCTCATGGTATTGTTTTGGCTCATGGTATTGAAAAAGGGGCTCATGGTATTGAAAAAGGATAAACCTATATAAGGAGAACAAATTCATTGTGCATAACATGAGAGGGGGTGCAAGATGTCTGAGCTTGAATGAATACTTCTCTCTGAAGTATATCTGAATGGAAAGGGTTACACTTGAATGATAAATCTGAATGATGAAGAAGGGGATCTAGATCTGAATTGCTCTTGTATTTGCTAGATCTGATTATGGAAGGCTTAGATCTGTGATGAGGCGAGCATCTAGGCGAACATCTGTCTGAAGCAAAAGGGTAGATCTGAACTGAATATCTGATCTGATGAAGTATGCTGCTCTGTAATGATTGAAGATCTATACGCTACTTCGCCGCGGAAGAAGCGCGTATATATACGCGCGGCCCGGCGAAAAAAGCGACGTATCTTGCTTGATAAAACCTACAACGAAGGTATCTGTTGGTTCATTCTCAACAGACGGAAGCGTGTATATACGCGACATAAGTGAAGTGAAAGCGCGTATGCAAACTAGGGTTTGCTGAAGCAAAGGGTATGAAATATCTGATCTGTTCTGCTGTGTTTCTGCTATCTGATCTGTGTTGTTAAGTATCTGTTGGTGATGTATGTTTGTGCTTAAAAGCTTGGAAAGGGTTCAGTTTGGAAATATGATGAAATGTGGCCTGCAAGTGGTGTTCTATTGAAGTTGTTGGATCCAGTGTGAAAATTGATGAAACGTGGTCCAAGGTGGTGCTGAGGGTTGTAGCCTTCAGTCAGGGGGTTGTAGCTCCCTTCCAGGTGAGGCTGGTAAACGAGATCGGGGGGTCGTAGCTCCCTTCCAGGAGAGGCTGGTAAACGAGTCGGGGGGTCGTAGCTCCCTTCCAGGAGAGGCTGGTAAACGAGCACAGGTGGGTGCACAACGTCTTTACAGTCAAAGTCTGTGACACATATGTTGTAAGAGGTTTTTCTCACATAATAAAATATTGAAGGGTGAGAACATTGCGGCGGTGGTTTCTCCAGATTTGGGTTTCCACCTAAAAATCCTGGTGTTCATGTGTGATGCTTTGTGTGATGGTTTATTGTGTTCTTCTTTTTTGTGTTACTGTTTATTAAACATACGATGAATGAATGATGGAATAATATAAGTGAAGATTTAATGACGAGATCTAAATCTCTGTGTATACGCTAGTTTCATAAAGGTGATCAGCGTATATACGCTAATTGTTGAAGAAGAAATAGCGTATGGGTTTTAAGGAATGAAAAAGTAAAAAGATTTGATTATGCAGTAAATACTGATTCACCCCCCCCCCCTCTCAGTATTTTTCCCAACAGCCGCCACATCTCTTCTTATAGATAAGCTACCAAAACCCTAGCTAGTTTATTTCCATTCTGTCTGTAAGTAGATTTTGGTTCTTTGATATTAATGAAATAAAGTGTTATTTACACTACATCTTTGTATTTATGGTTATATATGTATTTTCTTGCATTACTGCATAAATCTGGATCAGTGATATAAGAGAAGTCTACTTTTTCTTGATCCTTCTTTGTATGTCCCCAATGATGTTGGGGTATAAGGAGTTAGGGCTCGATCTGGTGGAACCTTTGCAAGATAAGCTTCAAAAACCTCGATGACCACCCATGGGGGACAAAAATAAATATGGGGGAGTAGTATATCCTATCAAAATATTTCTTGAGGAGGCCCTCAAAAAACAAAGGAACGTGACGATGGATAACTTTGCGCAGATCATTCAACAACTATCCATCGACGACGCATCTACATCCAGCATCCACTATGGAGGCGCAAATCCCTTTAAGGCACAAGTAAAATTTGACATTCCCATATTTGAGGGTCAAATACATGCAGATGCCATAGATCGTTGAATCTATTAGAAGGATATTTCTCGGTTCATGACTTTTCCAACCAGGAGAAGATTATTTTTGCACTCCTCAAAGCTACCCCCAATGTCAAGGACTGGTGGGAAACCTACTATGAGAAAAAGGATGAGATAGAACCCTCTCTAGTTTAGCGGTACCCAATTGGAATTCTTTCAGAGATTCCATCAAGGAACAGTACTATCCTGTGGGGAGCTATGAGGACAAGTACATACAATGGACCATGCTATGACAAGAAAGGGATGAATATGTGCATGAGCTGACAAATTTGTTCCATACCCTATGCACAAAGTTGGGTATCAAAGATTCATAGAAAAATTTGGTGCTAAAGTATCGCAGTTGTCTACAAAAATACATTCAGGAGGAAATGGAGTTCCTCAACATCTCCTTGCTTGGTACGAAATACTAGTATGCTGCCAAGACTAAGCAAAAATTTAAACAAAAGAAGCGAGACTTGGGATCTATGAATCAAAATCAAGGGAAAGTTGCTCCCAAACCACAGAACAAAGGACAAAGCCAAGGCATGTCAGCCCAAGACAACATGTCAAAGCCATAAGCAAAGAACAAGACCGTGAAGCCAAAGAAGGACACCAGAAAGTGGTGTGAGTTCCATAAGAGCTCCACTCACAACAGAAGTGAGTGTCAGGCCAAGAAGTCGCTCATGGCCGAGATGAGGGCTTCTGAGTCAGATGCATGCTCTGACTCTGAATTAGAACCTGACAAGGGGAATGAAAAAGGGAAACATATTATTGATGTGAAGCCCAACACCATTGTTTCCATTGCGAAGATCTAGAAGGAGGATCCAGAAGATCCAGACGAGGAGTAGCCTCTCTTCCACTCCCATATGTGGGTAAAGGGTTGCCCCCTATAGTTTATTTTCGAAAGTGGGAGCCAAAAGAACCTCATTTCAGTAGGAATCGTTAAGTGGTTGGGCTTGTTTGACCACAACACACCCACATCCATACACCATTAGGTGGCTTCACCAAGGACATGATCTCCATGTCAGCCAACAATGCCACCTTCCCTATTGCTTCAAGCCCTTCACGGACGAGGTATTATGTGACATTGCTCCTCTTGATGTTTCTGATGTATTATTAGCCCAACCATACTTGTGGAAGTGACATGTTTTGTATGAGTCCCTAACTCATGCTGTTATTGTTACTTTGAGAAATAAGCTATACAAGATAATAGAGGTAACACCACCTCTCGCTTTTTCTTTTATTACTGCAAAAAAATGCATTTTCTCATTTCCCAAACTAGCAAAATTTATTTTCCTGATGATCCACCCCCAGGGCAAGAAGAAATCTATGGCCATGACCTCCAGATAGGGATCCTCTACACAACAAGAATAAAAAATGGACAAGGTTGTGGAGGAGTATAGGGACATCTTCACCTCACCCATAGGGGTTCCTCTACACTACCAGGTCAAGCACCCCATTGATCTAATCCCAGGTGCACCTTTACCTAATGGATTGATCTATCGGTGCTCTGTTCTAGAGAATGATGAAATCTAGAGGAATATTTAGGAGTTGTTGTAGAAAGGTCACATCCGGACAAGTTCATCACTTGTGGGAGCCCGATCATGTTGGTAAATAAGAAGGATAGGACTTGGAGACTCTGTATTGACTATCGAGCGCTGAACAAGATCACTGTATGGAATAGGTACCCGATCCCATGGATTTATGACCTTCTGGACCAACTCAAATGGGTGAAATATTTCCACAAGATTGTCTTGAAGTCTAGGTATCACCAAGTACCAATAAAACCCTCTGATGTGTGGAAGGGTAACTTCAAGGCCAAGGAGGACCTTTTTGAATGGCTATTAATGCCTTTCGGGTTGATTAACTCTCCCACAACCTTCATGAGGTTGATGGACAACATCTTGCAGCCATTCACCAACTCATTTGTAGTGGCTTACTTGGATAACATTCTGATATTTAGCTAGACTTGGGAAGAGCACCTCTAGCACATCCGACAAGTGCTCCAAACACTGCAACAACACAAGTTGTGTGCCGATTTGGAGAAGTGTACATTTTTCATGACCCATGTTCAATATCTGGAATACATTATTGATGAAAGGGGGTGCATGTGGATCCAACCAATATCCAAGTCATTCGATATTGGCCAACCCCAACCACTCTAACAGAGCTGCATAGCTTTCTGGGTCTTGCTAATTTCTACCGCAGGTTCATGTTGGGATTCTCTCATATCACTTGGCCCTTGATTCAGGTCACCAAGGGAAGAGCGAAAGAAAAATTCTTTTCGTCGGAATCTCAACAGAAGGCATTCATAGAATTGAAACACTGCCTCTGTTCCTCCCCAATGCTCACATCACCAGACTTGAAATAACCATTTGAGATTGAGACAGATGCCTCTGACTATGCTATTGGGGCAGTTCTTACTCAACAAGTGCATCTAGTGGCATATTACAGTGAGACATTATCCGACACGGTTCGCAAGTATCCTACTTATGACAAAGAAATGTATTCCATTTTGCAGGCTTGTCGATAATGGAAAAATTACATTTTGGGGAAGGAAACAATCATCCACACAGACCACCAGCCCTTGCAGTTCATAAAGAGACAATGGAAGTTGTAGAATGATCACCATCAGAAGTGGTCCACATATCTGAAACAACTTCATTTGAACATCAAGTACAAGAAGGGTAGCACGAATAATGTTGCAGACTGCCTCAGCCAACCACTGATCATGGCACTAAACACCATTCTCAACTCTTGTGGGCACGTGACTTTTGATTGGAAGCTTCTCTATGAGAGCAATCCAGAATTTGGACACACATACAAGGTACTCTTGAGAGGTACGGAAATTCCAAATTTTCACCTCCAAGATGCACTGTCATGTCACCTGGGAAACCTTTGTGTTCCTCCAAGCGAGCTTGCCAAAATGATATGGGAAGCATGCTACAACAAATTCGTTGGTCATTTCGGGGTCGAGAAAATAGTGGCAGTACTGCAGAAGTATTTCTATTGGCCGAACCTTCGACAGGATGTCAGGAAGTACATGAGATCCTGCACTGCTTGCACCATTTCCAAACTGACCATCAAGAAGCAAGGCTACTATACTCTGCTACCAACCCCTAGTAGACCTTGGGAATCCATCTCCATGGATTACATGTCAGGCCTTACTTATACTAATCATGGAAATGAATGTATTTTTGTGATCGTCGACAGATTCTCGAAGATGGAAATTATGGCAGCCTACAAGAAGAATATCACAGCAGAAGCCACTGCTAAACTCTTCTTTGAATGAGTGTGGGTTTACTTTGGGATCCCACAATCTATAATATCAGATCGGGATAGCAGGTTCCTCAGCACATTTTGGTCCAGCCTCTCGTCAATGCTAGACACCAAACTCACCAAGTCCACAACTTTCCATCCCCAAACTGATGGCCAGACAGAGGTTGTCAACAGGATGATTGTACATATTCTATGCATGTACAATTCAAAGCATCCCCGCACATGGGATGAGATCCTCCCTTATTTGCAACATAGTTATAACCGAGCTCTCAAAAATTCAGCTAGCCACATCCCCTTTGGGATTTCAGCCACTATGTCCCATTGACGTAGCCATGCCATTTGCAGCTACTCAAGCTGATTCAGCTCATGTCTACTCTGAAGATGACAAAGCGAACGACTTCATTGAGCGCATTCAGCACATCCACCAATAGGATCATAACATATTATACAGAGCCAATGTTAGGTAAAAGAAACAACATGATCAACATCCGGTGCTACAGAACTTCCAGGTGGGTGAAAAAGTGTGGTTGCATTCGCAGAAGGAGCACCTCACTGGAACCCATCGCAAGCTTGACCTACTCCGATATGGGCCATACACCATCACCAAATTTGTACATAACAATTCCTTTGACCTCACTATTCCACCATTCCTTGGTCTCCACCTAGTATTCAATGTGTACCTCCTTCGTCCCTACTTCCCACCTCTACTAGACACCTTATACATTGCAGAACAACTCACACCAATAAAGTTAAACCCATACTACATGGAACAAGCCACCACAAATTTTATCATGAACATGCGAATCAATAACACTCACCAATAGAAGATCCAACTGTATCAGGTTGTCAAAGTTGGCCAACTCTTGCAGCAAGGCAAGTGGTTCATGAAGGACCAAGTTCAACAAAAGTTTCCTTATCTCATGGAGGAACTCAATGAAATGGGGATGAACCATTACTTCCTAAGGGGGGAGGAAAGATCCAGGTGGATATTGATGGCCACCCACCTATTCCACTTGGGGCCCCACCATTGCCTCCTTCAGTATTTCAGTTTTAGCAAGACTTACAATTTTTAGTAGGTTTTTTGCGTTCTGAACTTCTAGAGCCTTTTTGAGGCCCTAAACGACGTTTTTCGGGGAAAACCGAGACCAACATGGGGCCATGGACCAATTTTTCTCACATCAAAAGTTGTAGTCCTCAGATATATATTTCTAGAGTGGTATGGTGCGCATCAAATGAATATCGTATGCCAAAGTTACCTCCCCCGGAAGTTGAAACACCAATTTACCCAAACGGGGCCCATAGTTTTGGCGCTTCATCTCCTATGGTTAGGGTTTTGGATTTTTAGGGTTTTTCGTTATTTATAAATAATAAATAGGCCCTCGAGCATCATTTTAACATAGTTCAGAGGCCTGTAGCCACCACATCTCTTCTTAGAGATAAGCTACCAATGTCCTAGCCAGTTTACTTCCATTCTGTGTGTAAGAAAATTTCAGTTCTTTGATATTAATGAAATAAAGTGTTATTTCCGCTGCATATTTGTATTTATGGTTACATATGTATTGTGTTGTGTTCTTTCATAAATACGGATCATGTAAGAAAAACCATTACTACTGAACCAGCTACAAAACATTATTTTCAACATGTTTGTTTTCATTTTGGTTTGCCGTCTTCTATTTTTAGTGACAAGGATTCCAGATTCATTGGGATTTTTTGGTCCAAGCTATGGAGTATGATAGACACAAAGTTGAAAAAGAGTACTTCTTTTCATCCGCAAATTGATGGAAAAAATGAGGTGGTGAAAAAAACCGTTGTGCATCTATTGAGAGGATATTGCAACAAACATCCTAAGTTGTGGGAGGAGAAACTACATTACATTTAGCATGCTTATAATGAGGCCAAGCACTTTTCATCTCAAAAATCACCTTTTTATGTATGCATTGGGTATTTTCCAAAACCCCCATTATACTTCATCTTTGGGAAGGATGTTGTAATTGATGACAATAGTGACATTGACAAGGCTCGAAATTTCATTGAGAAAATTTAGATTGTACATCAACATGTTCAAGAATCTCTTGAGAAAAGTCAAAGAAAATACAAAGGGAGGCATGACAAACATAGCTTTGATCACAATTTTCAAGAGGGATATGAGGTATGGTTTCACATTAGCAAAGAAAGGATGCAAGGGGAAGGTAAAAAACTCAAACCCATTTGCTATGGTCCATTCAAGATCATAAAGAAAGTTGGTAATAATGAATTTCAACTTGACTTGCCTTCATATATGAAAATTTACTCAATTGTTAATGTTGAAAACTTATGTTTGTATGAGCCAAATTTGATCGATGATCAAAGAAGTGATCTTCAGCTACCCTATATCGAATATTTCTTACCAAAATTTCTAGATGAGCTCAAGGAAGATACAATTCTTGACAGGAGGACAAGAGCATCTAAGAGGGGAATTGTTGACTACCTTCGAGTTGGGCTCAAAGGCACTAAACCAAGAAAGGAAAAGTGGATGGAGGCTAGAAAGGTGATGGATTTGTACCCTCATCTATTGAATAGGTAATCAAGTCTTTTGGGGTCCAAAATCTTCCAAATGGGGAGGAGTGATCAGGAGTTCATAATTTTTTCTCAAAATTCAAAGTTACAGGATTGAGTTGAAACTAGGATGGTTGTGTAGATCTCGTCTCCTTGATTCCGGCACCATGAACAGTTCGTAAAACTGATGTTGTATGAGGGATATGTTGCATTCTGCTCAAAATCCCAAACAGGCAATTTTTGCGATAGGTTGACTGGGATGCTCAGTTAGCAGGGTGGATGCACAGTCAACAAAAGGAATTTCTTGATGAATATTCCTTTCCTCAGAGCCAACCACAGGTTGACAAGTTTCATATTATTATTGGTCAATGGTTTTACATTTTGGTTTTTGGCCCAATCAGAGGGTGAAACATGGCTAGCCCCGATGCCGCCACGTGTCCCCTTAGTGGTGTATTAAAATTTTGGTAGAGGTCCGCACGGCTCGACCCTGTGACCTCTGGAAAATAAACCACCCACCACACCACCCACACTATGCAATCAATATTAATTGTTATAGTCCTTGGTTTATTGTTAAAGTGTAATATGTTGGCAGTTGGGGATGGGGACCACCGCCGGTCCAAACCTGCCAGCGGTCCCCGTAGCAGTGTTCACATGGCAACGTCAAAATAGATTTTACAATCATTGGTCAACATAACCACCACTTCTCCGCAAACCTTTTCACATGGAAACAGTTAGTCCTCGCACAGTTTTCTCCAACAAATATGTTAACACGACTTCAAACCAGAGTTTCAACCTTATCTCATGGCTACTACATGGAGTTCCGCTGACAGCATGGTTTATAAGTCGTGGTTTGAGTTGCCATGTGGCCACCCAACCACTAATGTTAAATGTGACAGTTATTTCTGGAGGAATTTTAGTCAACGCCTAAAATTTGGGTGGATTTCACTATTTTGACTACAGTTAAGTGGAGTCCTCTACATTTAGTGGAGCTTTTCTAGGAGTAACTAGGAAAATGAGTAGGAGACTCGATTGTTTCCCATTTTGAGTGAATGAAGAGTCATTATTAGCTTATTAGAACATTCTGGATCCATTGGTGTAGAGAAAATAGCCATAAGAGGCATGTAACTATATGTATTTGCAAAATTTTGAGCATAATGGAAGATGGACATGCCATTGAGAGCTAGACCAGTAGATGTAGCCCAAGAGGGGTGAAATGATTCATCATGCCTGCTATGTAAATGTTATGTGGTGACTTATTTCTCTATTTTACATTGTTGTTTAGTGTTATTTGTGCTTATTTCATGCTTCTAATTCACTAAAATAATCTACAATTCATGGTTAAAATCCTCAATCCTTAAGAAAACTAATGAGACAAGAATGCACATGATTATAAACTAAAAAGACACTGAGCACAACAAAAAATAATACAGTCCTTTCATATCAATCACTCTTGGAGTGTGTGATATACTTGGGGATTTGGATTAAGAAATCAAAGGAAGAGTAGGAAAGGACAAAAGGACAAGGATGTTAGCATATACAATAGGTTCTGAGTTCAAGTATCGAGTTGCATTTATGTTTTCCTTGCTATTTTTGACATGCATGATGTATGCATATGGATTTTCCTAGACTTGAAATTTCTTAGATAGCCATTGTATTATGGGCTTATTTCCATTGATTGTTTTCTAGTTGATTCTCACGATTCCTTTAGTTGTGGATTTAGTTATTAGTTCTTGGAAGACCTGGTTGGATAAATTCTCTAGAAGCATGATAGACAATTGGGGGTTGAGTTACTAAACCTAAAACCCTTGGTTGGAAAAAATATCTAGAAGCCCTAGGTGGTTTGAGTTACTAGTCCTTGAATCCCTGACAAGAAAAATGCTCTCGAAGCCTTGTAATAGTTTGGGTTGAGTTATTAGTCCTAGAAGCCTGGTTGGAACAAACACTTCAAAGCCCTTGAAAAAATTGGATAGAAACAAATTTATGATGGTTGTGATGTCCGACCATGAGGTGGATGCACTAGGTGAGGGTTGAGGTGGTTTGGCCTCTAGAAGCCCTGGATTGATTGTGATTGATGTATTTGATGATATCCTACATTCATTCTTGGAATATGACATGGGGGTGATTGGATGAAGTGAGACTTGGCTCAACCAATCTATAGCCAGGTGCAACGTCGAAGTCACATATTTAGTTTTTTTTTTAAATTCTATAATGAAGAGGTCATTCCTCTAATATTCAGTATGCAAATATACTAGCTTATGTATGGATTTTATTACTCTTCTATCCATTGTATTTTTTTTGTTATTGTGTTGGTTATAAGAATGTATTAGATCAATAATGAGGTATGGCTCTATCCATGTTTTTACTTGTAAATGAATACACAATGTATCTACAATAAAATAGATTGTATTGTACCTTATAATGTAGGGATAAAATATTCTTAGCAATTCATAAATACATAAGAGACACCTATGTTTAAACCTTTTGTTTACAGTTGTAGATACAATGTTTGTGATATGTTTGAAAAAATTTGTGTCATGGTTGGGAGGTGTCGAGGTGAATTCCTGATGATGTGATTTCTTCCGTACTTTTTTTCTAAATGTTTTGTATCTTTTCCTAAAGTTTCATGAATTTTTGGGTAGTGACCTGGGTTATGGGATGAAAAGGTGGCACAAATCGCGGAGTTGCAGGCAAAGCACTAACCATTTTTGGCTTTGGCTGCTACCTTGCATTGGCATGTCTGCCGCTATATGCTCTCAGCCACTACCTTTCCTTGGCATGCCTGTGGTTATGGTCCAAAAGGGTCAAAAAGTTAGTCTCCCTCAGGGGTTACTGGTATGGAAGGTTGGGTTACTTCCTGGTGATGTTTTTGATGGTGTGTAAGGTCTCTAGGTTGTATTTTACATCGGTTCCACTACCTTAAGGTCATCTAGGAGGTTGAATCTCATATTAGTATCCTCTTGTCCAATGTCTACCCCAGTTGGATGGTCACTTGGGTAGATGTGGGAAGGGGGTGTTACAGAGTGGTATCAGAGCATGGTTCAACACTCAGACTGGATGGGAGGTGTGTTGATCAAATATTTATGTTGGTTTCATATTTTCTTAGTATGATTGTGGTCTATATTTTCTTGTTGTATTCGTGTTGTCTTGGCCTTCCTTGGAGTAGTGCTGCCATGCTGGTGTTGTGAACATCTTGTCATGAGTGTGTAACTCGTTATGTGTTTCTCATGATTTTATATTCTTTGTGCATTCTTGCTTACATATTGTTACATATTTTACATGCATTTCTTGTTGATCCTTGGTTACATATTGTTCATTCTTCGGTGTTATTTGTGTATTATTTCTAGTGTGATGTCATATGGTGAACATGGAAGGTTGGGTTACCTCCTGGTGATGTTTTTGATGGTGTGTAAGGTCTCTAGGTTGTATTTTCCACCGATTCCACTACCCTAAGGTCATCTAGGAGGTTTAATCTCATATTAGTATCCTCTTGTCCCATGTCTACCATGGTTGGATGGTCACTTGGGTAGATGTGGGAAGGGGGTGTTACAGAGTGGTATCAGAGCACGGTTCAACACTTAGACTGCATGGGAGGTGTGTTGATAAAACATTTATGTTGGTTTCATATTTGCTTAGTATGATTGTGGTCTATATTTTCTTGTTGTATTCGTGTTATCTTGGCCTTGATGGGATTAGTGCTACCATGCTAGTGTTGTGAACATGTTGTCATGAGTGTGTAACTCGTTATGTTTTTCTCATGATTTTTTATTCTTCGTGTGCGCTTGCTTACATATTGTTACATATTGTACATGCATTTCTTGTTTATCCTTGGTTACATATTTTTCATTCTTCGGTGTTATTCGTGTATTATTTCTAGTGTGATGTCATATGGTGAACATGCATTGGTCGTTCATGATTGGTTATGCATGTCAATTGGGTGCATATGGTAAATTTTCCATTGGTTTGAATTAGGTTTTTGTGCATAAGCTCATTGTATGCAATTATGTCATCATGATGACATTGGTATGTTAGGATGTTAATTTCTTGGCTAAGATAGAGCAAGAGATGTAGATCATTAAAGTGATGTTGAAACAAATTTACAAAGGACTTCAGGATAAGGTCATATCATCATCAAAGTTGTATGTTTTCCATGTAGGTATGTTGGTTAATAGTTGTTATAAGCCTTAGGGTTATATATATGTTTTTCATATTGTTTTTGTTGTAGTTACATGTATGTCAAATGCTAGTTTAAAAGTTTAATTATATGGTATATGGTTATGTGTATGCATTTCATCTTATTGATGTTATGGTTACAGACATGATAGATGCTAATTGATTACTGTAGTTATATGCACATGTGTCAGATAGTCATGAATGGTAATAAGATGTGGTTGTTTTCATTTCTATTTTGTTTAATGATAGATAACTTGTTGAATATGTTATATGTTGTTGATGAGCATGTTATATGTTAATTTGTAGCTAGATCAATGATTGTGTTGTATGTTATTGATGAGCATGGTATATGTTAACTTATTGTTGTTATATGTTAGTTAAATTCATGATTAGGGTTATAGCGTTGACATACTCATGTTATATGTATCATGATATTTTGGATTGGCCTACGCAAAGGGTTATGAAATTCAGGCATGATTCGACCTGATTATGATAGTGTGTTGTACTAATCTAGAATAACGCTAATATGTGATTTCTATGAATTAATTAGAGTTTTTTATTAGTTTAAGATGTGAGCATGTTAGTTAGTTACTGTTATGGATATCATGTTCTTATTTTTGTTTGAGTTGACACGTTGTGAAGCTATATGATGCTAACTAGATTGATTGTGCAGACAAGATAACCTCCCCTAAGATACATTAAAGTATGAGTTTTCTTATGTCGTGTACTTGGTGCTTAAATATTTTATTATGTTATCTATATAGTGTTGAGTATTTCGTGTTTATTATGTCATCTATTTTTTAAAAAAAATTTATTAGTTGCATTATATGATTATGTATATATAGTATTGTGTGAAGAAATGATTTGGTTTTAAGATGGTAGTAATAACACATAAGTGTTGAGATATCCGATATATAGTTGAGTGTAAGTAGGTGATAGTTCTATGAGTATGTTTTATGGACGATGAATGGGATTTTATTGTTGATTATGACATGGTTTTTAGTCTTGGTAAATGTTGATTTCAAATTGATAGATATGTTTTCTTGATGTTGATACATATGGTTGATAGGTGTGTGTTACAGGGCAGCGTGATTGGCACAACAATGTAAGATAACTTGCTTGTTGTTATGTTTATTTATGCACTGAGAGTTAGGTGTTTATGGAAGTATGGTGTAGGGGATTGTATAGAAAAATAGCCATGAAATATTTGAAAAGGCTCAGGGTGATCTTTCCCTTGGAATATTTTGGAACCCATGGATGATTAGGTCATGGTGTTTATTCGTAGTCTTGTTATTTTGGTCTTTTATGATTTGTTTGCACTTCATTTGTAACTTTTTGTATGTCCGGTGCAAGGCCTTGTCACTTTTTCTAGGGTGTCATAATATTATTGGTTTTCATGGTTTTATTCTTGTCGTTTCTTGTTATTTCCTTTTGTTTTGAGTGTCTTCAGAATTGGTTCAAGAAAGTGAAACATTAATGGATCTATGGGATAGCTATTTGGTACACCGTAGGTAATCTAAGAAATGGATGAATCTTAGTGCATGAGTAAGCCAAGCAGAAGGTATTGATATGACAGTCAGTTGGATTATTTGGGTCCATTGTTGTAAATGGATGGTGGAAGTACAAGCATGAGAAAGGAAACAGAAAAGGTAAAGTGAATATAATTGTCGCATTAGATGCCTTGGCTATGTTTGGATTTGTTTTTCTCAATGTTGTGCATACTATGCATGCATAAAGGGGCTTCTATTAACCTAGACTTTATGATATCTAGTAATTATGTTTTGATCGTGATTGTGATAATGCCTATATATGTATGTATATATGCATGTATGTATGTCGATGTCTAACAGGTTCATGATTTATTTATGTTAATATTTATGTATCCATATATGTATGTATGTCATATCTGATATGGATGTCAAGGGTCATTCTTGTGGACGAATTATTGCTTATGTAGGAGAATGGCATGAACACGATATTGGTCTTATGAGGAATCAAGTGGGAAGAGTAACTATGACAGATCTATGAGGTCAGTATCATGTGGAAATTAATTGATATTATATGATTGTACTATGCTTATGTATATGTTATGGACATGTAATTCTGAGGGGTACATTAGAAAAGTGGAGGTAGTGTGACTTGCGACATGCTAGGATAAGCGTGGATAGTAGAAAGACAATATAATCAAGGTTTCTTGTCGGGTCAGTGTGTGGTATATGGATGTGAAATAAGATTCTTATGTATATTTTGTATATGTTATACATGTTTCACCTATGATTTTTCATGTATGTGTTGTTGTGAATATTTAGTATGTGTACATGTTCTTCATGCAATGTTATGAACATTATGGTACAAATGATGATTTGTAATGTTGTATGGATGTTATATATATATTGTTTTGTGTATATTTCATATCTAGTACTAGGTATAGATGGTATTATGTACACGTTGGATATGCAGTCTTGTGTATATAGTCTACTATGTGCATGTTGGATATGAAATGTTGTGTTCATATGGTGTTACACACATGTTGGATATGTGGTGTTTTGAATGTATGGTGCTATGTACATATGGTGTTGTATGTGTGTTGTACATATGGTTCTATGTACATATGGTGTCGTTTTCATGATGGTAAAAGTGGTTTGTGTGCATATGGTGTTGTGTGCATCTAGTACTGTGTACATGTTGCACTGTGTACATGTGGCATCATGTACATGTCGTTTAGATGGTTTTTTGTACATGAGGTATTGTGTACAAATTATACAGGTGGCATAGTGTAAATTCGGCATTATGTACACATTGTGCAGGTGGTGTCGTGTACATGTGATATTGTGTACACATTGTGCAGGTACTGTTGTGTACATGTGGTACTATGAACATGTTCTGCATATGGTACTGGTATACATGTGGTAATTTGTTCATGTCGTACATGATGTGTTGTGGGAATGTTGTACCATGTATGTGTATGGTGTAGGCGTGGCATCATGACATGTGTATTAGTTGTGTTGTACTATATATATGTATATGTGTTTTTTTGTATTGTACAATGGGTGTAGGTGTATGTGTTGTATGTCGATGTAAGCATATGTACTATGTTGTATTGTAAACCTGGTGTAGGCATGTGTGTCATATGCCAGTGTGGGTGTATGTATTTTTTAGTGTTGTACACCTTATGTGGATGTATGAGTTGTGATCTACACTATGTCTATGTGTACGTGATTGAAGAGAAGCGAAGGCACTAGGTGTTTTTTGGATGGAGAAACCGATTCGGTATGTGTACAAAATAACAAAGGAAGAAGTAAGGACAGAGTAACGACAAGTATCAATATTTTATTTCAATTTTAATATGCATGGGATCTACGATTCTAACTTATGATGGTTACATGTGATTTATGATTATGGTTTATCATGATTGCATATGATTCATGATTTTGACCTATGATGGTTGTGTTTTGACCTAACTAGATCTAATATGTTTATACATCATGATTTGATCAAACATCTGGTTTGACTTGTTGTGACAGGAAGCAAACATGATTACAAGTGTACCTTATTGACGAGTTACCAATGAGGTATGATTTTAAGTTATTCCAATTTATTTTTAATCTAATGGAAGATATTTTCTTAGTACAAGAAGCATAAAAATATTTGTTGGGGATGGTTGAAACCGACTGCAAGAACTAGAAACATCAAAAAAATGAGTTGAAATAGGAAACAATATTTTGGTAAAACACTTGAGGAGAAGTGCCATTGAGGGACACTGGTACCCAATAGTGTCCATTTATTTCCATGAGCATACTATGATTGGTATCATGGTTTTTAGGTAGGTATATGACTTGGTTTTTGTATCTTTCGATGCGAGGAAGCCTTGCTAAGGGATGGATTTCCCGAGATGGGGGTGCCAACAGAACTTCGAAGGTTTGTGGCTACATTGAAAGGGGTGACCTAATTTCTCATGGGACTGTGTTGTAGAGAATGGAAGGCCAGGGATGGAATTGTTTTGGTCATTAGAATTTCCAAATGGAATCATATGCACGTTGATATTGTGCCTTGGAGAAAGGAGCCTGTAACTATTCACTTAGAAGACAAAGGGTGCGAGATTGTAGAACTGGACATTGGATGAAACTTTTACTATGACAATGTATTATCGACTTATTGGGAAGGATGTTAATCTTGGTACTACTTTGACGGTGGAGGCAGGAGCCTCTCGATTCCCTTGTTGATGATGCGAGCATCGTATACTTCTATTTGTTGGTTAAGAAAATGTGTATATGTGTATTTTATTGTAAATATTGTATCAAACTGGTTTATAATTCCCCAGAGACATTATGCTTATTTTTTGTTGAAGAATATGTGGTTGTAATTGTAAATACCGTAATGAGTTGTGTTATAAATATCTAGTACATGGTATGCTTTTCATGTTTTTAGCAGTGGTAATTGTAAATATTACAACGAGCTATGTATAAAGCTCCATAGGAATTATGTTTTTTTTAGCAATTTTTTCATTTGTATGTGTCATTGGACACCAAGGATGGTGTCCCCCAAAGGGGGAGGCTTCTCTAACAACCCTTGTAAAAATCCATGTAAAAAAATATATCAGAACACGGTAAATGGGACACATATTCCAAGTTTAATGTTGGGTAGAAAATCCTAGCGGGTGTTCACTTCAGTTTATTATGGCTAAGGAAATTGGTAAAGGAAATGGAAAATTTTTTAGAAAGGGATGACACATTAATTGTAATTGTGTTTATGAAAATAATGGAAAATAAGAGAAACGTAAGGTGAAAGGTCATAGGTTTCATTTGAGGAGGAAAATGAAGGAAAATAATGGAAAATGAAGAAAATAGAGGCCTCATTTATAAAAAGGCTTTTGAGGATCAGTTGGAAAGACTTGATCAATTTAGTTCTGGAACTCTCATTATTCTATTTGTCTCTTTCATTCTCTTCAGCACTTAGAGGATTATTGGAGCACTTTGAAGTGTGGCATACTTGGGGATTTGGGTCAAGAAATAAAAGGAAGAGTAGGAAAGCATAACAGGACATTATGATCACCATCTATAAGAGGTTTGAGTGTAGGTACCGAGATGGATGTATGTTTTCCTCACTAGTTTTAGAATGCATGGTGTATGCATGTGGATTTTCCTAGAATTTCCATTTCCTATATAGCCATGGTTTTGTGGGCTTCTTTCCATTTATTTTTTTCTATTTGTCTCTCATGATTCATCTAGTTGTGCCTTAAGTTATTATTTCTTGGAAGCCCTAGTTGGAAAAATTATCTAGAAGCCCGATGGATAATTGTGGGTTGAGTTACTAGTCCTAGAAGCCTTGCTTGGACAAACGCTCTTGAATCCCTAGGTGGGTTTAGTTACTAGTCCCCGAAGCAGTGGTTGGAAAAACGCTCTGGAAGCCCTATAACAATTGGGGTTGAGTTACTAGTTCTTGAAGTCCTTATTGAAAAAAACACTTTGGAGCCTTAGAACAACTCGGATAGTGACTAATCTGTGATGGTTGTGATGTCATAATGTGAGGTGGAATCACTAGTTGAGGTTTGAGGAGTTTTTTCCTCTAGAAGCCCTATATTGATTATGGTTGATGTGTTTGACGAGATCCCACATTCATGCTTGGAATATGGCATGGGGGTTATTGTCTAAAGTGAGACTTCGCTCAACCAAAATATGGTCATGTGGAACGTGGAAGCCCCATATCTGGTTGGTTTTTTGTTAGTAAACCAACTCCAAAAATAGAAGAAAAGAGAGATCAAAGCATTAGAAATAAGCCACTTTGAGGGGGAAATCTCCTTTACATTACATAAATGAGCAATTCTTGGATGATACAAATGAGAAAGCCTCCTTTCTATATATAGGAGTCCATGGGGTCATAATATAATCCTATCCGACCTAACAATAATACTGTAAGGGTACAATAATAACAATATGGGGCTTATAGGGGTACAAAAATAACAATAAGGGGGCTACACTAACAATAATAAGGGACCACACTAGTAAGATAGGGACCTAACATGCCCCTCTCCTTCAAAAAAGTGTTATCCTCAATGCTATAATAGCTCTCGATGCTTCTGTATAAAATTCTCATCCTCTCATGTAGAATATTTAGTGGGTAAGTTCTTCCACTTCATGAGATCCTCTCAAATTGATCGATTTTGTAGCTGTCGAGTTCTTCTTTCCATGTTTTCTTCAAGTTACAATATGATTTTTCCTTCCTCATCAAGTTCTGGAAATATTGTTTGAACTGGAAATTTTTCACCTATAACCTTATTTAAGCTTGAAACATGGAAAACTAGATACACTCGAGAAGAAGCAGGAAGCTCCAATTTGTATGCCATAGTACCAATATTTTTCAAAACCTTGTAAGGACCATAGTAATTTGGTGATAATTTATTATCCTTATTAGCTTGCTTGAGGGACATTTTTTTGTATGGTCATAGCCGTAAAAATACTAAGTCTCTTACATCAAAAATTCTCTCGCTGTGATGTTTATCTTCATGTTGTTTCATTCAATTTTGTGCCAAATTTAGGTGATACTTTAAGAGTTGGAGAACTTGTTTTTTATTCTCAATGTGATCTTCCATTGCTTGAACCTTACATTTTTCTCTTAAATTTGATGTGATGGATGGTTAATGATATCCATAAAGTGCCATAAATGGGGTCATTTTTTCTGTAGTATGGAAGGAAGTGTTATACCACCATTTAGCCAGAGGTAAACACCTTACCCATTGTGTTTGTTTATGAGATACAAAATAATGAAGATATCATTCCAAACATTTGTTCACTATCTCAATTTTCCCATCGGACTGAGGATGATAAGGTGAGCTATAAGCTATTTGAGTACCGAAACAAGAAAATAATTACGTCCAAACATATCCAGTAAAAATGGGATCTCTGTCACTTACAATAATCTTTGGGTTCCCATGTAGCTTTTGAATTGTTTCCATAAATGCAGTAGCAACTGTACTTGCTTTAAATAGATGAGATGATACACAAAAGTGTGCATACTTAGTAAGCCTATCAACTACCACCATGATGACACTCTTTCCTTTGGACTTAGGTAAACCTACGATAAAATCCATCGAAATCTCCTCCCAATGTTGACTTGGAATGGATAAAGGTTGTAGAAGACCTGGGGTCTTAATTTCCTCCACTTTTTTTTGCTGGAATACCAAAAATTCTGCCACAAACTTTTGAATATCAGATTTAAGGGCATCCCAAAAAAAAATATTTCTTCACCATGTGGTAAGTTTTTAAAAATCCCAAGTGTCCTCCTAAGGGAGAAGTGTGCAATTCCAAAAGAATATTTTTTATAGTTGGGAATTCTTACAAACATATAAGTGATCTTTGTACCATAAGGAATAATTTTTCCAACTAAATGTATCATATGATATAGAATCTTGGTGAAAATTTTGAATGCATGTCCACAATTCCTCATCCCTCTTCCATTCATCCCTTGCTTCAATTATCCAATCTGTTTGGATAATAGAAATGGAATAAAGCAATGCTTCCACCTCTTCATCCTTTCTCAGAGTGCATATGCAACAACATTTAGCTTCCCTCTTTTGTATATGATTTCAAGGTCATAACCCAACATCTTTGTGACCCATTTTTGCTGCTCTTCTAAAGATAGTATTTGTTCAAAAAGTGTTTAAGAATATCATGATCAATTTTTACCTTTAAGTGTCTTCTCGTTAGGTAAGGTCGCCATTTCTTTAGTGCATGTAGCATTGCCAATATTTCCTTGTCATAAATAGCTTTATGTAAATACTTTCCTTTGGTTAGACGACTTTCAAAAGAAATCAGTTTTCCTTCTTGCATTAAAAAAACACCAATTCCATTTACTGAGGAATCACATTCCACAATAAAGGTTTTTTTGAAGTCCGACGTAGCTAAGACCAGTGCTAATAACTTTGCATATTTAATATGTTCAATGGCCTTAGTTGCTTCAGGAGTCCATGAAAATGCATCTTTATTCAATAATTCTATTATAGGTGTTTCTATTCTCCCATAATTCTTAAAAAACTTGCGATAATACCCTGTTAACCCCTAGAAATCCTCACAACTAGTTTATGGTTATGGGGACTTTCCATTACTTAATGGATCTAATTTTATTAGGGTCTACCTTAACACCCTTATGAGATAACAATATGACCCAGATATTCCACCTCTTGTACTCCAAAGAAACATTTGTATTTTTTTGCATATAATTATTTCTCCAATAGTTTGAGCACCTTGTAAACATGTTGAACATGATCCTTCCAAGACCTACTATAGATTAGTATATCATCAAAAAATACTAACACAATTTTTTGTAATGAAGGGTTTGAAAATGGAATTCATCAACCCTTGAAATTTAGAGGGTTCATTGGTATGTCCAAAAGGCATGGCCAAAAACTCAAACTGACCCTCATGAGTTCAAAATGTTGTTGTTGGAATATCTTCAGTCTTCATTCTAATTTGATGATATCCTGAATGAAGATCAAACTTGGTAAAAGAAATTTCTCCATGTAATTCTTCCAATAATTCATCAATCAAAGAAATGGGAAATTTATCTTTAATAGTGAGCTTATTGAACTCCGTATAATATGGACACATGCAACATGATCCATCCTTATTGTGCACCAATACTATAGTAGTAGGAAAGAACTTTGACTAGGTTGAATTATACCAGCCTCTAAGATTTCTACAATCATATGTTCAATTTCGCTCTTTTGAACATAAGGATATCTGTAAGGCCTAATGTTTGGAGGAACACTTCTTTGAATTAAATGAATATCATGATCATGATCACGAATAGGTGGGATTAATTTTTTAGTTTCAAACTTTTATGATACCAGCTCCAAAAATAGAAGAAAAGAGATATCAATGCCTTACAAATAAGCCTCTTTGAGGGGGAAACCTCCAATACGTTACATGCATGAAAAATTCTTGGATGATACAAATTACAAAACCTACTTTATATATATAGGAGTCCATGGGGCCACAATGTAATCCTAGTGCGGCCAAAATGTAATCATAGCCAACCTAACAATAATAATTTAAGGGCACAATAATAACAATATGGGGTTTACAGGGGTACATTAATAAAAATAAGGGGGTTACACTAACAACAATGAGGAGCTATACTAGTAATATAGGGACCTAACATGCCCCTCTCCTTCAAAAAAGTGTTGTCCTCAATGTTTGAGTAGCTCTGGGTGCTTCTGTATAAAATTCTCATCCTCCCATGTAGAATCTTTAGTGGGTAAGTTCTTCCACTTGATGAGATACTATGAAATCAATCGATTTCGTAGCTGTCAAGTTCTTGTTTCTGTGACTTCTTCATGCTCCAATATGATTTTTCCTTCCTCATCAAGTTTTGGAAATATTGTTTGAACTGGAATATTTTAACCTATAACCTTATTTAAGCATGAAACATGGAAAACTAGATGCACTCATGAAAACCCAGGAAGCTCCAATTTGTATGCCATAGTACCAATATTTTGCAACACCTTGTAAGGACCATAGTAATTTGGCGATAATTTATTATCCTTCTTAGCTTGCTTGAGGGAAATTTGTTTGTATGGTTGTAGCCGTAAAAATACCCAGTCTCTTACATTAAAACTTCTCTCGTTGTGATGTTGACCTGCGTATTGTTTCATTTGAGTTTGTGCTAGATTCAGGTTATCCTTTAAGAGTTGGAGAACTTCTTGTTGATGCTCGATGTGATCTTCCACTGCTTGAAACTTCGAATTTTCTCTTAAAGATGATGTGAAGGATGGTGGATGATATCCATAAAGTGTCATAAATGGGGTCATTTTTGCTGCAGTATAGAAGGAAGTGTTATACCACCATTCAACGAGAGGTAACCACTTGACCCATTGCGTTTGTTTAGTAGATGCAAGACAACGAAGATATCCTTCCAAAAATTTATTTACCATCTCATTTTGACCATTGGATTGAGGATGATAAGATGAAAAATGAGTTAATTTAGTACCCAAACAAGAAAATAACTCCATCCAAAAATTTTCAATAAAAATGGGATCTCTCTCGCTCACAATAACCCTTGGGTTTCCATGTAGCTTTTGAATTGTCTCCATAAATGTAGTAGCAACTATAATTGCTTTAAATGTATGAGATAATGCACAAAAGTGTGCATACATGGTCATTTTATCAACTACCACCATGATGACACTCTTTCCTTTGCACTTAGGTAAACCTGTGATAAAATCCATTGAAATCTCCCCCCAACGTTGGGTTGGAATGGATAAAGGTTGTAGAAGAACCGATGCCTTAATTGTATCAACTTTATTCTGCTGGAAAACCAAACATTCCGCCACAAAATTTTGAATATCAGATTTAAGGCCATCCCAAAAAAATTATTTCTTCACCGTGTGGTAAGTTTTTAAAAATCCTGAGTGTCCTCCTAAAGGAGAAGTGTGCAATTTCAAAATAATATTTTGTTTTAGTTGGGAATTCTTACAAATATATAAGCAATGTTTGTACCATAAGGAATCATTTTTCCAACTAAATGTATCAGATGTACTAGGATCTTGTTGCAACCTTTGAATGAGTGTCCACACTTCTTCGTCCTTCTTCCATTCATCCCTTGCTTTGGTTATCCAATATGGTTGGATAATAGAAATGACACAGAGCAATGCTTCCGCCTCTTCATCATTTCTTGAGAGTGCATCCGCAACAACATTTACCTTTTCTTTTTTGTATATTATTTCAAAGTCATAAACCAACATCTTTGTGACGCATTTTTTCCACTCTTCTAAAGATAGTATTTGTTCCAAAAAGTGTTTAGGACTACCATGATTAGTTTTTACCTTGAAGTGTCTTCCCATTAGGTAAGTTCGCCATTTCTTTAGTGCATGCCGTATTGCTAACATTTCCTTCTCATAAATATCTTCCTTTAAATAATTTTCTTTGATTGGACGACTTTCGAAAGCACTGGGTCTTCCTCCTTGCATTAAAAAAGCACCAATTCCATTTCCCGAGGCACAACATTCCACAATAAAGTTTTTTGTGAAGTCTGGCGTAGCTAAGACCGATGCTAGGTACATTGCCTCTTTAAGATGTTCAAAGGCCTTAGTTTCTTCAGGAGTCCATGAAATGCATATTTCTTCAATAATGTTGATAGAGGTGCTGCTATTCACCCATAATTCTTAACAAACTTGCAATAATACCCTATTAAACCAAGAAATAATCACAACTTCTTTATGGTTGTGGGGACTTTCCATTCCTTAATGGCTTTAATTTTGTGACGGTCTACCTTAAGACCCTCATGAGATACATTATGACCCAGATATTCCACCTCTTGTACTCCAAAGAAAAATTTCAATGTTTTTGCATATAATTGTTTCTCCTGCAATAGTTTAATCACCCTGTCAACATGTTGAACATGATCCTTCCAAGACCTATTGTATATTAGTATATCATCAAAAAATACTAGCAAAAATTTTCTAAGCAAGGGTTTGAAAATGGAATTCATCAACCCTTGAAATGTAGAACGTGGATTGGTAAGGGAAAAATGCATGAACAAAAATTCATAATGACCCTCATGAGTTCGTAATGTTTTTTTCAGAATATATTCAGTATACATTCTAATTTGATGATATATTGAACGAAGATCCAACTTGGTAAAATAAATTTCTCCATGTAATTGATCCAATAATTAATCAGTCACAGGAATGGGAAATTTATCTTTAATGGTGAGCTTATTGAGCTCCCTATAATCCAGAAACATGTGCCATGATCCATCTTTCTTGTGTACCAATGCTACAAGAGGAGAGAAAGAGCTTTTCCTAGGTTGAATTATACCAGCCTCTAACATTTCTACAATCATACGTTCAATTCTTCTCTTTCGGAAATAAGGACATATATAAGGCTTGATGTTTGGAGGAACACTTCCTGGAATCAAATGAATAGCATGATCATGATCATGAATAGGTGGGAACCCTTTGGGAGTTTCAAACACTTTGGAATGATTTTCCAAGACTTTTTTGAGATCTGTAGAAATAGATGATTTTGATGTTGGAACTTCTAGTGAGCATAATTGTGCAATTACACTTCATTGTTCTTCCTTTAGAAGCTTTGTAATGACATTAGATCTTATTATATTTCCCAGCTTCCCTGCAGTACCCTGTAATTCGACTTCCTTTCCTTCTGAAAATAATTTCAAGTAAAATTCTTGAAAATTAAAAGCTACCATCCCCAAATATTGTAACCATTGTACTCCTAGTACAACATCATCACCTCCCATAGGAATGGAAAGAATTGGACTTTTCAATACATATTACCCCATGGTTAGCTTGATATTATCGAATTTTCCAAAGCAATTTATAGTTCCTCCATTTGCAAACATCACTTGACATTTTGGTGCTGGGTATAGGAATCAATTCAATTCCTTGGCTATCTTACAAGGAATAAAATTATGGGTACTACCTGAATCAATCAACACTATTGCCTTTTTCTTCTTGATATGTCCTTCTATCTTGAGAGTTTTAGGAGTGGTAATTTCTGCCAATGCATTACATGATATGGTCGGACTCATTTCTTCCTCTTCTTTTGAATATTCTTGTTCATTTTCTTCTTCCTCTTCACAATCTATGTCAAATATTTTTTTCTCAGCACATTTATGACCTTTAGTGTATTTTCTATCATAATTGTAGTGAAGCCCTTTTTCTCTATTTTCTCCAATTGTTGTGGTGTCAATCTTATAGGTTGTGAAATCTAGGAGTAGCAAAATTTCCATCTTTATAGAATTGAGTGGTAGGCTTCCTTGTCGCCATAGTTTTACATTCAATTTTTCTTGCCAACCTGAATGCCTTCTGCAATGAATCAGGTTCCAAAACGTGAACTTCATGTTGGATGTTATCCTTTAAAGTACCTATGAAGAGGTCAATCCTATGTTCGTCTAGAATATCACTTACCCTTATATTAAATTTTTGGAATTCTCCAACGTGCTCCCCCACTAAACCCTTTTGTTTGAGATTTATCAATTCACTAAATAAGGTGTTTCTCTTTGTATCCTCATAATATGCTATAATTTCCTCCGTAAAAATTAACCAAGTGACAATATGTTTACGGGAGTAAATCCATCAATACCATAGAAATGTATATTGTTCTAAATGTAAAGTTTGAATGCATACCTTTTGTGTGTTTTGCACATTATTGAGATCAAAATATTGCTCCATCCGTAGTATCCATGTTGTAGGATCCTTTGGATCAAACTTCCTCATATCCATTTCTGGAATATGGTGGTTCTTCCATCCAACATTATAGTTTATTAAATCATGATTAACATTTATTTTTTTCTCATCATGAGTTTCCTCCACTATATTTTCACCATTAGGAAACATTTCTTGTATCAACTTTATCAAACCTTCCATGTCTGCTTTTATATCATTCTTCATGTTTTTTATCTTAGCTTCGATGTCATCCATATTATATTCCATGCCAGCGTCCATGCCATCCATGTTAGCTTCCATGCCATTCTTCAAACCATCCATCTTATATTCCACACCTCTCTTCAAACCATCCATATTAGTTTCCACTCCTTTCTTCAAAACTTCCATGTCATTTTTTGTTGCTCTTTGTGAGAGAAAAATTTGTTGCACTTACTCTTGTAATTTTGATATGTCATGTTTCCATTCTTCATCTTCATGATTCATAGTGGAGCCTTCTAAAGGCTTAATAGGTGTCGAATTCTTTTTAGGGGATATTTTAGAATCCACTGCTGATATCTATTCTATAATATTCCCTTGGAATCAATTCAAATTTATTATTCAAACAAGACTTATGCAATTTGGGGAAAAAAAAAATACACACCTTTTACTCGCTTTTGAGGAGCTCGATATTTAAATTGAATTATCACTATAATTTTGGATCATCAATATCTGAAATTCAGCACTGTAGTAGCTCTCTGAAACTTCTTTCAAATTCCATAGGTCTGACCTAATTTGGATTCTTCAAGGTAAATTTATGCCAATCTCCCACAATGACCTAATTATGGACTGGTTCAATAGAGTGAACTTGTACGGCATGCCACGTGTCACTGTTTCCTCCTTCAGCTTTGAATTTAATAAAAATGGAACTAAAGTCCATTTAATTGCTGCCACTTTTTACATAATTCCAATCCCATGCTCAGAGAGAGAGTTATGATGATTTTTCCATGATCACCTCTTTGAGATGAAAATTGGGAGCCTGAAAAATCCTTAACTTCCATAGAGCATATCTCTGAAAATATTGTGAACCAAGATCTGAAATTTTGCAACAATGTTCCTCAGGATTTCGGCTTTATGCTTTAATACGTTCAACTTCTGAACCTTCGTAGAAACAAAGTTATAGAGACAATTCCATGATGACCTGTTTAGGTTAAATTCAGGAGCCTACAAAAAGCCCTAACTTCTACAAATCATATATCTGAAAATATTGTGAACCAAGCTCTGAAATTTGGTGAAGATGTTCCTCAGGATTTCGGCTTCACTCTCTAAAAATTTCAGATTTTGAACTTATCTATATTTATGCAAGAATGCAACAGAATATACAAACAACCATAAACATAGAAATAGAGAAGAAATAAGTCTTCATTTCATTAATATCAAATCACAAAAATATTCTTACAAACATGATTGAAATAAAATAGCTAGGGTGCTAGTAGCGAATCTCTGAGAAAGGATGTCGCAGCTACAGACCTCTGAAATGTGTTATAATGAGGCTCGAGGGCACATTTATTATGGAGAAACAATGGAAAACTCTAAACGTCCAAAAACCTAACCCTAGGAGATGAAGCACAAAAACTATAGGCCTTGTTTGGGTAAATTGGTGTTTCAACTTCCTGAGGACATAAATTTGGCATACTATCTCCGTTTGGGGCTTCAAAATGGCTACAGAAGTTCAAGACCTGAAAAACTGCTAAAAATAGTAAGTTGTGAAAAAACTGAAAGAGACAATGGTGGGGCCCCAAGTGGAATTGGCGGGTGGACACCAATATCCACCTAGATCATTCCTCACCCCTTAGGAAGCAATGGACCCCATTACATTGAGTTCTTCAATGAGATGAGGAAATCTTTTTTAAACTTGGTCCCTGGTGAACCATTTTCCTTGGTGCAGGAGTTGGCCAGCTTTGACAACCCGATACAGTTGGATATTCTGTCAGCGAGTGTTCTTGATTTGCATGTCCATGATACACTGTGTGGTGACCTGTTCCATGTAGTCTGGGTTTATCTCTTCTGGTGTTAGTTCTTCTGCAATGTCAGAGGTGTCCAATAGAGTTGGTAAGTAGGGAAAAAGGTGGTCTACATTGAACAGTAGGTGCAGACCAAGGAATGGTGGAATACTGAGCTCGAAGGCATAGTTCCTTATATCCTTGGTGATGGTGTACGGACCATATCGGAGTGGGTGAATCTTGCAGTGGGGTCCAGTGAGGTGCTCCTTCTGCAAATGTAGCAACACTTTTTCGCCCACCTGGTAGTTGTGTGGCACTTGAAGTTGATCATGTCACTGCTTATACTTAGCATTGGCTCTGTCCAATATGTCATGAACCTATTGGCAGATGTATTGAATGCACTCGATGAAGTTTTTTGCTTTGTCATCATCAGACTGGACATGAGCCGAATCGACCTGAGTAGCTGCAAATGGCATGACTACATCAATGGGACATAGTGGTTGGAAAACCAAGCCCTCCTGAAAGGGGTTGTGGCTAGTTGGGTTGTGGCCAGTTGAGCTATGGAGAGCCTGGTTATAAATTTTTTGTACATAGGTAAGGCTCTCATCCCATGTGCATGGATGATTTGAAATGTACATGAGCAGAATGTGTACAATAATCATGTTGACGACCTATGTTTGGCCATCAGTTTGGGGATGGAAAGTTGTGGAATTGTTGAGCTTGGTGTCCAACATTGACTAGAGGCTAGACCAAAATGTACTAAGGAACCTGTTGTTGAAATCTGATATGATAGACTGTGGGATCCCAAAGTACACCCATACTCGTTCAAAGAAGAGTTTAGCAGTGGCTTCTGCTATGATATTCTTCTTATAGGCCACCATAATGGCCATCTTTGAGAATCTGTCAACGACCACGAAAACACAGTCGTTTCCATGCTTAGAAGAAGGAAGGCCTGACATCCAATCCATGGAGATGGATTCCCAAGGTCGACTAGGGGTAGGTAGTGGAGAATAGAGCCCTTCCTTCTTGATGGTCAGTTTAGCAATGGCACAAGCAGTGCAGGATCTGATGTACTTCCCGACATCTTGCCAAAGGTTCAACCAATAGAAATACTTCTGTAGTACTGCCACTATTTTCTCGACCCAAAAATTCCCAGCGACTCAATTGTAGTGTGCTTCCCATATCATCTTGTCACGCTCACTTGAAGGAACAGAAAGGTGTCCTAGGTGACATAATAGAGCATCTTGGAGGTAAAAATTTGGAACTTGCATACCCCCCAAGAGTGCTCTACATGTGTAGCTGAATTCTGGATCTCTCTTGTAAAGAAACAACCAATCAAAAGTCTCATGCCCACAAGAGTTGAGAATGGTGGTTATGGCCACGATTGATGGTCGGTTGAGGTAGTCTGCAAGATTATTGGTGTTGCCCTTCTTGTACTTGATGCTTAACTTCCCTTGTGTCTATATGAACTGCAAGGATCGGTGGTCTATGTGGATGATTGTATCCTTCCCCAAAATTTAATGCTTCCATTGTCAACAAGCCTGCAGAATGGAATACATTTCTTTGTCATAAGTGGGATACTTTCAAACTGTGTCGGACAATGTCTCACTGTGATATGCCATTGGATGTCACTGTTGAGTAAGAACTTCCCCAATAGCATAGTTAGAGGCATCTATCTCGATCTAAAATGGCTGTTGCAAGTTTGGTAATGTGAGCATTGAGGTAGAAAAGAGATGATGTTTCAATTCTACGAATGCCTTCTATTCATATTTTTACTAACATAATTTTGTTTTCACTCATCCCTTGGTGACTTCACCAAAGGGCAAAGTGATATGAGAGAATCCCAACATGAACTTGTGGTACAAATTAGCAAGACCTAGAAAGCTGTGAAGCTCTGTTAGAGTGGTTGGGGCTGGCCAATCCTAAATTACTTGGATCTTGGCTGGATCCACATGCACCCCACTTTCATCAATAATGTATCCCAGATATTGAACCTGGGTCATGCCAAAAGTGAACTTCTCCAAATTGGCACACAACTTGTGTTGCCACAATGTGTGGAGGACTCCTCAGATGTGGTGGAGGTGCTCTTTCCAAGTCTCGCTGAAGATCAGAATGTCATCCAAGTATACCACTACAAATGAGTTGGTGAATGGATGCAATATGTCATCCATCAACCTCATGAAGGTTGCGGGAGCATTTTTCAATTGGAAAGGCATGACAAGCCATTCAAAAAGGCCCTCCTTGTCTTTGAAGGCAGTCTTCCACACATCAGAGGGTTTGATTGGTACCTGGTGTTTCGTCAATTTAGTATGTCCTAAATTGCTACATTAATTTGTCAATCTGGGATTCGTAAGCTGATGAAGTGTGGTGCACTATATGTGCAAGGTAACCTATTTCTTAACTTTTGTCATTTTTGGTTTTTGTTCTTTTTATCTTCATTGGTTTCCTAATGTGTGATGGAAATTATAAAAGACAAGTATGGTTATGTTTGTTCAAGGAAATGATGTCCTTTATAATGATTTACCAAACTTCAAACTTAAAAAGGATTTTGAAATATACAATGACAAAATTTAAAAGGAAATGAAAATGTGCTGCTATCCTAAGAAAACAGTGAACTATTGATCATGAAAACCATTATCCTTGCTGCTGTCTAAACACAAAATAAACTGCACTCAAAGAAAAGATTGCAAGTAAAGTAAAACTAAAATCAAATTACATCAACTCATATTCTGACCCCTCACCATTAGTCTCGCTATGGCTTTCGGAGGTAATCATAAACAACTTGAGCAATATGATATCTAATTTGCAAAAAAATAAACTAATATAAAACTATACACTCATACTTCAATCCCTCACCATTAGTCTCGCTATGGCTTTCGGAGGTAACTGAAAATGACATGAACAGTTTAATATCTAAGTTGCAGAAAAGTAAACTAATATCAAACTACACACTCATACTTCAATCCCTCACCATTAGTCTCGCTATGGCTTTCGGAGGTAACTGAAAATGACATGAACAGTTTAATATCTAACTTGTAGAAAAGTAAACTAATATCAAACTACACACTCATACTTCAATCCCTTACCATTAGTCTCGCTATGGCTTTCGGAGGTAACTGAAAATGACATGAAAAGTTTAATATCTAACCTAACTACTAAATCAAATGTGTAGGACTGAAATAAACAAAACAATGCTGGAATTTAAACAAAAACTAAGAAAAGTAAATTAGCAGAAGGACAATATTGATTCCATGTCATTAGTCATTATAAAAATATGTGCAAATGCCCAGGCTGCCTATTGTAATCTAAAACAAGAACACTGATAAGTTAACAACAACATAAAACATAAAAGATTATGGACAGAAGTAAAATGTAAAGCATGAAAGATTATGGACAGAGATGGAACATAAATACCATGAAAGATGTAATGTATATACACGTGAATGACTTATGACACAATGAACTTAAAGAAATAAAACAAGAAACTATACAGTAATATACAAAACCTCAGTGTGTGCAGGGGACCTCTGCACAAACCTCGGGCAATAGCCTTCAAATACCAATTATGCTTGGAAATAGAGTCTTCTCATATATTAAAATGTGGTCATAACAGAGAGACAATGTTACAACACAATGGCAACGCAATTACATTACAGAGCTAAAGAATATCTCTAACTATTATGCGTATGAGAATGTATTATTTATAACTAAAGGTGATATAACTAATTCCCTAAAGTCTGTGCTGATAGAAGACACGTGAACCATCACGTTCAGGGATCTAGCATCATGGCTGCCGTGAGGAGTAAATATATGAAGAGTGGTTGTTGGATTTGGCTTATGGAGCCGCTTACAGGTGTTGATATATCTCCCATGATTTAGAAACGACCACGCAAATCTCCACGTGATGAGAAATAGAGTTCTGTCACTCTGGGACTCTTCGGTTGACCACCACTTGGCCACCTTTGACCACAGCTTTCTTCGATGAATTCGAACGAGCCAATAGGGCATGATCCATGTCCACGTCATTTCTAACTTGCCCATGTGGCTCGATTTTCCTGAAGACACCTGCAATATAGATTTTAACAAAATGGCTGCGGAAAGTTGCAGCAGCTGCGGAAAGTGGCAAGATTCCGCAGCTAAATGAGCAAAAATCTAAATCAAACATCAGACACAAAACATAGTTAAAAACCATTTTATATTCTCTTTTACAATTAATATGCAATGATATTGATGACTTAGAAGGTCTAGGTGAATGAAAAAGGTATAGAAAGGTGTATAAGAAAGATGCAGATTTGAGACTCAACATACCCCCACTGTGAAGGTGTTGCATGTCCTCATGCAACCAAAATTTTGATAATCCTTCTTCAATTCATATGCCTTGACATTTCAGCCAGTACATCCAGTCCTCTCCTCCTCTTCCTTGGTGCTGCTAACATTCTGGGCTTTTTCATCAAGCATCTGAATTTGATATTAATCAGTGCTCTGCTTAACTTCTGGCATTTCTTTTTCAATTTCCTGTTCTTTTTCTGCCATAGTCCCAGATGTAGCATGGTATTTTCATGAATGATCTTGTCCAATTTTCTTTGTTCCTTCAATGCCTCATTTTCATTTTTAATGTGTCTATTTAAAACCTCTAATTCAAAGACTTCTTATTTCAGTGATTGGACTAGATCTTCTTGTATTGTGTGAGGCTGAGTGGATGAAGTACTGGGACCCATGGCTGCTTTTTCTAAAGATTCTATATAATCATACACTTCCTGCTACTTTGGGTCTATCTCAGGTGTCATTTTCATTGGGCTGTTCCCAAAATTCCGTGGAGGAGAATTTTTTTCAAAATCTGGCTGAGAAGGGCTCATGTCAACGTCTGGCTGAGAGTGAGATGGACTATGTTCCATGTCTGATTGAGAATGAAATGAACTATGTTCAATGTCTGACTGAGAATGAGATGGACTATGGCCATATGGAGTTTTTTCAGATGTTTCTTCTCCCAAATCGATAAGATGGGGTCCTTTCGTTTGTGTTTTCCTCAACTTCCCCTTAAGCCTGGAACTTCTTCTCACATGTTGTGGACCACTGTCTTTTTGCTTTTGTTTTCCATTCCCTTTATTCTTGGCCATAGATGACTGTTCCTGAAGGTGAACTAGTCTCTTAGATAACACTTGATAATCTTCTTCTGAAGAAGGAGTTTGATGCATAGCCTCAATGCTTTTTCTCTCTTTTGATTTTATTGGCTTTTTACCCTTGGTTTCTTCCTTCTTCCTTTTTGACAGTCTCTCTTCCCTACTAGTTCTTTCAATTGTAGTAGTAGGAGTACTTTGAGTTTCATCATTTGTTCCCTTTCTCCTACTCCTTATTGATGTACTACCTTCAGGAATTTCCTGGGGTTCTTCAAAGAAATTTCTAATCAAAAATTGTTCCCATGTGTCTTTTTTCTCTTTTAACTGTTTTCAATCAAAATTTTCACAAGACCATGGTGATATAAATGTGGTTCTACATCCCCTAAATGCTTCTGAACAGTCACAGACATCTTCTTCAAACTATTTAATAAAAAGTATGGCAGATTGAGGGTCTGGTTGTCTAGAAAATTCATCAGCAATCGGGTATGATACATATACATTGACCCAAAACGGACCTCACAGGTGATAAATTTTTGAATAACTAGCAGCAAAGTAGCCCACTCCTCTTTCAAAGCATGAACAAGAATTCCCCTTTTAAAAATAGCTACATCCATACTTGAGTTTCGTAATATTACTCTCCAGGCTTCATCACTAATACTCTTGTTCTTAAACCAGTGTTCTCCTTCTTGAGGAAGTTCTGTGGCAGCTTCTACGGATGCCTCATTCACCGTAAATTTTAGATCTCCAATCTCTACCTCCAGGCCATTGAAAGACCTTGCAAAAGCTTTTGTCACCTCTTTATGGTAGCCTCTAAACTTTTGGATAAACCGTAGCCACTTTGCTTTCTTCAATATATCCCTGACTTGCGGGTATCCTTCCATGAATTTAGGTCCTTCTGGTTCTGTTCTCAACAACTGACCCATCCTTCTTTCTGCTCTTAAAAGCTTGTCTGCGTGAGGAGGGTTTAATGGAGGTAGGACGGCTGAATGAATGGAAATGAGCACGATGACTGTAGGCAGATATTAGAGAATGGGTATACAGATTGTAGCATAACAGAGAACGAAATGGGGTGAAGCGGAATAGAGAAGGGTTACGTGAGCACGGTGGAAATGCGGCTGTGAGATTAATAGAACAGTAGGAGAAGTATACCGCATCCAACAATTATTAAAAATTGGGTGGCTGCAGAGTAAATGTAAGCACGTTTATGCAACGGCTACAGATTTTATGCGGCTGAAAGAAGTCGTAGTCAAATCAACCACGTTTCATCATCACAGGTGGAGTATCGGAGTTTGAGTGAAGATCGGAGGTTTGATTATGGGACCGTTTGAAAATGAATGCAAGGATTGTGGAGGATCATATGGAGATCGTGGAAGGGTTACGGAGTTTTTCAATACAATCATTGCATATAATGGAGCTATGGTTTATAACTATATAAAAATGTTCTTGAATGCTATTTGAAATAAATTTTTACTCATACCTTGGAATTCTTGCCATTTTTCCTTGGTATTCAATTAGTTGCTCCTCATTGATATTTTGAATGCCCCATGTCTTCATAATTGGTCTTCATACCTGCATTTGATTTCATGATTGTGGAAATAACATATGGCTGTACATTCTTTTGAAAAACAGAGTGGTAGCTGCAGAATCTGCTTCCGGCTGCGAAAACTGGTGTCAACTGCGGAAACAAGTGTCAACTGTGGAAACTGACACAACTATTATTTGGGTGAGTGGAAATGAACAGATGATAATTTGACCGAATGAAAATGGTCATGAAAGAAGATTTTATTAGTGAAATGAGATGAAAGAAGTGAAATGAAGTGAAATGGAATGAAGTGGGATGAAGTGGAATGGAATGGACTGGGTGGTCACCAAACTTGTGAAATGAAAGAGAGATTTTTTTTATTTTTTATTTTTTTGGAAAATATAGGGTGTCAGGTGTTCCTGATTTTCACCCTACATTTTATGTATAAGACTGCCAATCAATGATTGGTTTTCAGGCTTATACAAATGTATAAGACTGCGAATCATTTTTATTTTTATTTTTTTTAACTGAAAAGAAAAAAAGCTAGGCTGGTGGAGAAGAATAATTCTTCTGTACCAGCCTGATTGCAGAATTTTCTTGAAACATTTTGACAAATTCCTCTTTTGAGAGTGGCTTATGATAGACTTTTAATCTGTGGCCATTCACAATAAGAGGAATTTGAAATTCATCAATGGTCTTGATTCTTACCACTCCATTGCTAAAGATCTTATCAATCTCATATGGCCCAAGCCAATGAGTATGAAATTTTCCTTGAAAATCTTTAAACTTGGAATCAAATAACAATGCCCAATCTCCTTCTTGAAACTTCTTCTCTTTGATGTACTTGTCATGCCATTTATCTCTTTGATATTGAACTAGATTAGTTCTTAGAATTTCCTCTTGTCTGATCTCATCTAGCTCATTCAACTGCTCCATTCTATGCTTTTGGGCTTCTGATAGATCCATCGCCAACTGAACTGCTATCTTGAAGGTCTTGACTTGGAACTCAATGGGGAGCAGGACTTCTTTCCCATAAACAAGTTCATAGGGAGAATGTCCTGTTGTATTTCTCCATGTAGTTCTATAGGCCCACAAGGCTTTAGGAAGCCCTTCTGCCCAATCTCTTCTATGTAGATGAACAACTTTGGTGATGATACTTTCGAGAACTTTGTTTGTAGACTCCACTTGACCATTTTCTTGCAGATGGTAAGGAGTAGACCTTCTGTGCTTGATTTTTTATTCTTCCATCAACTTCTCCACCAAGTTGGATGTGAATTGGCTTCCTTGATCTATCACAATTTCTCTTGGAACACCAAAGCGAGTTAAAATATCCTCATAAAGAAAATTAACAACTGAATTTTTTGTAGCAGACACTAATGCTTTGGCTTCTACCCATTTAGTAACATAATCAGTACAAAACAATATATACTTCTTTTTCTTAGATGGTGGATTAATAGGTCCAATGAAATCTAAAGCCCATTTTTCAAAGGGTTCAATGAGTACCTATGGTTGCAATGGCATTTCATTTGAAAGGGTAGGTTTCCCTACTCTTTGGCAGTTGTCACACCTTTTGACATACTGTTTTGCATCTTTGAAGAGGGAAGGCCAATAATATCCTAAAGAGAGGATTTTATAGGCTGTCCTTTTGTCTACAAAGTGTCTGCCACATGGTTCATCATGACATGCCTTAAGAATATTAGGCATTTCATCTTCCTTGACACATATTCTGATCACAAGATCTTGCCCTGTTTTAAAAAATTCATAGAAATCCATGAATATTTTGAACTCTCCTGAATAATTTTTTCATTTTTCACTTGGAAATAAATGTGAAGGAAGTTTCCCTGTAACCAAATAGTTAGCAATATCTGCATACCAAGGAGTCTTAATAGTTACTGCAAACAAGTATTCATCAGGAAACTTATCCTCTACAAGAGAATCTTCTTTAGTATTCTGAATTCTAGACAAGAAATCAGCTACTGTATTCTGTTTTCCTGGTCTATCCAACACAATAATATTGAATTCTTGCAAAAGTAAGAGCCATCTTGTCACTCTGCCATTAGTAACAGGTTTGTTCATTAAATATCTAATTGCAGAATGGTCAGTATGAATAAAAGTTTCATAGCCTGTTATGTAATGTCTAAACTTATTGATTGCATGAACAACAACTTAAAACTCTTTTTCAGTCACAGTATAGTTCAACTCTGTGGGAGTCAAATTTTTACTGGTATAATAAATGGCATAAGGAACTAAATCTTTTTGACCCAACATAGCTCCCAGAGCTATATCTGAAGCATCCGTAGAAATATGGAAAGGGAGTTTCCAATTTGGTCCTCTCAAGATAGGTGCTTTAGATATTCTTTTTTTCAAAGTTTCAAAGGCTGATTGACAATCAGGATCCCATTTAAGTTCACAGTCTTTTGTAAGAAATTTGAAGAGTGGAGATGCTATTTTAGTGAAGTTTTCTATAAATCTTCTATAGTAACTAGTAAATCCTAGAAAACTTCTAACATCTCTTTGACAATTTGGAATAGGCAACTTGGAGATGACTTCAACTTTTGATCTATCAACCTTAATCCCATCTCATGAAATATGATGCCCCAAAACAATACCTTCAGTAAACATCATAAAGCATTTTTCATGGCTTAATGAAAGGTTTGTTTCTTTACATCTTATAAGGACTTTTTCCAAATTTTCTAATGCCTCTTCAAATGAATTACCATAAACTATAAAATCATCCATATAAACCTCTACAAAATCATGGATTAGATCAGAAAAAATTCCTAGTACTGCTCTTTGGAATGTTGCAGGTGCATTACATAACCCAAAAGGAAGCACTCGATAGGAAAAAGTTCCCCATGGACAAGTAAATGTGGTCTTATCTTGATCTTCAGGTGCTACCTGAATTTGATTATAGCCACTAAAACCATCCAAAAATGAAAATTACTTTTTACCTGCTAATGTATCTAATACCTGATCGATAAAAGGCAAAGGAAAGTGATCCTTCAAAGTTGCTTTGTTCAATTCCCTGTAATCAATGCATACCCTCCATTTACCATTATTTTTGGGTACTATAACCAAAGGAGAAACCCATCGGCTATCTGAAATTGGATAAATGAAGTTTACATTGAGTAGTTTTTGGAGCTCTTCTTTCACTATCTCCCTAAGATTTGGATTCATCCTTCTCTGAGGTTTTCTGATTGGTCTACTATTTTCCTCAATATAGATATGATGGATGCAAGTCTTAGGATCAATACCTTTCATGTCAGTATACTCCCATGCAAATGTAGTAGAATGTTTTTGCAAGATTTTGGTTAGTTATTCTTGTTGTGACTTTTCCAAATGTTTGTTGATATTCAATGTTTTTCCTGGAAAAATCTCAAAGGTAGAACTACCAAACTCTTCCATAGAGTAAAGAGACATTTGTCTTGATGATAAATATTCTATGTCAGATTCCAACTGAAATTGTGTGGGGTCATATTCTGAAGATGTCTCAAAATTTTCTAATGTGTTCAGAATTTGACTATCCTCACTGATTTCAGAAATGGTAAAGACAGGTTGTATAGTATCCTCATCATCGACCCATTCATTGTCTCCTACTTCTGTGATTGCTTTTTTCTGGAGGATACAAATTGAATTTCTTTGTCGAATTACCATTAGAAATGTACATATCCCCAGATCTACAACTAATGAAAGCATCAGCTGTGGCTAGCCAAGGTCTTCCTAAGATAAGTGGATGTCCTCCTAGATTACTCTTGGGAGTCAAAATCATAAAATCTACTAGATATTCCCAAGAATCTAAGGAGACTGAAATATCTTCTAATACACCATCTGGTTTAATAACTGATCGATCTGCAAGTTGCAGTAAAGTAGGTGTAAAAAGAAGGTTAGGAAGTTTTAGCTATTCCATAGTCTGTCTACTCATAATGTTGATAGCAGCCCCTAAGTCAATCAATGTCTTTGGAATTTCTATCCCATTTATATGTGTCTTGACAATTGGACTTCCTGGATCTACATACTTCTGCATGGTAATTTTTCCCATCATGATATCTGCAATTTTTCCTACCAGGTGGATTCTTCTTGTGTCTTTTAATTTCCTTCCTCGTCTTTTGAGACTCAACTCCCTTATATTTTTTGCTAGAATAGGAATCTCTCGAATGGCTTGTAGCAAGGGAATCTTGATACAAACATTCCTTAATTCATCTAGAAAATCATAGTTAGGCAACAAGATTTGTTTTTCCACCCCCTTGTCAATTTGTAGTCTTTCAGGAAAAGGAGGTGTACATGAAGATGCAGGTTGCTCAACTATAGGAGTTGTGGGTGTTAACTTTTATTTCTCTTTTTGAATGTTTGAATTTTGAAGAGATGCTTCCTCCGAATCCTTATTAGTTTTAAGAGAGTCCTCCTCAGAGGTATCTTGCTCTTGGAAATCTATAGAAGGTTTTTCTAAAACTCTACCAGATCTGAGTTGTACATCATTGAGAGGAACAATCATATAGGTAGGAAATTGTTGTCCTTCTATCATGTAAGTATTCTGAGGATTTTTATTATTAGGATTTGGCAATGGCTGAGCTAGAAGTTGATTTGTCTTTTGTTGGTATGGAAGCATGAGTTGAGGATTTGAATTCTGTTGAGAAGGTTGTTGTTGTGGAAATGGCAATGAAAGTTGTGGATTTGGGTTTGGAAGTTGTGGAGCTTGTTGATTTTGAAAAGATGGAGGATATTAATAAAACTGAGAAAATCTCCCATAAGGATTTTGCATCCCTTGTACCCATGGTTGATATGGATTTTGATGTTGGGGCCAAGGTTGTTGCCAAGGATTCCAATTTGGTGGGGTTTGAAGATTCATAGGGTTGTTAAACCCTTGAGTTTGTTGTCACTGCCAAGGTCTTCTTGCAACAAAACAAAGAGATTCTACTGAATTTGGGTCTTCTTGAAAGACAACTTTGAGTCCAGGAATTGAAGGACAATCCTTGATCTCATGATTCTATGAGCAAATTGTACATGTTTCTACAACTTTTGCATCCAAGGGACATTCCCTTAAAGCATGTTTCTTCCTACATTTCGGACAAAAGATGGCTAGAGCATCTGTTTCTGCTTTCTGCTTGTTTTGAATCTTAAGGGTGTCTAGTTGTTCACTAAGGCTCCCTAAGATATCAGTTTTGAATTCATCAAGAATATTGCCAATCTCTACCCTACTTACTGATCCAGTTGTAGATTTGTTAGCCCTAATAAGAGAAGGATCCCTAGGCCCTTTTCCTGTTTTAGATTTTCCTCTTGAGAGATGGACACATAGTTCTGTTATGTCACGAAGTGGAAGTTGAGAAATGTCTCTTTTCCCCATCATGTTTAAAATATCTATCCAGTCATCTCTAATGGCTTTTAATATGATGGCTTTCAAGGTTTCATCATCTAAGTTTCTCATCTTTGTTCTTTTTAAGCTGTATTGAAATCTTCCAAGTAAATCTTCCAAATTTTCATCTTCTTTTTGCATAATTTTGAATACCTCATCCTTGTGATTGGTGGGCATACAATAGTCCAAGTATCTATCCAAAAATGTTTGTTTCATATCATTCCAAGTCCTAATAGATTGAGTGGTTAATCCCATGAACCATTTCAAAGCAGCTCCCTTCAATTTTGAAGGAAACAGTTTGAGTTTTTGAGATTCTTCCATATAGTCATAGGTTCGGCACACGACTTCAAACTCAAACAGAAATGTTTCAGGATCCTCACTTCGCAATCCATAAAATTTGGGGAGGACAGATGGTGAGATGTTTTTCATCATTGTATGAGTTTCCTCATCAACTATAGGGAGTCCAAACAAGTTGTCTCCTTCCCTATTTCTTCCATTATTACCTTCACCATTGTTGTCTCCATTGTTTCTTCCTCCTCTACCTCTACCTCTACCTCCAAATCCATCTATTATTTCCTCTACCATGATAGTTTCTTTAGAGTCCTCAAAGTCCTCTAGTTCTTCTATCAAGGGAGGATGAGAGGGTGTCTCTTCCTTTTCTTCTTCAGGTGATTCTACTTCTTTGATTACAATATACCCTCCTGTAGAAGTAAAGAAATGATCCTTTTCTAAATGAGATTTAGTAGGTGGTATAGGAGAATCCTCTAATTCAGCTACTCCTTGAATTCCAAAAATCTTAAGGCTAGGGGTAGATGGTGGTGAATCTTGTCTATGCCTTGAAGAAGATGGAGTTGTGAAAATCGAACTCTTGGCTTTAACTATAAACCTTCCCCTAGAATCTTACTCTATGCATGTCATTTTTTTTATTTTTTTAAGTTGGGCTAATAATTCTCTTTCTGATCTTCTAGGTCACACTAGGTGCAAGAAGAGAGCATACTTAAGAAATTATTGAACCAATAACTCTCTTTTCTGATCCTCCAGATCACACTAGGCACAAGAGGAGAGCATATTTCAAGAAGTTATCAAGTTTTCCCTTCTTTTTATTATTATTATTATTTTTTTTTAAGAAATTGGCTACCTAGTTACACTTCCTCGGCAACGGCGCCAAAATGTTTGGTCAATTTAGTATGTCATAAATCGCTACATTAATTTTTCAATCTGAGATTTGTAAGCTGATGAAGTGTGGCGCACTATATGTGCAAGATAACCTATTTCTTACTTTTTGTCGTTTTTGGTTTTTTTTTTCTTTTTATCTTGATTGGTTTCCTAATGTGTGATGGAAATTCTAAAAGACAAGTATGGTTATGTTTGTTCAAGGCAATGATGTCCTTTATAATGATTTACCAAACTTCAAACTTAAAAAGGATTTTGAAATATACAATGACAAAATTTAAAAGGAAATGAAAATGTGCTGCTATCCTAAGCAAACAGTGAACTATTGATCATGAAAACCATTATCCTTGCTGCTGTCTAAACACAAAAAAAACTGCACTCAAAGTAAATATTACAAGCAAAGTAAAACTAAAATCAAATTACATCAACTCATATTCTGACCCCTCACCATTAGTCTCGCTATGGCTTTCGGAGGTAATCATAAACAACTTGAGCAATCTGATATCTAATTTGCAGAAAAATAAACTAATATCAAATTACACACTCATACTTCAATCCCTCACCATTAGTCTCGCTATGGCTTTTGGAGGTAACTGATAATGACATGAGCAATTTAATATCTAACTTGCAGAAAAATAAACTAATATCAAACTACACACTCATACTTCAATCCCTCACCATTAGTCTCGCTATGGCTTTCGGAGGTAACTGATAATGACATGAGCAGTTTAATATCTAACTTGTAGAAAAATAAACTAATATCAAACTACACACTCATACTTCAATCCCTCACCATTAGTCTCGCTATGGCTTTCGGAGGTAACTGATAATGACATGAGCAGTTTAATATCTAATCTAACTAGTAAAGCAAATGTACAAAACTGAAATGAATAAAACAGTGCTGGAATTAAAAACTAAGAAAAAGAAATTAGCAGAAGGACAAGATTGATTCCATGTCATTAGTCATTATAAAATGATGTGCAAATGCCCGGGCTGCCTATTGTAATCTGGAACAAAAACACTGATCAGTTAACAACAATATAAAACATAAAAGATTATGGACAGAAGTAAAATGTAAAGCATGAAAGATTATGGACAAAGATGAAACGTAAATACCATGAAAGATGTAATGTATATACACATGAATGACTATGGCACAATGAACTTAAAGAAATGAAACATGAAACTATACAGTAATACAAAAAACCTCAGCGTGTGCAGGGGCCCTCTGCACAGACCTCGGGGAGCAGCTTTCAACCTTGAATTACGCTTAGAAACAAAGTCTTCTCATATATTAAAATGCGGTCATAACAGAGAAATAATGTTACAGCATAATGGCGACGAAATTACATTACAGAGCTAACTATTATGCGTATGAGAACGCATTATTTATAACTAAAGGTGATATAACTAATTCCCTAAAGTCTGTGCTGATAGAAGACACGTGAACCATCACGTCCAGAGATCTAGCATCATGGCCGCCGTGAAGAGTAAATCTATGAAGAGTGGCTGTTGGATTCGGCTTATGGAGCCGTTTACAGGTGTTGATAGATCTCCCATGATTTAGAAACGGCCACGCAAATCTCCACGTGATGAGAAACAGAGTTCTGTCACTGTGGGACTCTTCGGTTGACCACCACTTGGCTACCTTTGACCACAGCCTTCTTAGGTGAATTCGACTGAGCCAATAGGACACGATCCATGTCCACGTCATTTCTAACTTGCCCATGTGGCTCGATTTCCCTGAAGACACCTACAATATATATTTTAACAAAATGGCTGCGGAAAGTTGCAGCAACTGCGAAAAGTGGCAGGATTCCGTAGCTAAATGAGCAAAAATCTAAATCAAACAGCAGACACAAAACATAGTTAAAAACCATTTTAGATGCTCTTTTACAATTAATATGCAATGATATTGACAACTTAGAAGGTCTAGGTGAATGAAAAATGTATAGAAAGGTGTATAAGAAAGATGCAGATTTGAGACTCAGCACCTGGTGATACCCAGACTTCATTTCAATCTTGCTGAAATATTTTTCCCCTTTGAGTTGGTCCAGAATGTCATCAATCCATGGGATCAGGTACCTATTTCGAAGAGTGATCTTGTTCAGCACCCGATAATCAATACAGAGTCTCATAGTCCCATCCTTATTTCATACCAACACGATCGGGCTCCCACAGGGCGATGAACTTGGCCGGATGTGACCTTTCTGCAGCAGCTCCTGAATCTGACTCTTGATTTCATCATTGTCCAGAACAAAGAAACTATAGATCGGTCCATTGGGTAGCGATGCACCTGGGGTCATGTCAATGGGGTGCTTGAACTGACAGTGTAGAGGCACCCCTGTGGGTGAGGTGAATATGTCCCCGTACTCCTCCACAACCTTGTCCATTTGTTGTCGTGTAGAGGAGCCATGTCTGGAGGTCATGGCCACAATTTTCTTCTTGCCCTAGGGGCGTATTGTCTAGAAAACAAATTTCCTAGTTTGGGAAATGAGCATACTGCATTGTTTTGCAGTAACCAAAGAGATAGTGGAAGGCAGTGGTACCTCTGGTATCCTATACAATTTATTTCCCAAAGAAACAATAACAGCGCGAGGTCGGGACTCATACACAGCATGTTACTTCCACAAGTATGGTTGGCCTAATAATACGTCAGAAACTTCAATAGGAGAAATGTCACACAATACCTCATCCGTGAAGGGCTTGATGCTATAAGGAAGGCTGCACTGCTAGCTGACGCGGAGATCCCGTCCTTAGTGAAGCCACCCGATGGTGTATGGTTATGGGTGCACTATAGTTGGAAAGCCCAACTGCTTCATGAAATCTACTGAAATGAGGTTCTTTTGGCTCCCATTTTCAACAATGAACCATAGCGGGGAACCCTTTACCCACATCTCGGAGTGGAAGAGACGCTCTACCTCCTCTGGATCTTGTAGTTCCTCCTTTTGGATATTCGTAGTGGAAATAATGGTATTGGGCTCCCAATCAATAATCTGATTCCCTTTTTCATTAACCTTGTTAGGTTCTGATTTAGAGTTGGAGAATGCATATGATTCTGAAGCCCTCATGTCGGCCACCAGCGACTGCTTGGCCCAACAGTCACTTGTGTTGTGAGTGGAGCTCTTATGGAACTCACACCACTTTCCCATGTCCTTCTTTGGCTTCACGATGTTGTTATTTGCTTGTGTATTTGGAAGATTTTCTTGGGCTGCCATGCCTTGGCTTTATCCTTTGTTCTGTGGTTTAGGGGCACCTTTCCCTTGATTTTGATTCACAGATCCAAAGTATCGCTTCTTCTGTTTGAATTTCTGCTCAATCTTGGCAGCATACTGGTATGTCATACTAAGAAAGGTGATGTCAAGGAACTTTTTTGGTTGGCTTAGTTGTCAGATTAAACCTCTCAATATTAATTATCAATCTGGGAGTTGTAAATGCGATTTGTACTACGTATTGGCTCAACTTAATGGTCAAAGTATAAATTTATTGCTTTCTAATGATAAACTAGATACTGGAATGAAACACACATTTACTCACAAATAAACAATATTAAAAATGAAACTCACTGAATTAATTCCTATCAAGCAAACTACATACTGCAATTAAACTGCAAAGCAATCCTCAATTGTGTAATATTCTTGCACTCACATTCTACTTTTTAAATCTCCTATGGTAACTTAAGAAAAGCTAATCTATTAACTCTTCTCACTAACTTGAAACTAACACTTAAAACTAAGACTTGAGATAATCAAAAGACACACACATTATTCTAATGAAAAATCACACCTAAAACAAACTATCTAAACTACTCTTGATAACAAATTCAAGATCAATTTAACAAAGGAAAGTTCTAATTATTGCTAAAATAATACATCACTAGATGTAAAATAACATATAAAAGTTCATATTAAAAATAACATTACAATTAATCTATGAGAAACCTTCTATTTGAATATTTTAATCTAAATGAAAATGAACTATTAAAAAGCAAGCCTACTTCAAAATCTAATCATGTAACTTGATAACTAAAACTAAATCATGCTGAATTTAAAGTTGATATCTCTACTTAATAGTCAAATCTGCACGCAAACTTGCTCTTATAAGGAAATGATTAGACTACGAAAAGAAAACCATTCTAACTAAAAAAAAATCTAATTATTAAGCTAAGTCCTAGGATGCATATACCAAATCAACTGTGCATTCAAATCCTATAAATTTTCAAACGAAACTAAGTAATGAAAAACCATACTCAAACTCAAAGCATGAAAATATGTTCTAACTCTGATCACTAAGAAATCGTTGTATTCATACGCTCTCATTACATTAGATTTAACAAGAGCGATAGAGAATAATGTTATATTAAAGTTCTCAAACATTGATTATGTAATGAATAATAATTCTTTAATCAATTAATTTGCACAATACGAAGATGACTAAAATGCTCTGAAATTAAACCACACAGAACCAGAAATAATAAACTACACTATGAAATCATGCACACATCTAATTACCTTACACAAATTGATAAAGCTTAACTCAAGATGTGGTGGGCCCTCCCACACCTGGAGTAAACCGAATTACTACAATACAAGAAATATTTTAAAGCATCACAAACTAAAATTTGAATTAATCATGCACCATTGATTCTACTCAGGACATCACTTGAAGGCGAATGTGTATTGTTAAGACAACATTGAGAAATTGATTTACATAATTCTGGCACAACGATTCTAGGTTACACACACACAAGAATTCCCCTATCTCTATTACATGACTCTGCAAATTTAATTTTGGTTCTACATCTCAGAAAATCGAACTTATATCTCCAAAAATCAATTGATTAAATAGTGCGTAGCCATCTACTTTATAGTAGCAGAGCTTCTCTAATTAAAAATCGATTGTTACATAGGATACAAAATTAGGATTCTGATTAATACAATTTGGGCAAAATCGCAATTAGAAGATTTTCTTCCCAATTTTAGTTTAAGTTAGGTCGATCCCAGCTTCTGGAAGAATGTGATCTCATGCACTGCTGGAAGAGGTATCGCATAGCTAGTTGGGGAATCGAAAATGTTGGAATTTGTGCCTTAATGCACTATGTGATGAGGTGGTGACCCTTTCAATTCTGAACATTGAAGATCGTGGAGCTTGTGTGCCTGCTACTACAGCGAGTTGGGAATGGAAGATCAATTACAGGCCTAATTCCTTGCATCCACTTCACATAACATCGAGTAGGAAACTCCAGCTGTAATATCTTATGAAACGCTCCCCAATTACAGCCATGAGCAACTTACTTTCTGCTTCGAAAAACTACAGCAGTTGTCTAGAATAAAACAGTTGCCATAAGAAATTAACGGAAAAACTTGCCAGCTTCACGAATCTAAGCCTCAAGCTTAAGTTTCTGCTCAAATTTTTGTTGCCTGATTTTGATATATTTTTAATAACACACTTTCGATTCTGTGTAGAGCTCCCAATAAGCCGCAAATACATAACTCCCCGGCCACAGTGAGTTTATGTGCAATCACAAGCATGGAGTTACACTTAATCCCTAAACTTCGCGAGCTCAACATTAACATATCCTATCATTTTATTTGCAATTATGCATCATGCTACAAAATCCTCCAAATTCACAAATATCCACTCGATTCATAAATGCAATTTTTACTTTGTTGTCATATTTCATTATTCTCCATTTACCGAAGCTCACTTCAAAGTGCCAGCTAGCCCCTCATCAATTCCCATAAGTTCATATTTCTATTAATTTTTTAGGAATGAAATAATAAAATCAATAACATTATTCAAGTAGTTTACAAACTTTGTTCGATGCCACATAATTCTTGAGGAAAATAAGAACTTTCAGAATTGTGGGTGTGATACTTCTAATTTGATGGGTCCTTTTGAATTGTTTTGTTGGCATAGATAGTAATGTCAGTCTGTAAAATTTCCTTTACATCTATTTGGTCAACAATCCTTGACTAAATTGTGTTTGTGATGTACTGAATACCCTTCAAACTATTTCCATCAATAAAATGAGGAGTTGGACATTCTATTTGATCTCTTGCTAGGAAGTCTTGTATAAATTGTGGAATGGATCCATCTTTCACTCCTCCCACAAATTGGCAAACATACCATACACCAGAATATTCAAAAGCCTATTTATATTCAAGTGTAACAATATTCCTTTCCAAACCAGAGAAATTGAATTAATTAAAATAGAGAAGCCTTGAAAAAAATGTAAAACCCATTATAGAATCTCATTATCATTGCTCAAAGCATAGCAAGCTATTGCCTCAGCTGTCATTGCACATAAATCTGTTAGAACACCATCAACTCCAAGGTCATTGTAGTAAACAAACTGTAGATATTCTCTTACTGGATCATAGCTATAATTATAGCTCATGCCAAATTAATCATTGGAAAAATTAGCAACATATATTTCTATCCCAGCATTGTGTGCATCTTCTACAAGACTTGTAGGAGGTTGTAGATATAAATTTGTATCAACAGGCCAAATGTGATCCTTATGAACTAATATTCCATCAGAAAATGTCTTCAAAAATGTTTAATTGATTAAAAAGGAATCATATGTTTGATTTATCGATGGGTCAACATCTTGTTTTCCCATAATCCTTAGTATTATATTTGTATTTCTCCTTGTAATTCGTGGTGTTATGGCTTGTAAAATCCCTACCTCAGGTGAAGAAATGTAGTCCACTTCAATGGATTTTGATAGGGATAACGGATATGATTACATGGTTCAGTTGTGCTCTTCATAAAATGATGGGTATTGTACATTCACCCAAATTGGAGACTCTGCAAGTGAGTCTTTTATTCCATATGGATCAGTCAGAGTGAAAATATTGTGAAATTGATAAAGGTAGTCGTCGACTATGCCAACACCATTTGTATAAAAAAGGTTTCATGAATTTATTCTGAAACCATTATTTGTAGACTTGTTGCAGATTTGGTGATTGTGATGTTGATAATCCATCGATGGCTCAGATTCCAAAAACATAGATATTTATGATGGAATTTGTTGCATAACCCATGATTGCATTGTCTGACCGTTGAAGGTTTCAATAAGTTTTGCAGTGTGTAGTGTTCCTGAATCCATATTCAAATATGGTGTTGCTTCTGTGCATGAAACCATACTCAAATGTATTTCAAGAGGCATTCCAGTACTGTTGGTGCTCAACTTATTCTCCTGCCATCGTGCAAACCTATTATTAATGATGTTATTATATAAAACATTTATTCAATTTAATTAGTAACAAGAATTTATAATTTAATTCTAAATGCTTCAAACCATCGACTTAATAATAGAAAATAGATAAAAATACTAGGTACAATCAAAAAATTATTTGATAAAAAACCGTAAAAAATTGGACAAAGATGCAGCTCAACATCCCCCCAAGCTGAACTTCTTGCATGTCCTCGTGCAAGCAAAAACTATAAGACGGTGGAATAAGGTAACGAAAATTTCAGCAAATATTTTTAGCAAGTAAAGATGAAGATGCCTGATGTTGTAATGCATTCCTTCACCTGCAACATTACTATTACATTACCAACTAAAACCATGTGAAATTATAGAACACGATTAGGTATCGAAAGTAGAAATTATGGAGAAAATAATTTTGCACATACATGTTACCTTGTCCCATATTTTTTTTCCCAAAGTCTTATGATAAAAATCAAATTTCACTTAAGAGGTGCAATTTCAAAATACTAACATAATATTCCTACACTGACAATAGAAATATTGTACCTGGGTTATTTAGAGGCACTTACAATCAATATGCATTGATCGCAGGCAACACCTTGTGAGTAGTCATCATTGATTATTTCATCACTCTGAATACCATGAGAATTAAAGTGAATTATGATACTAATCATCAACCTCTTTATTGAGCACTCTAAATTTTGTTGTTATCCAGATTCAAAAATAAATTTCCTTTTAATATAGTACAAAGGATTACCTTCATTAAGGGTACCACATCATTCAAATATTCTTGATTTTTGAAAGATAGAACTGAAAGCATCATCTTCAAATCATCTTAGAACCATTTCCCAAGAAAAATTATGAGTCTTAGGGAAAGAGAAGGATGAACAAGAAAATCATAGTATGGAGTTAACTTTAATACCACAGACATGGCCCTGTTGCCTGCAGGTGTCCAGAACCTCGATAAGGATGTCTTTTAACCGAGCGAAATGTCAGTATCCCACTTACTAGATACAAAATTAGAGTTATATTATTTTCCTCTTTATATGAAGGCCACTTTCCTTGCTTGGTAACCAACTGATGACAGTGCCACTCACAAGAAGTAACATGAATGAATAGGCCGGCTCGTGATGAGACCTCCTATCTTCCAGCTTTTTGGCTGAAAGCCATTACTCTAGCTTGGTGACTAGGAGCAATAATGTCATGCATGCTAGGTCTCATGATCATGGTAGGTCAGCTCATTATGAGACCTCCTATCCTTCCCTAAGACTTTGTAAGCTCTGATTATGATTAACCTTGAAGGTTATTTAATAAGTTGGGAGACAGATCTACTCCTTAAGAGTACAAGAGGGTATGAAATTTTTTTAATGACTAAGCATTGCTGGATAATTCCTCTAACATAAGGACTTACTAAAATTATCCCAGACAATAACTGAAAGATTCCCTGAGTTAATAATGCTATTGTTCTCATGAATAACTCATTATGATCTTAACAAGAGTGGTCCACCATAGGGGTTTTCCAATAGTAACTTCTAAGGGAATTGAAAATATATATCCGAGATGACATCTTATTAGAGGGATTAATCATGGTTACTTTTGCGAAATCATGGGTATTAGAGTGAATTGTACTAAACAAGATTTGCCACAAATATATATGTTAAAAATTAATGTGGATCAAATTTATTTTTAACCACCATGATTTAAAATTTAAAACCCTAATAGCATTATAATAACTTTATTTATTTATTCTCCTTCCCTACTTTACTCTAAGAGGCGAAAGACACCTTTTTAAGTCTAGGAGTACTTCCAATGAAGCCATGTGCGTAAAAAAATCCTGATTATACTCACACTTAATTTTAAAGAATGGAATTCAAGATAGACGAAAGCATGAGAAACCAGTTGCTTCAATTGATATGGTACCAAGAGTTTTTGAATGCTGAGGAAATAAGATGGCATGATCACTACTCGAAACCAGGATTCAATGGAATCCACATATTTATGATTTTCCAAGTGATGCAAGTCTTCCATAGTTTGATAGCCACTCTCCTAGAGGCACAAAGAATATGGTGAAAGAGAAAAGATAAATCCCTCAAGTTCAAGTTTAAATATTTTCTTTTCAAATTGACAGGAATTGTTGAGGGAGATTCTAGGGTTTTGAGTTTCAACAACATTTTTAGAATAAGTTCCAATGAAAGATTTCTCCTCTGGTGGTCTTTTAATTACATCTTCTCGAGGTGAATGGTCTGCGGTAAAGGGGGAAGTTTCCAAATTCATTCCCTTTCCTAACATGGAAGATGTAGCATTATTTTCGATAGGGGAATCAATAGAAAGAATAGGTGGTTCAAACTGTTGTGCAACCTCATGATTTAGATTAGGGTTTAGGATGTGGTTTGGGCTAGGGTTTGCACTAGGGTTTGGGTTAATGCACAGACTAAGGTTGGGATGTGTATTGGGATAAGGATTTGGACTAGGGTTAGGTCTAGGTTTTAAATTAGAATTAGGGTTAGGTCTAGGGTGTGGATTAGGGTTAGGACTAGGGTATGGATTAGGGTGTGAACTAGGGTTAGGGTATGGACTAGGGTATGAACTAGGTTTAGGGTATGGATTAGGGTTAGAGTATGGTTGCACATGCGGCTACGACCATAGAGGAGGATAACTTAATGGTACATTGGAAAGAATTTTTTTTTGTTGTTGGTGCTCATATGATTGAATTTGCATGGGAGATTTCCATAGAGAGAAAGATCCAAATGATTCTTGAGGCCATGGAGATATCTGGCTCGGGTTTGACAGCCAAGGAGAGGGCCACTGCAGCCATGAAGTATGATATTCAATTGGAGGAGGATTAAAAGTTTTCCATGAAGCTGGAGGATTATAAACATGTTGAGGAACCTACTCAAGAAAATAATCATTATTCCAAGTATCAAATGGTGTTGGGTTTTGAGTTATACCTAGTGGTTGATTCGATTCGTTATTTGATTCCCTGAGTAAATTTTTTAATCGTGGAAGTGATGGGCAATGTTTGGTTGCATGACCATCCTCGCAAATTTCACAAACTTTTATATTGCGAACTGGACACTTTCCAAGGAAGTGTTTATCTTGAAAATTGGCGCAAAGAATAAGAATTGGTTCTTCATTATTCACTTGCGCCTGCAAATCATCCAATTTTGAAATCAAAGATTTAATAATATTGAATTTATGTTCAAGCAAGGTGTTAAATTCTGCACTTGTGAATTCTTCATCGGATGAGTTGTTCGTCACTGTACCAGCATGAAAACTCCTCATTGAATGATTCCTCAAAATACCGTCTTCTTGTCTTCAACAAGCAACTGGTACATTCTGTCATCACATGAATTAGTACAAAATGGTTCTTACGATACCCAAAAGATGATATAATGTTGAAGATTGGATTCTAAAGACAAACGAATTTTAAAAGCTATTGGCTGAAATAAAGCTCACCACACTTGCATAAAAAAATAAATTTGCATAAAATGATGGAAATGACGTGTTGGGGAAAATGTTGAATCAAAGAAATATTTAATCTATTGAAAGCAAACCAATTTGGAAATTAAATGTCTAAAGCCTGCTTCTATAGGAAAAGAACTAAAAGTTCAAGAGATGAGCAAGATTGCCAAACTTTGGAGCAACCCCACAATAGTGGATTTGTGGCTCTTCACTCACATCTTACCGTACACCCTCCGCCCTCTGATGTCCTATAATATCCTTGAAACTCTGTGAGAAAATTTTTCCTGAGCCAAAATACAACTCCCAGGTAATGGCGCCAAAATGTTGTTCAACTTAATTGTCGGATTAAACCTCTCAATATTAATTATCAATTTGGGAGTTTTAAATGCGAGTTGTACTACATATTGGCTCAGCTTAATGGTCAGAGTATAAATATATTCCTTTGTAATGATAAACTAGATACTGGAATGTAACACACATTTTCTTTCAAATAAGAAATATTAAAAATGAAACTCACTAAACTAATTCCTATCAATAAAACTCCATACTGCAATTAAACTACAAAGCAATCCTCGATCATGTAACATTCTTGCACTCGCATTCTACTTTTTCAATCTCGTATGATTACTTAAAAAAAAAAAAATCTATTAACTCTTCTCACTAACTTGAAACTAACACTTAAAACTAAGACTTGAGATAAGCAAAACACACACACGTTATTCTAATGATAACTCACATCTAAAACTAACTATCTAAACTACTCTTGATAACAAATTAAAGATAAAATTAACAAAGGAAAGTTGTAATTATTTCTAAAGTAAAACTACTTCACTCTATGTAAAATAACCTTTAAAAGATCCTATTAAAAATAAAATTACAAGTAATTTATGAGAAAACTTCTATTTGAATATTTTAATCTAGATGAAAATGAACTATTAAAAAGCAAGCCTACTTCAAAATCTAATCATGTAACTCAATAACTAAAACTAAATCACACTTCATTTAAACTTGATATCTCTACTTAATCAAATCCGCACTCAAAATTTCTCTTATAAGGAAATGATTACACTACGGAAACAAGAATAATTATAACTAAAAATAAATCTAACTATTAAGCTAAGTCCCAGGATGCATATAACCAAATCAACTACGCATTCAAATCCTACAAACATTCAAACGAAACTAAGTAATGAAAAACCATACTCAAACTCAAAACATGAAAATATGTTCTAACTTCGATCACTGAGAAATCGTTGTATTCATACGCTCTCATTACATTCAATTTAACAAGAGAGATTGAGCATAACATTATATCATAGTTCTCAAACACCAGTTATGCAATGAATAATAATTCTTTAATCAATTAATTTTCATAATACGAATATGACTAAAATGCTCAGAGATTAAACCACACATTCACACAGAACCAGAAACAGTAAACTACACTATGAAATCACACACACATCTAATTAAATTACACTGACTGATAAAGCTTAACTCTAGATGTGGTGGTCCCTCCCACGCCTGGAGTAAGCCAAATTACAGCAATAGAAGAAATATTTTAAAGCATCACAAACTGGAATTCAAATTAATCATGCATCATTGATTCTGCTTAGGACATCACTTGAAGGAAAACGTATATTGTTAAGACAACATTGAAAAATTGATTTACATAATTCCGACACAATGATTCTGGCTTACACACACAGAGCAATTCCCCTATCTCTATTACATGACTCTGCAAATTTAATTCTGGTTCTACATCTCAGAAAATCGACCTTACATCTCCAAAAATTAATTGATTAATTAGTGCGCAACCCTCTGCTTTATAGTAGCAGAGCTGATCTAATTAAAATTTGATTGTTCCATAGGATACAAAATTAGGATTCTGAATAATACAATTTGGGAAAAATCGGAACTAGAATATTTTCTTCCCAATTTTAGTTTAAGTTAGGTTGATCCCAGCTTTTGGAAGAATGTGATCTCATGCACTGCTGGCAAAGGTATCGCATAGCTAGCTGGGGCATCAAAAATGTTGGAATTGGTGCCTTAATGCACTACGTGATGAGGTGTTGACCATTTCAATGCCGAATGTTGAATATTGTGGAGCTTGCATGCATGCTGCTACTATGTCCAGTTGCGAATGGAAGATCAATTATAGGCCTAATTCCTTGCATCCACTTCACATAAAATCTAGAAGGAAACTCTAGCTTCAATATTTTATGAAATGCTCCCCAATTGCAGCTATGAGCTACTTACTTTGTGCTTTGACAAACTACAACATTTGCCTAGAAAAAAACAGATGCCATAAGAAATTAACGAAAAAACTTGCCAGCTTCACGGATCTAAGCCTCAAGCTTAAGTTGCTGCTAAACTTTTTGTTGCCTCAATTGGATATATTTTCAATAACTCACTTCCCATTCTTTGTAGAGCTCCCAATAAGCCACAAATGCATATCCCCCCACAAGCCGTGAATGCACAACTCCCCATCCACAGTGAGGTTATGCGCAATCACAAGCATGGAGTTACACTTAATCCTTGAACTTTTCCAGCTCAACATTAACATATCCTGTCATTATATTTGAAATTACGCATCATGCTACAAAATCCTCCAAATGCACAAATATCCACTCGATTCATAAAAATATGCAAGTTGGACTTTGCTGTCGTATTCCATCATTCTACATTTATCCAAGCACACTTCAAAGTGCCAACCGACCCCTCATCAATTCCCAGAAGTTTAGATTTCTATTATCTTTTTAGGAATGAAATAATAAAATCAATAACATTATTCAAATCATTTACAAACTTTGTTCGATGCCACATAATTCTTACGGACAATAAGAACTTTGAGAATTGTGGGTGTGATCCTTCTAATTTGATGAGTCCTTTTGAATTCTTTTGTTGGTAGAGTTAGTGATGTCATTCTGTAAAATTTCCTTTAGATCTTTTTTGTCAACATTCCTTGACTAAATTTTGTCTGCAATGTACTGAAGACCCTTCAAACTGTTTCCATCAGTGAAATGAAGAGTTGGACATTATATTCGATCTCTTGCTGGGAAGTCCTATATAAATTGTGGCGTGGATCCATCTCTCACTCCTCCCACAAATTGGCAAAGACACCATACACCAACATTTGCAAAATCCTGTTTATATTCAAGCATAACAATATTCCTTTCCAAGCTGGATAAATTGAATTAAATAAGATAAAGAAGCCTTGAAAAAAAATTAAAACCCATTATAGAATCTCATTATCATTTCTCAAAGAATAGCAAGCTATTACCTCAGCTGTCATTGCGCAGAAATATGTTAGGACACCATCAACTCCAAGATCATTGTAGTAAAAAAACTGTAGATATTCTCTTACTGGATCATAGCTATAATTATAGCTTATGCCAAATTCATCATTGGCAAAATTAGCAGCACATATTTCCAGCCCAGCATTGTGTGCAGTCTTTTACAAGAATTGTAGGAGGTTGTAGATATAAATTTGTATCAACACGAAAAATAGAATCCTTGTGAACTAATATTCCCTCAGTAAATGCCTTCACAAATGTTAAATTGTTTAAAAAGGAACCATATTTTTTATTTATCGATGGGTAGACATCTTGTTTTCCCATAATCCTTAGTATTATCTTTGTCTTGCTCCTCGTAATTTGTGGTGCTATGGATTGTAAAATCCCAACCTCGGGGGAAGAAATGTAGTCCACTTCAATGGATTTTGATAGAGATAACAAATATGATTGCACGCTTAAGTTGTTCTCTTCATAAAATGATGGGTACTGTACATTCACCCAAGTTGGAGACTCTGCAAGTAATTTTTTTATTCCATATGGATCAGTTAGAGTGGAAATATTGTCAAATTGAGAAGGGCAGGTGTCGACTATTCCAGCACTATTTGTATAAAAAAGGTTTCATGAATTTATTCTGAAACTATAATTTATAGACTTGCTGTATATTTGGTGATCGTGATGTTGATAATTCATCGATGGCTCAGATTTCAAAAGCATAGATCTTTATGATGGCATTTGTTTCATAACCCATTAGTGCAGTATCTGGCCGATTGAAGGTTTCAATAAGCTTTTCAGTGTGCAGTGTTCATGAATCCGTATTCAAATATGGTGTTGCTTCTATGCATGAACCTGTACTCAAATGTATTTCAAGAGGCATTCTAGTACTGTTGGTGCTCAAATTATTCTCTTGCCATCGTGCAAACCTATTATTAATGATATTATTAAATAAAACACTTATTAAATTTAATTAATAACAAGAATTTATAATTTAATTCTAAATGCTTCGAATCGTTGAATTAATAATTCAAAACAGATCAAAATACTAGGTATAATCACAAAATTATCTGAAAAAAAACCATAAAAATTTGGACAAAGATGCAGCTCAACAAAATCCATTTCCTCCTAAATGTATCTGTGTAGACAACTGTGATACTTTAGCACCAAATGTTTCTCTAAATCTTTGATATCCAAATTTCTGTGCAGGGTATGGAACAGATTCGTTAGCTCATGCACATCTTGATCCCTTTGTTGCCGGAACGTGGTCCATTGTATGTACCTGTCCTCATAGCTCCTGACGGATAGTATTGTTCCTTGATGGCAACTTGAAAAGAATTCCAAGTGGGTATAGCTGAGAATAGAGAGGGTTATGTCTCATCCTTTTTCTCATAGTAGGCTTCCCACCAGTCCTTGACATGGGGGGTAGCATTGAGGAGTGCAAAAATAATCTTCTCCTGGTCCGAAAAGTCATGAATCGAGAAACATCCTTCTAATAGATTCAACCATATATCTAAGACATCTTCATCTATTTGACCCTCAAATATGGGAATATTAAAGTTTACTTGTACAATAAAGGGAGTCACACCTCCAGAGTGGATACTGGATGCAAATGCGCCACCGGTGGGTAGTCGTTGAAGGTTCTGGGAAAATTTATCCATCATCGCGTTCCTTTGTTTTTCGAGGGCCTCCTCAAGCAATACCTTGATAGTATCTCCTGCTCCCTCATCTTTCCTTTCGTCCCCCATGGGTATCCATCAGGGTTTGTGAGGCTGATATTGCAAAGGTTCCACCAGATCGAGCCCTAACTCCTTATACCCTGACCTCGTTGGGGAAATGCAAAGAAGGATCTATAGAAAGCAGACTGCTCTGATACCACTAATCTGGATTTATGAAGGAATGAAATAGAATACAGAAATAACCATAAACATAGAAATACAACAGAAATAAGGCTTCATTTCATTAATATAAAATCACAGAAATATTCTTACGAACATGACGGAAATAAAATAGGTAGCGTGCTGGTAGTGAATCTCTGAGAAGAGATGTGGCGGCTATAGACCTCTGAACTCTATTACAATGAGGCTCAAGGGCCTATTTATTATGGAGAAACAATGGCAAACTCTAAGTGTCCAAAAGCCTTACCCTATGAGATGACGTGCCAAAAATATGGGCCCCGTTTGGGTAAATTGGTGTTTCAACTTCCCAGGGACATAACTTTGGCATACTATCTCTGTTTGGGGCTTCAAAATGGCTCTGGAAGTTGAGGACCCAAAAAACTGCTAAAAATAGTAAGTTGTGAAAAACTGAAAGAGGCAATGGTGGGGCCCCAAGAGGAATAGGTGGGTGGCCACCAATATCCACGTAGATCATGAACCTTCGTAGAAAAAAATTTATAGCGAAAATGCCATGATGACCTATTTGGAGCAGCATAACCCTAGAATCCAAAGCTCTGATACCAACTGTTGTGAAACCAGCTCCAAAAATAGAAGAAAAGATATATCAATGCCCTTGAAATAAGTTTCTTCGAGGGGGAAACCTCCAATGCATTACATGAATGAAAAATTCTTGGATGATACAAATTACAAAACCTCCTTTCTATATATAGGAGTCCATGGGGCCACAATGTAATCCTAGCCGACCTAACAATAATAATTTACGGGCACAGTAATAACAATATGGGGTTTATAGGGGGAAATTTTCCATCAATGCAGAGGCGGCTTTTGGCTCTGCGGTAAATCTGACACGAAAGGTATAGGGTTTTGAGGATCGATCTCAGATCCAGAGCCAGAACGCTGGCAAGAAGCCAGGATCGCCTCCAAGATCTGCGGCAACAAGGTCTCATACTGGCGCAAAATATGGGACGGTCGGGGGCCCCTGGAGCCCCCACCTTCAAGCAAGTAATTATAGACAAAGGCAAGAAGATGGCTGAGGGTTCGAAAATCTCGGGCTCCTCAGCAGCCCGAAATCATGCCGTCCACAATGAGCAGCTCTCTGGGAGCCTTATGGAAGAAACGGGGGAAGGATCAACCAGAAAAGGGGGAATTCGCTTGGATCAACCCTCGCAAGAGGCAGATCCCCTAAGAAAAGCGGCAGATCTGAGTAATAATGCCCACCAAAGCACTCATCCTGGTAGATCTGAAGATTCTGGAGGAAATGGAGCACAACCAAAATTTCAAGGGCGATGCAAACCAAAAGCTCTTGATAGTCTTACGGTCAACATCACTGACCCAAATCTGCAAGAATATCGGGATCACATGTCAATATGTGCGGTAATATGAAAATTCATGGGGTTCTGGCCCAGTGAAAAATCTCTCTGTCACTGGATCAAGCAAGTCTGGAAACCGCGAGGGGATGTACAACTTCACCTAGGAGCCAAGGGCTTTTTCACTGTGGTTTTCACCAACTTGTACGATAAGGACCGGATCTTCGAAGGAGGCCCCTACTTTTATGCTTCTGCGGGCCTTTACATGTGGCCGTGGAAACCTAACTTTGCACCCGAGTAGGAGACCTTCACTCAAGTGCCAGTCTGGATAAGACTCTTCTCCCTGCCAATTGACTACTGGATACCAGCAGCGTTGGAGAAAATCGGCAACACTCTGGGCACTTTTGTGCGTGCTTCTGAAGCCACTCTTCAAAAAAGGTACACAACTTATGCTCGCATCTGTGTTGAAATGGATGTCTCTGGACCTTTGCATGAAGGTCTTTGGTTAGATTACAGAGATGAAACCTACTTTCAAACTATTGACTATGAGCAAATACCATTTAGATGCCGGAAATTCCATGAGCATGGGCATTTAATTAGAGAATTCCCTCAAAACAAAATGGAGGAACACCCCAAATGGAAATCCTCTTCATCCTCGGATGGATTCATTCGACCCACTGGTAGACACAGGGCCAATCATAGAAATCCTCCGAAAATAGCAGATCCAAACACTGGCATATCAAACCCTTTTGAAATACTGGGCGAGGATTCTCAAGAGAATAAGGTAGAACCTGATCCAGCAGCTAAGCTGGTAATGAAGACAAATGATCAGACTAAAGAAGCCTTCGATTCGGGGGATATCAATATAGAAAACTCAGAAGACAGGAACCAAGAAGAAGAGGAGGACATGGTCCTCAGTGAACAGGGCACGGAGGACCAAGAATTGGATGAGATTTTGGAAAAAGAAGGACTAGATCTCAATTCAATAGTGGAACAATGGAAACAAAAAGGGCTAGACAAAATACCAGAAGAAGAAATTAACAGGATCAACCATCTTTTCTTAGCTAGACAGGATGCAGCATCAAAAAGAATGAAACGAGGTCGGGGCACAACTAAGGGCTTGGGTATCAAATCTCAAACCCTTCATTATACGCAGGCCAGCAGCCAGTACAAAAAGAAACGAGGAAGAAGATCAGACAAAGATGCTCTCCTCGAACTGGGTCAATTGCTGATAAACTCGGGAAAGATGAAAGCCCTTGAGGCTTTCTCCTTCACCTCCTAAAACCTAGTTAACTATGAAATTCCTCTCATGGAATACAAGAGGACTGGGCAGCCTCAGGAAATAGAGGCTCCTGAAAAAGAAAATAACACAAGAAAAACCGGATATGGTCTTCCTCCAGGAAACCAAGTGTACAATTCAGAAACAAGCTGAGATAACTAAGCATCTGGGCAGATATCTCGAACATCTAGCTGTAGAAGGTACAGGGATGAGCGGAGGCCTAGCCATCCTCTGGAATCCGAATATCTACCATCTCATCAACGCTAAGGCCTCTAAGCACTTCCTAGCTCTGCAAATGCAAATTATCAGTGAAAAAGGCTCATTCTTATTTGTCAATATCTATGGCCCCCAGCGTCTGGAAGATAAAGTGCTACTGCTCCGTCAATTGACGAACCTGCATCACAGGCACAATAACTCTAAAGCCATTTTTGGTGGGGACTTCAATATGATAACCTCTCTCGAGGAAAAGAAAGGGGGCATCAGAGCTCTCAGCAATGATGCCCGGGCCTTCATTGCCTTTATTCAAGAAATAAGTTTGGTAGACATAAGACCTAGCAATGGTCTGTACACTTGGACCAACAGACAAGGAGGGGACAAGCTTATAGCTTCCCAATTGGATCATTTTCTTGTCACTGAAAGCCTTCTCCTTGAAGGGAACATTATGAGTTCTGATATCCTCCCCTCCGGGGGATCAGACCACTGGCCCATCTCTCTGCAAGTGTCGATTTCGGGCACCCCTAAGAACAGGTCGTTCTGATTCGAAAGATTTTGGCTCACCCATAAAGATTTTCTCAGCCATATTAAAACTTGGTGGAAGACTCCTCTACCTATAGATGGTACAAAAATGTTCAAATTACAAGCAAGGCTCAAGTTTATTAAAGCACAACTGAAAACTTGGAATCGAGAGGTCTTTGGAGATATTTTTGCAGACAAATGCCACCTGGAGCAGCAACTGGAAGAGATCCACAATAAATGGATTTAGGGAAATACATCACAGGAATCCATTGAGATGGAAAAACAACTCATGAAGAAATGGAATGAACGGTGCAAGCAGGAAGAAATCTTATGGAAGCAAAAGTCGCGCAATCAATGGCTGAAGGAGGGAGAAAGGAACACTAAGTTTTTCCACAGGTCTGCCATTGACTATAGGTGCAGCAATAGAATCACTAGATTGAAAGGAGAACATGGCGAGGTTCTTTGCTCACACCAAGACATCACTAATCAACTTCGCCAACATTTTCAGTTCATTGCCACTGAACCAGATTGTGATCGTAGGGAGGCCATTGCCAAGATAACCTCTACCATACCTAAGCTCATCTCTGATGAGCAAAACAGTGCCCTGGAACGACCTGTTTCTCTCCAGGAGGTGGAGGTGGCAGTCAGAGAGATGGCCAACGGGAAGGCCCCAGGACCTGATGGCTTCACAGTGGATTTCTTCAAAGCCTGTTGGGACATTGTGAAAGAAGACATTTGGGAAGTGGTAGAAGATTCAAGACTATCTTCTTCCATCTTAAAGTCACTGAACTCCACTTTCATTGCTTTGATCCCCAAGGAAAAAGATGCCTGCACTCCATCCAAATTCAGGCCCATTTCCCTCTGCAATGTTGTTTATAAGATCATTTCGAAAGTCATAGCTAATAGACTTAAACCTATCTTACCTCAAATCATTTCAGAAGAACAATCAGGGTACGTGGAAGGACGACAGATCATGGATAATGTTTTGTTAGCCCACGAAATGATTCATACTCTAAAGACACTAAGAAAGGCAGGAATGATAATTCAATTGGACCTCTCAAAAGCGTATGATAAAGTGATTTGGGCCTATCTCGAGGTTGTCCTCAAAGCTTTTGGCTTCAACACAAGATGGATAACTTGGATCTCAGCTATGATCAAAACGCCTAACCATTAAATTCTTATCAATGGAGCCCCCTCTCAACCTTTCTACCCAACCAGGGGTATAAGGCAGGGAGACCCAATCTCCCCTTTCCTTTTTGTTATTCTAATGGAAGGGTTCAGCCGTCTCATTAAATCTGCTCAGGAGAACAATCTGATAAAGGGTTTGCAGCCATTAACCAATTTTCCGGCCACAACACACCAGCAGTTCGTGGATGACACAATGCTGCATGGCACGCCCACTCTAAAAGAAGCAAAAGGCTTTAAGAAAATTCTCACCTTGTTCAGTCAGGCTTCTGGAATGGATTTCAACTTTGACAAATCCATGGTCTTCTTTTTTAACACCCATCTGGAGGTTCAAAGACATTTAACTAAGATCCTCGGTTTCAAGCGAGGCTCTCTCCCTTCCAAGTATTTAGGGATTCCCCTCACTGACAAGCCATGGCATAAGTCTCATTGGGAAAATCTGACAACCAATCTTGCTGACAAATTCAACCACTTGACCAACAAAGTCCTCAATCTGGCAGGGCATATGGTAATGACCAAAGCGGTTCTTCAAGCAATTCCTCACTACATGCTTTCGATTCTCCCAGCACCGCAAGGAATCCTCCAGAAAATTAGAACCATCCAACGTAACTTCCTGTGGTCAGGCAACTATGGCAAGCAAAAATGGGCATTGGCGGCTTGGGACAAACTATGCAGACCTAAATCCTTCGGAGGGATAGGATTGCAGGATCCTGGAACTACCAATAAGGCCAATGGAGCCAAGCTATGGTGGAGATGGTTAACAGAGCCGCACACTCCATGGGAAAAATTATGGAAGGCCAAATATGTAGCTCATTTGCAGCACAAAGAGCTTATCAGAATCACCGAGGTCCCAATGGGCTCCCCCATATGGAACTTAGCTCGAGCCAATCGACATATAATTCAGAATCATTTCTTTTGGGAGATAAGAAACGGGCAGTCGGCTCTCTTCTAGGAAGACGCTTGGCAACAGCTCCTGATACTGGAAAGCCCTAATTTTCATCCTTTGTAGCAATGGTATCAGGAAAAAGGAAAGATAAAATTCCATCACTACTGGGCTCAAAGCAGTGAACTGCAGCAATGGAGAAGCTGGCAACCGACTCCCCCTCCCCCGGAGGAACTACTGTAGAATTTAAACAACACCCTCAATGACACTCTCAGGAAAAGAGTTATCAGAGAAATGCACGGTCCAGATAGACTCCACTGGGGCATGCTTTCTGGCGGCTCCTTCAACCTGAATGAAGCCAGGTACTACTTGGATAACAGGGAGGAGCGGGACAAGGTAGCTTGGTATGAAAATGTCTAGGCCAGAATCCTATGGCCCAAAATTAAAATTTTCCTGTGGCTCGTACAAAACAAGAAAGTCCTAACATGGGAAAATATCACTAAAAGAGGGTTTATAGGGCCTTCCCGTTGCCCATTATGTGAGCAGCAGGAGGAAACCACCAACCATCTCTTCAACAGCTGTGACTGGACCAACAAGCTCTGGGAATGGCTTCAAGATATCTTCCGACAGTCAGACAAACAACACAATTCAATTCAAGACACCATAACCAATTGGCGAACACAATACTCCAACAGCTTTATGGTAAATTCACTATGGAGGAATAGCCCAGGATTCCTCATATGGAATGTATGGAAGGAAAGAAACAACCGCATCTTCCAAAAGCACAACATTCGACAAATCGATGATTTAAAATTAGTCATCATGCAAGGGCTCACGGAAACAACTCGTACCTGGTGCACAGAGGAAAAGGTTGAAACGATCTCTCCCAACGACAGAAGAATTATGGGCATCTTCGGGCTCATCGATTCAGCAGAACATCTCCTGACGAAAACGGCTCTTCGACCAATTCCTCCTCCTGCTATCTGGCAGCGTCCGCCCCATGGCTTCTGCAAGTTGAACTTCGACGGTTCAGCAAACGGCAACCCTGGCCCAGCTGGGGCAGGTGGGGTTCTACGTGATGAAAATGGAAGCATCATTCATATCCTAAGAAAAAATTTGGGAGAAACCACAAACAACTACACCGAATTCACAGCTTTAGAACAGGGTCTTCGACTCTTAGTTCAGCTGGGAAAAAGGAAAGCTATCGTGGAAGGCGACTCTCAGGTGGCCATAACCACAGTTAAGAAAATCCAACATGGAGCGCAGCCGACCAAAGTAATCAAGCATTGGAGGTTAGCCGTGGTCATGGAAAGGATAGCACAACATTTTCCATCTATCAGTGGAATAATCTTGTAGTCCGTGCGAAGGCAAGCTAACTCGCTTGCGGACCACATTGCTAACTACGCGGTTGACAACCTGACTCTTTCCTAGGACACGTGTTGGCATGAGCTCACGGATGATAAGCTTCGGGATCAATGCAGCGCAATATCAAGCAAGGACTTGAATGCAGGTGACTCCGTAGGATGGACGACAGGTCAGTCGTCATCAGAAAATCAGGCTTAACGGTATGGTGATTGCGCCAGTCAGGCGGCACATGCAGGAGAGGTTAACGAGAAGCCATCGGGATCAGCCGTCCTTAATGAGAAGGAATTATGGCAGAGGAAAAAGCTCCACCAAGCGCTTTAAGCGTAGGATGACAGTGTGTGAAGGATTACATGGCAGAACGGACAACTCCGAGCATTCACCCAGCCTTGGCGGTAGTACGTTTAGGCAACTTGCCCTCATTAATGGCCTTAAGTGGCTTCCCCGTAGCACGCTTCAACCCTTCTCCAATCTCTTTATTAGCTCCTCCCCGCAACCTTTCTGTATCATTCCTGCGTTGGATTATCAATCTGTAGGCTCCTCTTCTAATCTAGATTTCAGCTCAAGCAAAGTGATCAGGGCAAGAACTGTCTCAAGTTCCATGGCGGAACTGAATCTAAGAAGCATCAAAGCCTCACAAGCCCTCAAAAGGGCCAAGGACTGTTATGAGGCTTCGGTTTCTAAATGCGGCAAGCAGACAATCGAGGTGTTGGAGGAAGAAGTGGAACTAGCTCGAACACGGACAGACGACACTGACATTAGTGAGGAGGTTGATTGGCTCGTGGACCCCGGAACTCCATCCACACGTCAGACCCAATTTCTGCAAACACAAGTCGTCGCTTGGCAAGTGAAAACGATGTTGGCCAAGGCCATAGCCATGCAAGGAGCAGCAGTAAAGGAGACGTTTGCGGCGACTTCCATGGCGTCGGCTCAAAACACTGCCCGCATCGACAAACTGGAGGTTGCATTTAACTCACTGACCGAGGAATTAAAACAGCATGGCAAGGCCCTGGAAAAGTTCGTCCGCTACTTTGAAATCTATCTCTGCCATGTTCATCATGTGTCCATAGAGCTTCCTTCGGACGATTCGCAGGCCACCATGATCAGACGGCTCAAGCCACGGGCTCCCACCACAGGCGGTGAAGGCGTCACTCCAGCCAAAGGGGGACATTCGGGTGCTTCCACTCCAACTTTCTAATGGCTCAACTTTCCCTATGCTTTTCTGTCAACTGGTTAATCTCTGTTTCGTGTCCTATGTTTCCTTACAGTCTTTTTACAATCAATTTTCGGCTTGTGAAAGGCCACTATGGCCTACAGCAATATTTTGGTCTAGTTTTACAATCAAAGGGTGACCCTGTGTGGCAGCCCTGCTGTTTGGTTGTAAGGACTACGATGGTCAAAGTTCAAGCTACTGCTCAGCGATGTAAAAACTCAGTCCTTTGTAAGATCGAATCGAAGTAGGCCTCTCCGCTATCAAAGCCATAAGTCTTCGAGCACCAAAGCTGTAACCTCTGTTCATATCATAATATATTGATCCTACTTACTTACAAAAAAAAAAAAATATGGGGTTTATAGGGGTACATTAATAACAATAAGGGGGTTACACTTACAACAATAAGGAACTATACTAGTAATATAGGGACCTAACACAAACACCCTGGAATGATTGTCCAATAATTTTTTGAGATATGGAGAAATACATGATTTTGATGTTGGAACTTCTAGTGAGAATAATTGTGCAATTAATCCTTGTTGTTATTTCTTCAGAAGAATTTTCATGAAATTAGAGCTTATTGTCTTTCCTTACATCTCTGCGATACCCTGTAATTCAACTTCCTTTCCTTCCTCAAAAAATTTCAAGAAAATGTTTTGAAAATTAAAAGCTACCTTCCCCAAAGATTGTAACCATTGTAATCCTAGTACAACATCAGCACCTCCCATTGGAATGGAAATAATTGGATTGTTCAATACTTATTCCCCCATAGTTAGCATGATATTATGGCATTTCTAGATAAATTTATAGTTCCTCCATTTTCAGCCATCACTTGATATTCTGGTGCTAGGTATAGGAATCATTTCAATTCCTTGGCTACCTTACAATGAATAAAATTATGGGTACTACCCGAATCAATAAACACTATTACCTTTTTCTTCCTCATCTGTCCTACTATCATGAGAGTTTGAGGAGTGGTAATTCCTGCCAATGCATTACACGATACGGTCGGACTCACTTCTTATTTCTCTAGGGTTGGTTCCTAGTGTATATCCTCTTCTTTTGAAGTTGCTTGTTCATTTTCTTGCTCCTCTTCAAAATCTATATAAAATAATTTCTTCTCAGCACACTTATGACCTTTAGTGTATTTTATATCACACCTGTAGAAAATCCCTTTTTCTATTTTTTCTTCCAATTTTTGTGGTGTCAACCTTGTAGGTTCTCAAAGTTCTTGAGAAGAAACACTTCAATATTTATAGATGTGAGTGGTAGGTTTCCTTCTCACCATAATTTTACATTCAATTTTTCTTGCCAACCTGACTGCCTTATCCAATGAATCAGGTTCCCAAAGGTGAACCTCTTGTTGGATGTTATCCTTTAAAGTCCCTATGAAGACATCAATGATGTGTTCCTATGGAATGTTAGTTACCTTTATATTCAAATTTTTGAAGGCCTTAATGTGATCTACCAGTGAACTCTTTTGTTTGAGATTTATCAATTGGTTAAAGAAGGTGTTTCTCTTTCCATCCTCATAATGTGCTACCATTTCCTCCGTAAAAATTTACCAAATGACAATATTTTTACGGGAGAAAAGCCATCGATACCATACAAATGTATTTTGTTCTAAATGTAAAGTTGCAATGCGTACCTTTTGTGTGTTTTGCACATTATTGAGATCAAAATATTTCTTCATCTGTAGTATCCATGTTACAGGATCATTTCCATCAAAATTCCTCATATCCATCTTCAGAATATGGTGGTTCTTCCATAGCACATTAGATTTTATGAAATAATAATTAAAATTTATTTTGTTCTCATCATGAGTTTCTTGCACTACCTTTCTGAAATTAGGAATCATTTCTTGTATCAATTTTGTCAAACTTCCATGTCTGCTTTTAAATAATTCTTCATGTCTTCCATGTTTTCTTCCATGTCATCTATCTTAGCTTCCATGCCATCCATCTTAGATTTCGTGCCATTCTTCAAACCATCCATCTTAGCTTCTACACCATTCTTCAAACCACCCATATTAGCTTCCACGCCCTTTTTCAACCCATCCATATTAGCTTCCACGCATTTCTTCAAATCATCCATCTTAGCTTCCACGCCTTTCTTAAAAACTTCCATTTCATTTTTTTTTATGAAACTAGCTCATTCAACAATGAAGAGCTCATTCCTCTTGTATTCATTATGGAAATGTACTAGTATATGTATGGATATTATTGTTGTTATATCCATTGTACTTTTGTTTTTACTCTGCTAGTTGTAAGCATGTATTCAATTACCGATTAGGTATGCCTCTATGCATGGTTTTACCTATAAATGAATACAAAATGTATCTGTGGTGAAATATATTGTATTGTCTCTTATGATATCTAGGAGAAATTCGTCTTGGCGATTCTTAGATAAGTAAGATGCCCCTATGCTTAAATATGTTGTTTACACCTATAGATGCAATGTTTTTGACATTTTTGACGAAATGAATGTCTTGGCTGGGAGGGGTCTAGATGAGTTCTTAATGATATGAGTCCTTTAGTACCTTTGTTTTAATTTTATTTATCATCTTCTGAAGTTTCTTGAAGTTCTAGCTAGTGACCTGGGTTCCAGGGCTGAAAATGTGGGACAAGTCCTAGAGTTGTAGGCACAAAAATAAAAATTTGGTGCCATGGGTGCTATATTGCCTTCGCATGCCTAAATATATAGCCTCCCAACAACTACCTTGCCTTGTAAATTCTGTGGCTATGGTCCAAACGGGTCAAAAAGTTAGTCTCCGTCAAGGGTCAAGGGTCTATAAGTTTGGGTTACCTCTTGGGGATGCGGTTGATGTTGTGTAAGGTTTGTAGGTTTTATTTTCTGTTGGTTCCACTTCCTTAAGGTCATCTAGGAGGTTTAATCTCATATTAGTAGACTCTCATCACATGTTTACCCTAGTTGTCTGGTTACTTGGGTAGATGTGAGAAGGTGGTGTTGTGACCAGGTCTTAAGCTATGGATGTGGAGAAGGATATGGAGAAATCCAATTCCATCAAGAAAAATTTCATTTACTTTAAAGCATCCTTTAATGAAAAAATCACAAAAAATAATTTCAAGACCAAAGAAACTCTTGTGATCCCATGGGGGAAGAGCACAATGTTGATGCAAATGTAGAAGAAGAATCTAACCGTCACATTCATTTGCATGGAGGTCACCAATATTCAAGCCACTAGACACCAAATCTAGACATGTACAAATCCTATGGCTATAATCCAAAACTATGGGTGGAACAAATGGAACAATACTTCCACCTTAATAATATCTGGGAGGATGAGACTAAGATACATGTGGGAGACATTTACTTGGACTAAGAATGATTGAAGTGGTGGAGATGGAATCAGAAATGCTATCCAGGGAGGCCAACCTATAACATGTTCTCAAAGGCCATTTGTGATGCCTTTGATTGGGGATCTCACTTTATGGGTCATCTCACTAAGCGCAGGAAAATGAGTACATTATGGGACTACATTGCATCCTTTGAACAATTGGCTATCACGAGCAAAGGACTTGGTGATATCTTCTAATCGGAAGGTTTCATCAATGCAATAAAGGAATACATCCAAGCCCATCTCTTAATGCATCACCCAACTTCTTGGTTGGAAGCATGCCACAACAACTTAAATGTAGAAGTTTCTTCGAATGCCCAATCCAATTGCCAAAATTTTGTTTCACATGCATGTCCGAGCCCTGCTACGGGCCCCACCGAAACACATAAGGTTCAAAAATTTTCACCGATGGAAATGACCGAAAGAAGGAAATAAGGACTCTGCTACTATTGTGATGACAAAAAATCCCCGTGACATAAATGGAAGGACCCAAAATTCTTTCAAATCGAATCCACTGAAAAAGAACTTTGCCAATGATTCTTCAACCATAGAAGTACCTGAGGGGGAGCAAGGTGAACCCCTAACAACACCTAGAACATATACGATATCTATGCAAGATGAGTCGGTTATCTCACTCCATGCCCTACCTGACATTTCTTCCCCCCAAACTCTCAAAATACATGACATTATTAAAAATTGTCTAGTACTGGTGTTAATTGATAGCAAAAAAACAAATAAGTTTTTCCATAAGATAGTAGAATAAGACATTCGTTTTTTTTTCAAGGAAGTACCTAATTTCCAATCCCTTATCACTGATGGGGGGAATATGAAATCTAAAGGCTGCTGTGAAAAAATTAAGATTCAAATGGGGGATTATCACCTCAAAACCCACATTTTTTCCATTGAAATGAGAAGTTCTGACATTATCATTGGTGTTGAATGGATCCGCACACTAGGCCCTATCATAATAGACTTCTAGGATATATACATTATATTTAAGTAGAATAACCACACCCATGCACTACAGGGATTCTAGGAAGGTGCTCCTACTATCACTAGCTCGCATCACATCGAGAAGCTTTTAAAAAAGGGCCATGATGGGAAAGTAGCACAATATAATTCCATCCATGCCATTGAATACACTCCTCCTCACATTCATCCTAATATAGATAGGTATTATATTGCCACCATTGATTATTTTCCAAACCTAAGGAGCTCCCACCCTATAGGGGTGCACATGATCATAGCCTCCCTTCACTCTCGGGTACCCAGCCACAAAATGTACACGACTATGAATGTAATTTTTCACAAAAGAATGAAATTGAAAAATCATCACGGAACTCCTCGAAGTCAATGTCATTCACCTGGTAACCAACGCTTATTGTCCTCCAGTGGTCATGGTTCTAAATAAATATGGTGAATGGTGCATGTGTCTAGACTTTAGGGCCCTTAAAAAGCTCACTATCAAAGAAAAAATTCTTATCCCAGTAGTTTATTATCTACTTGATGAGCTGCATGGTGCCAAATTTTTTGCCAAGCTCGACCTCCACTCGAGCTATCACCAAATATAAATGAAGGAATTTGACATTCCCAAGACAACATTTCGAACTCACGAAGGCCGTTATGAATTCCTGCTCATGCCATTTGGTCTCTGTAATTCCCCATCCACTTTTTAGGGCCTCATGAGCTACCTTCTAACACCACATCTCAGAACATTTGTCATGGTATTTTTTTATGACAATATCATCTACAACATAACATGAGGCACTCACCTTCAACATGTTGATTAAATCTTGCAACTATTGCAAGATCATAAAATATTTCTCAAATTATCCAAGTGTTCCTTTGGCATGGAAGAAGTAGAGTATTTGGGACACATTGTGGACCATGAAGGAGTTAGGGTTGATCCGAAAAAGGTTCAAGAAATGAAATATTGGCTCCAACGAAAACATTGAAGATTTTGTGGGGATTCTTGGGTCCCACAAGCTACTATCACAAATTTGTCACAATTTTGGAGGCATTGTTCAACCCCTCTCTAATATTCTCAATAAAAACTCATTTCTCGGGATTGACGCAACTCAACAGGCCTTCTTGGCTCTAAAAAAAGCCATGTGATCCACTCTAGTATTGGCCCTACTAGACTTTAAAAAATAATTTGTCATTGAATGTGATGCTTTATTTATAGGCATTGGTGTAATATTAATGCAGGAAGATAGACCATTGGATTTCACGAGTCAACAAATTAGTGGCAAGAATCTGGATAAATATGCTTATGAGAAAGAAATGATGGTCATATTACATGTAGTAGACACTTGGTAACCATACTTATGGGGGAATTGTTTCCAAATCCTCATTGACTATCATAGCCTAAAATCTTTCCTTGAGCAACATCTATCATTTCCACAATAAAAGAAACGGGTCAAACAAACGTTGGGTTATTATTATGAGATCATTTATAAGAAGGGGCATTAAGACGTAGTGGTCAGTGTGTTACCACACCAATTTGAAAATGAGGGCACCCTTTTCTCCCTCTCTCTACCCATAACAAATTGAAATGAAGAATCCCATCATGAATGGTTCTCCCACCCCTCCCTATCCTAGCTCATTAATATATTGCAAGTGCATTTTAATTAATCATAGGATGACTCTTGGAGGGATGAGGTTCTTCTCTATAAGGATTGGGTAGTACTATCCCCAATCTTCACCCTCAAAACCCACATCTTGGAAGAGCTCCACTCCACTTCCATTGGAATACCTTCAGGATCTCAGAAGATTTATGCACAGGCACACAACTATTTATTTTGGATAGGCATGAAGAATGAAATTCTTACTTTAGTACGTGAATGTGACATATGCCAATGCAACAAAGGGGAAACAATCAAACTACCAGGAACCTTATAACCCTTTCCACTCCCTGCTTCCATCTACACAAATGTTTTCATGGGTTTCATTACAGGTCTCCCAAAGTCAAGAAAAAAATCATTCATCATGCTCGTTGTTGATATAATTTCCAAATATTCTCATTTTTTCACTCTACACCGCCCATTTACCCCAATGTTGGTGACTCAAATTTTAATGGACCAAATATTCAAACTACTTGGCACGACACCTTCCATTATGTCTCATCAAGACACGACTTTCAATGAAAAATTTTGGCAGGAATGTTTCAAGCTACATGGTACAAAAATCAAATTTAGTGCAAATTACCATCCCAACACTGATGGTCAAACAAAAGAATTCAACAAATTTTTGGATGCGTATCTACAGTGCTTCAATTCAGACAAGAAAGATCAATGGGTAAAGTGGTTTCCTTTAGCTCAATGGTCGTATAATAATAACTATCATGAGGCCACCAAGATGACGCCATATGAGGAATTTTATTTCCAACTCCCCACTTCAATAACTTCCTATATCCTCGTATCCTACAAACTACAGTGAGTTGATCAACTCATGTAGAATTGTGCCTCCATGATCACTCATCTCAAAGATAATCTACATCAACCTCATAATAGAATGAAGGAAAAGGATGACCAACGCTACTCATAGAGGTCATTTCAAGTATGTGACCAATTTTTCCAATGACTCCAGCCTTATAAGAATATATCTATTAAAGAAAAGGGCTGCCAAAAATTCAAACAAAAATTTTGTGGGCCTTATTAGGTTCATCGACATATAGGAGTAGTTGCTTACAAACTAGCCCAACAAGCTACTTAAAAAATACACCCACTATTCCATGTATCCCACCTGAAGAAAGTTATGGTGAAAAATTCGAGGGCTCAAACAAGTCTTTTGAATTGGATAAGGAAGGTTATTTTTGGCTCTAACCCGAACAGTTACTCAATACTTGTGAAAGACATCTCCATGATCGCATGATCAAGTCCTCATCAACTGGAAAGACACCTATCCAGAAGATGCGACATGGGAATCAACCATTGTTATTCAACTGTTTCAACAGCTTCAACCTTGAGGAAGAGGCTGGTTATAATGGGGGAGGGCATGTTAGGGTCCAACCCTAACCCCATTACTTATGAAGTAAGCCCTAGGGCCCTAGTCAAAGTAATAGCTAGTTATATGAGTAAATAAATCTTGCAAATGGTTATCCACATTAATAATAATTGTAAGTGGTTAACCCAAATTATATAAAAGGGAAAAAAATTAGTTATACATGGCCTATAGTTAATAAATAAAGTCGTTAAACTATATTATGCACTGGACCACTAGTAATTAGGGTTTTTTATGTCATAAAACTACAAATATTCTTAGATAGCAATGGAAGAATCACTGAGTTTTATTGTAAGTGAGCTCTACTAAGTTGGAGGTTTCCCCCTTGAAGACGCAACTGAACATTGTATTTTTCTTATGAATAATAAGAGATATTTGCAACCTGTCTCAATTCATGTGATATTTCTATGTTTCTAGAAATATTGTTGCATTTTTATGTAATTATGTTATTCTCCCAGGTCAAAATCACAACACGCAGGACTATTTCTTCAATATCTACAGTGGCGGGAGAAATCTGGTCAACACCTTGGGCCACCAACTTGCTTGACCAACACTCAAAATATTGACATGATGGGCTGAAAAATTCAATCCTTGAGCCCCAAGAAGCCTTAAAGGTAATGAATTGGTATCTCTCATCTCATTTATGAGGTTGATCACCACATTGATGAGAAAATGGGAGGAGTGTCCAAGAATCTCTATAAATAAACGTTCTAGGAGTATAGGCAAATAAAAATAAGAAGGAAAGAATTGTTATGCTTCCAAAATTTCTCCCTAGAAATTAAGAATTTCATTGAGAAGATGATTTCATCATTGAGAGAGTAGTCATAATTGTTTGAGAGAGAGATGAAGATTGCAAGGAGATTGAGGAAAGGAACTTCCTTGTTGAGGATTTCTTAGAATCATTGATCCAATCATTATCTCAAACTATATTTTATTCATGTATTGTATCTCTTCTACATTCAACATTAAATAAAGGAAACCCTTTCCCATTACGCTTTTTATGTGTTTTCTTATTAATAATTATTCATGTATTATCTTCTATAGTTTTTAGTTTACACTAAGGGTTGAGGAAATCCATGTTAACATTTATGTATGTGTGTATATATAAACTTAGGATGGATTCACAACGTATTGCGAGTGTTAAATCTTGATGAAAATATATAGGTATGTATGCTATTAACCCCATAAATATTTCTAAATTACAAATGCTTATTAGATGGCTCACTTATGTTATATGACAGATGGAATTCTTGTCTTTCGCTAGTGTGAACACTTTGTAACAAGGTCGAGGAAGGGAGCCTAACATAGTGAGAAAAATCAACATGAAGTCAAGGAAGGAGAAATTAGAGTGAAATCACTAATGGATGACGTCATATTGGGGCTTCTCGAGGACTAGAATTATTTTCCATTAGAAAAGGTTCGATGTTTATTGGTCGAGAGTGATAGAAATAATTTTTAGGAATTGATGCCAATTTCACCATATCGAAACTTTCGGTCTCAGACCTCAGCGTACTCTTGTAGTGGTTGTAGTGAATATTATAGAGCCTAGGTTGATGGGAATATCGTCCATAAGTGACAACAACATTCATGTCTCAATCCTGGTGGGCTCGGTACCTCAGGGGTTTTACATCGTAGCTATATAGTTGAGAGGCAAGTAAGAGATGATGTGGTAGGGTACAAGGAATGTTTCTTCCCACATTATAGTCTAATGTGGATGGGGTGATTCATGTGGGCCAATGAGTGGGTCACACATGGAAGCCTTGCTGACATGGTAGGGTTAAATGACCATACCTCAAATGGTCATAACTCTCAATCTGTAGCTCGAATCATGATAAAATTTATATTAATAAAATTACAAACCAAATGCGATGGTGATGTTTATTCATATTTGTGAGAAATTTTAAAATCGAGAAATTTTTGTAACCCTTTTTCCTTAATGCAACCTTAGAAATCAGGTTAAAAGTTGTGATAGCTCCACGCAAGGTTCAGGTAAGAGCCACTCCGTAAAAGAATGTAAAATTTATTAATAATTGAAATAATTAAAAATAAAGGGACCTAGGTAATGCGACATAGATTCGAGAGTTGGAGATGGAGAATTTTTGTTAGGGATATTATGATTTCTTGTGAAAGGAAGAAACCTGAACTTCAAGCCAACCATTTAAGGCTAGCTGGTGCTTGAATTAAATGGGTTGGTTCATGAAATTAAATGGGCTAAGGAAAAGTATGTAGGCCCATGCTTTCTTGAGAAAATTGAACAAGCTAAAGAGGACATAAATTACGGAAGGATGCAATATCAAGGATGCAACAGTAATAGACGTGTAGGAAGTCTACCCCAAAAGAAAAGCAGAGGCATTCGAAAAATGGGGAGGCAGAAGAAATTCCCAGGAAACATAGAAGAAAAATATAGAGAAGGAAAGCGCAGTCACATCAAATAAGAGGATTATATGGAGGGAATGACCATAGGCTTGAATCCTATTCAGAATTAGAATGAGGGAGGAAGAGAAGTGACTCAACTTCTAGTAAATTCTAGGAAGTAGCAATGAAGAGAAGATAAGAGAAGGGAATCAGTTCCCTATCCCTTGAGGATGTTGGCTGAGTGATAGTCCCTTGAGCCTTGTAATATATTGGGTTGGCTAGATGTTGTGGGTTGAGATATTATTCCTGGAGCCTTGTAACAACTTGGGTCCCTACAGGCTATGGTTTGATAAAAGAAGTCTCTAGAGCCCTATAATAGCTTGGGTCTGTGGAGGGTATGGGTGGAATGATGTCTATGGCTCCCTGCGATAGATTAAGAATCCTTGGAGGCTCTAAGTTGAGGTAGCCACTCTGGTGCCATATAAAAACTTTGGATGAGACCATCTTGAAGAAGAGACAAATAAAATATCGAGTCACAGTTCCTCATTACTACCCTGACTATTACAATGGTTTTTGGACTTCTTGGGAGGGGGTGAAACATTGTATGTGCATGAGGGGGTGAGGTTGGGGGCCTCTCAATTGTACATGCAGGAAATATTTACATGCACAACTATGGTGATTTAGGCAAGAGGTCGTCAAGAGTCCCTAGCAGGGCTGACAGATTGAATGTGGTCCCTGTAGCATAAACTCCCAAACAAACTCTCGGACCGAGCTCGAGGGTGAAAACTACAAGTAGTAATGGCTGCAAATATCTATGGTTGGGTGGAGAGTCATAGTCCCTCACTTAGTTCCCCTACAAGAGAAACAATAAGTATTGTATGATTACTGTTTGGAATTTGTTAGTTATTTTTCTCTATCACTTGTAATAGATGTGGATAAATAGGCACCATTGTATGTGTTGTTGTGTATATACCTATAATACATTATGAAGGGATGTTACCTGATTTATGTGTTGATTATGGCCATGAATATGCATGGGTACTTCTGTGCAATGATTTCATGTAAAAGTAAATAACTTAACATCCTAACAATGGTAATCATAAAATGTTTAAAATTCATACTGGAGAAGAGTCCTATATTAGGGTTACCTAGGTTATGTTAGAGGAAAAAGTTCACCCTAACTAAAATTGTTAACTATGTCATAAATAATTCAATAACTGATGTTAGAAATAAAAAATATATATTTCAATCCCAAACCATAAACAGATAGAAGAAGGGGATTCTAAGACCCTTTTTATTAATGTACAATTTATAAGAAATATCATTTATTCGCCAAAGTTGTTTTATTTTTACATTAGGGTATTCGCTTACAAAATTTCGTGTCGACACATGAGTAGTATGAAAAATATCAAGCGATTATATCGTAGGCCAGTTATGCGTTGTTGTCATACTTCCATAGGATTTAACATTGCTTGTACATAAGCCTCCATTCCCATCATAGGGAATTTGGTGATGAGGGTCCCAAGCCCCTGTCAATAGCCAAATGCTTTGACTACCCACGAGCAGTCTCGACAAGCTAATGAGACAATTCTTGAGGATTATAAAATCCTTGGCATGTAGTAAGAGAGATGAAAGCCCCCTAGAATCTCGCTCTAGGCTTCTGATAGATGAAGAATGGAGAAGCGCCTATGTCGTCGTGTGAGTAGTTCCATACTCGAAGGCAAGCAAGGCCCGTGGGGTACGAACCCCTCAATGTAGATATCACAAAAGCTTAGAAGGGGTTACATTTGTTGAAATTATTACAATGACTTTGAAGGAGTGGTGGGGTCTTGATGTAGATATAGAAGATGAGTTGATCGCTAGGACTAGGCTGCAATCGAGAGGTTTATCTTGAGGAAATTTGCAGGGTCATAAATCCACTCTCTCAAGAGAGAAAAAATTATCCGCTCAAGGCTTTGCATGGTGAAGACCCAAATACCCATGAAAAAAAACTTACGTAATGATAAGGAAGTTGTTGGGTTTGGAGCCTGATTATCTTGTTTATTTTGTATCATAGCGTTGGACCCATGTATCTTAATGGGGTGGAAACACCGCCTGTAATTAAACGTTGCCTGGGGGGTTCAGGGGGGGTGGCTGCAACTTTTTGGAGCCCCCCCTAGCAGGGGGTTTCAGGGGTAGCACCCCCGAAGCTAAAAAAAGATGTAAAATTTCCATGTAAAAGTATAGTAATTTCTAGTCAATCTGGGTCATCCATTAGGCGGATGATCTGACAGTAGAAGTTATTTTTAGTTTAGTTTTTTTTGCCCTAGAAGGCAACCCCTCCCTTTTATGAGGGTATTGTATTGCGGTAATGTATGGCATGAGTATTTTCTCGGAGTGAGAAACAGATAGGGAGACTGTAAGAGAGAACAAAGGATATTACAGCAGATCTGTTGTAGGTTGTGTCTCTTCATTTTGCTAGATAATAGAAAGGAAGGACTGGCTGTTCAGGGTGGACATAGCGCAAATTGGATGAGCCACATATATCTGTGTCTCTTTGGTTTTATATGTTTTTTGTGCTTGTGTTTACCTCATATTTGTGTGTTTCATTGCTCTATAATATATAATTTTCTAACAACTAGTATCAAAGCCAAAGGTCTATTTGGCTGATAAAATTGTAGGAAAGAAGGGTTCTTGGTTTGAGTGGGAGCAATGGCGGAAGATGGTAAGTTTAGGGTCAAGAAATTTAACGGTAAGAACTTCCCTCTGTGGAAGATGCAGATGGAAATATATGTATCAGAAAGATATATACCTACCATTGAGCAGAAAAACAAAGAAGTCGATGGCTATGACAGATGTAGAATGGGAGATTCTTGATAGAAAGGCACTCAGAACAGTATGGTTGTGTCTCACAGCATTGGTAGCCTTCAATATTTCGAATGAAACAACAACAGAGAATTTTATTAAGGCGTGGGTGAAATTATATGAAAAACCCTTAGCCTCAAACAAGGTATTTCTTATGAAACGTTTATTTAATATGAAGATGTCGGAAGGTGGATCTATTACAGACCATTTAAATGATTTTAATACAGTTACTAGTCAGTTAAGTTCTGTAGGAGTAAACTTTGATGATGAAGTTAGAGCTTTGTTATTTTTGTGCTCATTGCCAGAAAGTTGGAATGTTTTAGTTATGGCCATTAGTAACTCTATCTCTAGATCTAGTACTTCAAAGTTTGATCATGTTGTCGGTGCTATCCTTACCAAGGAAATGCGATGGAAAAGGTATCGTAAGACATCGGGTAATTCTTTGAGTGCAAAGTCTAGGGGAAGAAAAATGGAAAGAGGAAAGAGCTCAAGATATCACAGTAAATCAAGGAAAGGAAGATCCAAGTCCAAATCGGGGATAGTGTGCTGGAAATGCGAAAAGAAAGGACACCTGAAGAAAGACTGTAGATCTCAGAAGGGAAAAGAAGGAGATACACAACAAGAAAACAATCAAGAAACAAATGTGACATGTGATGTGTTACAAGATGCTTTGATTCTTTCTTTCGAAAATGTTACTGATTCTTGGGTTGTAGATTCAGGGGCCTCATTCCATGCCACACCTGATAAGAAATATTCTCATGACTATGTTCAAGGAGATTTTGGACAAGTCCACTTGGGTGATGATAAACCTTGTAAAATTTTTGGAATGGGTAAGGTTCTTGTAAAATAGCTGAATGGAAACCAATGGCTATTAAAGGAGGTAAGGCATGTTCCAGATCTAAAGAAAAATCAGATTTCAACAGGGCAGTTAGTTCATGAATGTTGTGTGACAACTTTCACGGATAAAACCTGGAATATCACCAAAGGAGCCCTGGTAATAGCAAAAGGGAAAAATGTCGGTACATTGTATTTGTGCAATGGTATTTCTAACTCTGTTAATGCTTTAACTTCCAAAGGAGCTGATGTAGCATTATGGCATCATAGGCTCACACACATGAGTGAGAAGGGGATGAAGATTCTTCACTGAAGAAATTTGTTGACGGGTTTGAAGAATGTTGATTTGGATTTCTGTGAGAATTGCATTTATGGAAAATAGAAGAGAGCCAGATTTCTCAGAGTTGGGAAAGAAAATAAGAGCGAAAAATTAGAGCTTCTGCATATAGATGTATGGGGAACTTCTTAGATATCATCTCTTGGTGGCTCTCGTTATTATGTTACTTTTATTGATGATGCAACTAGAAAAATTTGGATTTATTGTATTCAGAATAAATATGATGTATTTGATACTTTCAAGAAATGGAAAGCTTTGGTTGAGATTGAGACAGGAAGTAAGTTGAAGTGTCTCAGATCAAATAATGGAGGTGAATATTGCAGCAAAGAGTTTGATAGGTACTATTCAGAGCATGGAATTCGTAGAGAGAAGACAATTCCAAGAACACCACAAGAAAATGATGTGTCAAAAAGGATGAACAAAACAGTCATGGAGTGTGCAAGGTGCGTGAGATTGCATGCAGGATTGCCTTTACAATTTTCGGCGGATGTTGTAGATACTATTGTTTATCTAATAAACAGAGGGCCTTCAAGTTGCTTGGATGGTGTTATTCCAGAGGAAGCATGGACAAGTAAAAAGGTAAACTACTCTTTTTTCAAGCCTTTTTCCTGTGAGGCCTTTGTCCATATTAATAAGGAAAATAGAACAAAGCTTGAGGCAAAATCAAAGAAATGTACCTCTATTGGATATGGTGTTAATGATTTTTGTTATTTCTTATATCATTATTAAAATCACAGAATCATTAGGAGAAGAGAAGCAATATTCAATGAAAAGGTATTGTATAAGAATCAGTTGCAAGAAAAGAAATAGGAAAAAGAAAACAAAGAATACACAGTTCTTGATGAGATCACAGAAAAGGTAAAGGTGCCTGAAAATAATAATAATCAAGAGCCACGACAACAACAACCACCACAACAACAACAAGCACCTCAGACACCTGAAAATGGTGTTAGAAGATCTACCAGGATAAGTAGACCCCCTGAACAATACTCTCCTTCATTATATTATTTATTTTTGACTGATTCTGGTGAACTTGAATGTTATGAAGAGGCAATGCAAGTTGAAAGCAGGAAGAAGTGGGAGCTAGCCATGGAAGAAGAGATGGAATCCTTAATGCATAACCAGACTTGGGACTTAGTCAAGTTGCCTGTAGGTAAAACTACATTGCAAAATAAATGGGTTTACAGGCTAAAGGAAGAAGATGGAGGAAAACAAAGGTACAAAGCTAGACTTCTGGTGAAGGGGTTTGCACAAAAGAAAGGTATTGATTTTGACGAAATATTTTTTCATGTTGTTAATATGACTTCAATCAAAACTATTTAAAGTCTTGTAGCAGTGGAATATTTACGTCATGAACAGTTATATTTAAAGACAACATTTCTCCATGGACATTTGGAGGAAGATATCTATATGCAAAAACCTGAAGGATATGAGGTCAAAGGGAAGGAAAAATTAATGTGTAGGTTAAAGAAGAGCTTCTATGGCTTAAAACTGGCTCTAAGGTAGTGGTATCTAAAATTTGACAAGTTTATGTCTGAACAAGGTTATACTAGATGTCACTATGATCATTGTGTTTATATGAAAAAGAAAAATTATGGAACCTATATTATATTTTTATTGTATGTAGATGACATGCTTGTTGTAGGGTCTAGCATGCAGGAAATACATGTGCTCAAAAGAAAATTTGAAAATTCATTTGCAATGAAGGATTTAGGAGCTGCAAAACAAATCCTTGGTATGAGAATAACTAGAGACATGAAAAATCGCAAATTAACACTGTCTCAGAATGAGTACATACAAAAGGTGTTGAAAATATTTAATATGTTGAATGCAAAACTAGTTAGTACACGTTTTTCTAGCCATTTGAAACTTAGTAAGGAGATGTGCCCCAAGACCCAAGAAGAAATTGACTATATGTCTAAAGTTCCATATGCATCAGCAGTTGGAAGCTTAATGTATGCATTGGTCTGCACAAGGCCTGATATTGCACATGCAGTGGGATTTGTAAGAAGGTACATGAACAATCCAGGAAAAGAACATTGGATGGCAGTGAAATGGATTCTCAGATGTTTGAGAGGTACCACAAATCAAGCATTATTCTTTGGTGGTTCAAACATTACTCTACAGGGATATGTTGATGCAGATATGGTAGGTGACAGAGGTAACAGGAGGAGCACTATAGGATATTTATTTACTGTAGGTGGAACAACTGTTAGTTGGGTTTGAAAAATTGAAAGTGTTGTTGCACTTTCAACAACAGAAGCAGAGTATGTTGCTGCTACATAGGCTAGTAAAGAAATGATTTGGTTACAAAGGATTATGGATGAATTGGGTAAGAAGCATGATATGGGCACATTGTATTGTGATAGCTAAAGTGCCATTCATATTGCAAAGAACTCAACATTTCATTCCAGGACTAAAAACATACAGATCAAGTACCATTTCATATGGTCAGTATTGGAATATGGACAGTTGAAGCTGGAAAAGATACAAACTAGCCATAATCCTGTAGATATGCTAACAAAAGTTGTAACCAGGGAGAAACTGAGAATATTATCAATTTAAATTGGTTTTCAAGGATGACGATGAAGATGAAAAACAACCAGGTCCAAAGAGGAGTCATTGTACAACAAATGGAGCAGTGGTGGAGTTTCTCTAATCAGTATCCAAGTGGGAGATTGTTGGGTGTGGATCCTGATTATCTTATTTATTTTGTATCACAATGTTGAACTCTTGTATCTTAATGGGGCTGCAACGCTGCCCATAATTAAATGTTGCCTGGGGGGTCCAGGGGGGTGGTTGCGACTTTATGGAGCCCCCCTTAGAGGGGGTTTTGGGGGCAGCGCCCTTGAAGCTAAAAATAGATGTAAAATTTCCTGGTAAAAGTATTCTAATTTCTAGTCAATCTGGGTCATTCATTGGGCAGATGATCTGACGGTAGAATTTATGTTTAGTTTAGGGTTTTTTTTCCTAGAAGGCAACCCCTCGCTTTTATGAGGGTATTTTATTGCATCTATGTATGGTATGAGTATTTTCTCAGAGCGAGAAATAGATAGGGAGACTGTGAGAGAGAACAAAGGATATTACAACGGATATGTTGTAGGTTGTGTTTCTTCATTTTGCTAGATGATAGAAAGGAAGGACTCGATGTTTGGGGTGGACATAGCCAAAACTAGGTGAACCATGTATATTTGTGTCTCTCTGGTTTTATGTGTTTTGTGTCCTTGTGTTTTCCTAATATTTTGTGTGTTTCATTGCTCTATAATATATAATTTTATAACAGAAGGGCCCTCACTGTGGAGTAGAGAGGAGAAACCCCAAACTTAAATATATAATTAGATAAGTTTTATCCTTTAGTAGTCAGAACCGCAAGAGGGAAATATCCTGATTCGGGTAGCTAGATTCTCCTCTTGCACAACTAGATGACTGATGTGGATTATCCATAGGGACCACACAACACTGTTGATGGCCTAGAGGGAAGAGAATAGACTAACGTTGGATGATAATATGAGGAAATCAGTGTCAACCCTGATTTCGTTGGAGGTCAGGAGGTTGGGCCATATGCACAACAAAACGAAGTGTGGGTGACATACTGAACCAACTAGGTTGAAGGTCTATGGTCAGGCAATCGGAGGTAGGATAAGTGAAGATATTTAGAATGATTTGAACCTGACGAGGTTGGAGGTTGGGAGGTTGGGAGGTCAAACCATATGTCATTGAGGTAGTGCACATTTATCATGCCAACCCTGACTAGGTCAGGATGTCAAGAATTTAGTGATCAGTTATAAGTTGGCACTAGATGGTAAGCCAACTTTTCATCTTGACCATCCGCTCACCTATTGTGGTATGATCCCGTGATGATCCACCATGTGGAAGCCTGTGATTGGTAACCTCCATGCTCGGTATGAAGAGATAGATAGAAGTAAATATATGAAAGATAAAAAAAAAGATAACTTAGGGTGCAACCCTCCTACGCCCATATCCATGACAACTATAATGGGAACATATTCACCAGTAACATTTGTCCTTCCTGGGTGAGTTAAGGGGGGTATGTTACAAAGTGGTATGATAGCTATTAAGGTTCAAAGGTGGAGTAGATGAGATTTTCTACTTGTGAGTAATAATGAAAAAAAGAAAGGAGAAACAATATTTTTTGACCAAGTGATAGTGTAATGTTAAAACTTGAATAAAGCTATTGATCCATGTTTTGTGAGTAATCTGGCATTAACAAAAATTGTATGAGGATAAGGTCATGGTCATGTTGTTTAATTCATCATAGGTCCTAGATATGTTGGTTACCATGATACAATGATTAATGCATATGAATTGTAAATGTGTTGGATTTCTAACATGATTGTTTTGTTGCAACAAAAGACTCCATGGTAAATCATGACCCTGAGATTGGATTATCTATTTTTGAATTGTCTAAAAAAAAAATTTATTTAAAAAACATCATAAGGAGTATTACACAAAAAAATTCATGGTTATGAGGACTAGAATGGTTGAATATAGTTCTGATTGATTGTGACTTGGAAGTGAAGGGGTCAGAAAAAATGAGGAACAAAGATTAGTTAGAAAAGAGGGGTGGGGGGGGGATTCAATACCCACACTGGATGGACACCCTTAGAAGTGTAAGGGATGAAGTTAAAAGCTTTAAGTATGATAATGAGAGGTTTTAAGGACCCAAGAAAGGCAAGCCAAAATCAATGTTGTCATCCTACAAAGTATCTTCGATTGGAAGAGGCAAAGGAAATCTAAGAAAAGGGCATGTGAAAGAGATCAAAAGGCCTCAACAAAAACAATAAAACATGAAGAGATAATATGGTGGTAGGTCCAAAAAAATGCATTGGAAAGGAAGTGAATACATTGTTACACGAGGATATTATTTAAGCACTCCAAAAGGAGGGACTAGCATGCATGTGCAATATTCGTGAAAACCATCTGAAGTGTTTGATCAAGGGCATCACCATTCTTGAAATAACAATCATTTAGTAAGAAAGGAGAGAGAAAAGTAACATATACCTAAAGAGTTTAAGAATGCAAAACCACCTGCATTTGATGGGGATGTCAACAAGGCAGAGGATACTGAAGTATGATTGTCGGGAATGAAGAAATGTTTTGGAATACATGACTATTGTGAGAATATGAAAACAAGGATTGTCACATACAACTTGAAAGGAAATGTCGATATATGTTAGCAAGACCTGAATAATGTTAGAGCCATTACCGAGAAGGAGTTTACATGACGAGGTTTTGAAAAACTCTTCAGAGATCAATATCTTTCTGAGGGGTATTATGATAGTACAGAAAAAGTGTTTTATGAAGTCAAAATGGATTTAACTAGTGATGAGTATCTCACTAAAATTTTGGAACTTTTGAGGTATGTACCATATCTCAAGGATGAGAAATCTAATATTCATAGGTTTATCAACGAGTTTCCTAGGACATTCGGTGATAAAATTGAATGTATGGAACCTAAAACCCTAAAGGATGCCATCAAGAATTCGGGACACTCATATGAAAAAGAAAAATACAGACATGAGATTAGGAGCACTTGGTAGGTCAAGATAAACATTGGACGTAGTAATATTTGGGCCAAGAAAAATCAAGACCAGACAAAAAGCACCTAGCTCAAATTCCACACATTTAGAAAAATCCCAATGTTTATAACAAGAAAAATGTGCACCTACTAGTAATAGAAGAACCCCTGTTTGAAGGTTGAGAACCCCTCAAGTGTTGGACCTATGGTGGGGACTATAGGATAAGGGACTACTCGCATCAATAGAAAGTTGGACCAAATATATAAAACACTAAGGTGGTAAGCACTATGGGAAAAGTGGCCTGAAGTATGTCTAGAGTTTATGCAACAATGGAAAAATTCCAAGCGGATCACAAGGAATCCATTATTGATATGGAAGGTAAGATACAATAATAAATCATTTCCATTTTCATTGATCCAGGTTCCAATTATGTTATATCAATTCATGGGTAGCAGAGAAGTGTATATCGAGAAAGGAGTTGGATCAATGACCTTGGCTAGTTCAATTAGCAATAGGAACAAGGAGAAGAATCAATCATTGGGTAAAGTCATTCACAATTGAGCTTAGTGTAATCTATACAATATCCAAATTGAATGTGTTACCATTGGGATTATATCACCTACTATTTGGCATGGATTGGTTACATCTACGATAGACCGAGGTAGAGTTCTAAAATAGATCAATAGAATGCTTGGATGAACAAGGAATGAAACGAGTGCTGCAAGGAAAAAGGAAAAACATATCAATGAGTCTCATCACTGCTATGAAATTCAAATGTAGCAGTAGAAAAAGATGCATATTGTTTACGATATGAGTTTTCAAGAGTATGGAAGCTCGTAGGATATCAAATGTTAAGGAGGCTGAATTATTTCAAGAGTCCATGTTTTGGAAAAGTATGCAAATGATTTTCCAATGGAGTTTCCTGGATTACCTACCCACATGGAGATATATTTCCCTACCGAGTTGATACTAGGAGAAGCTCCAAAATCCAAAGTTCCACATATGAGCACACCCAAATTGGTTGACCTCAAATTACAGCTGAATGAGATACTTGACAACGGTTATATAAGGCCAAGTGTGACTCATAAGGGAGCACCAATATTATTTTCTAGGAAGAAAGACAAAACCATGTGATTGTGCACTGATTACATGTAGTTCAAAGAAGTGACCATTAAGAATAGGTACCCATTACCAAGGGTTTATGATTTATATGATCAGTTACGAGGAGCAACAATTTTCTCTAGAGTTGACTTAATGTCAGTTTACCATCAAGTGAAAATTATGGAGGAAGATATCCGTAAAATTCCTTTCAAACATGTTATGGGAACTATGAATTTGTAGTAACACCCTATCGACTCACTAATGCCTCAACCACGTTCATGTGTGTGATGAATGAATTATTGCATCCATACTTGGATAATTTTTTCATTGTATTTGTTGAAGGCATTTTAATCTATTGAAAATTATAATAATAACATGAAGATAATTTTCCTGCTATGTTACAACTATTGAGAGAACAACATCTCTATCAAAATACAAGTAATTTTGATTTATTCCAACCACAAATAGTCTACTTGGGCACATTTCCTCTAAGGAAGGCATATCAATTGACCTTGAAAACGTAAAAGCTATAAGGGAGTGGCCAACTCTAAAGAATGTGGATGATATTATATCATTCATTGGATTGGAGGGAAGGTACAACTTTACAGAAGAAAGGGAAAGTACTTGAATGGACTACACAATACACAAAGAACTTTGAGAAGTTAAAGAAATTTCCCACTAGTGCACAAGTGTAGAGAATCATAGATCTAGATAATGATTTTTTGGTGTGTATAGATCCATGCAGATAGGGACCCAATGGAGTATTAATGTAGGAAGGGAAAGTAGTGTTATATGAATCCTCATATTTGAATAAAAATGAAGGAAATTATGTGACATGTGAATCAGAATTGGACATTATAGTGCATGCTCTGAAAATGTGGAGGCATTACCTCCTTCGTAGAAATTTCACACTCATTTCAGACCATAATTGACTCAAGTATTTGTTTGGAAAGGTGAAGTTTAATGTCGAGAAACAAATATGGTTAGCTATGATCAACGAGTTTGATTTCCATACTAGTCACATAAAAAGAAATTAAAAGAAGGTTGTTAATGCCTTGGGCATGAGAATTTAAGTGAATCATTTTGAAGTAGTAAGTGGGTATGCTTTTATTGTAGAACTAATTCTATACTTTTGATCATTTATCTACATAAATAAATTGAATTTATTTTACATTGTTTTTCTCTTTCATGATAGGGTTTTATTTTGTTACTCTTTTCCTTCTGATTTTGTAGCTTTACATCTATAGTTATTGGAACAAATTTAAATTATTTTTAGTAGCAAATTCTTCTATGTTTAGGATTTAATTTCTTTTATGAACTTAGTCGAGCTCAAATGAAGTCTCCTCTTTGGGAGAAAAATAGTCTATGTTTTGTTTTCCCCGCAAGAGGAAGATATATTGGCTAACAAAGCCTCTAAACCCATTGAGAGTGGTTATTCAAATGTATTGGATCAAGTGCAGAAATTTGGTTCAGGCATCCACCCTTTTGATGACATAAGGTTGGAATTCCCACATCAAAATTACCCTAATCCCTAATCAAGTCAAGAATCAACTGGTGGGGAAATATGTAGAAACAGAGGGAAAATTTGTAGGTGAATAAGTGTAGTTCTACATGGGAACAAATAAAAGGTATAAGAATGAAAAATATAGTTTAAAGGTATATCCAGATCATATAATTTCTAATATAAAACATGTAAATAAATGAAATTATAACTATAAAATGAATTATATATATCTAAAAAAAGTGTGCTTAAACTTAGTACCTAATAGAAGAAAAAATAAATTAATCCCGTGAATAAGATTTTTAAAAAAGGTGGTCCCTAATAACCTCTTCCTTGGGAGGGTTCTCTTACTTCCCATATATGTGGCTAATCCACTTTTCTATGGATATAAATAGTTTTTTTGATGAAAAAAAAATATACCAATAGGAAAAGCTCTCGTAATATCTAGAGAAAAATTTCCAACATTGCATACTTTAGAGGGACGATGGAGATTGGAATGTTCTCCTAGTTTTCATAATAAAAATAGAAAAATAGTTTCTAAAAAGTCTTGAAATTTTCATAATAAAAATGTATTGACCATATAAAGTTTAGAAACTACTAGTTTTTAGACACGTTCCCTTTTTATTTGAATTTTGTAGAAAATTTCAAGAAAAAATAATAAATATGACCTTTATAATTTTTGTGGGTGATACTCATAATGGAATTCAAAATCAGAGGTCAATATTACATTAAATCAATTTTCAAATTATTCATTTACATCTTTTTCTTTAGGTCAAGTGGGTCAAGTGAATGTGGAATGAAGTAAGGTGAGAAGAATGATGGAAACTTTACTATATAATGGTGTATCTTATGCATCTGCACAAGTGAACTATTTTTTTTGGTGATATAACAATAACAAAATGATAATCTTTTATGGTTTTCCAATTCTATATGCTTGAAAATCTTAACATAACTTGCTAACCACTACTTCATAGTATTCAATGCATATGAGTGATCTTCATTTAATCCATGATATTATTCAACATTTATTCCATACAATTCCTCTACTTTTATTGCTCGCTACCACTCAATCATGAACACTAGCTCCACTATAAGACTCCAAGGTGTCTAACATACCAATTAGAACACAAAGTTCATAATTATGCATGAATTTCGAAGTGTAAGTGTAGTAGTTATTACATGCTCCAAAGATATGGATTTTGAAGTTTGCAGTAATTAAATATAAAATAACATAACTAATTTAATAATATCAATAATATCAATATATTGAGTTTTACGTTTTAGAGATTTACCATTCATATTTCAAATTATAACGAAATTATGATTAATAAAAAACTGAATTTATGAAATATTAATAAGCAAGTGGATTATCTTTGATCCTTTAGGTAAAATAATATTTTCATTCTACATAGGGTCTAGGGACACTAATGAATAATTAGGTTGATACATATGCGCTCATTCAGGATCTAGTACGAATAAATGTAGAAATATTAAGTGTGCTTATTTCCATAGGTGACTTAAGTATTATCCTTATGAATTCTAAGAACACATTTTAGATGGAAATCTATCATATATCATTATAAATATTCAAAATTATATCACCAGATTCCAAAATATTTCTTTCTTTTAGGGCCTAAAGGAATCTAATGAACAAAAAAAATCTTCCAAATGAAGTAACCAACATAAATATTGGGATGCTTTGAAGATATCATAGCCTATACATTGGATCCATCACATAAACCCATTTGAATATTATTAACCGTGGTGTCACATCATCACATTCACAATCAACACATGTCACAACACTTCCATCACCATGCAAGAAAATGAGATGAAAAGGGATAGGTTCATTACTAATAGATAGATTATACTTAATTCACAATTGACATTTCAAATCTATCCTTATATCTTATAAATAAACTCATTTGCATTTTATTAACCATAGTGTCACATCATCACTTTCATAACCACCACATGTCGCAATAATTCCATCATCATGTGATCAAATGATATCTAAGGGGACATGTTCATTAATACTAAGAAAGCTATGCATATCTACTAGGCAAGCTATACATAATTTGCAATTGAAATTTAAAATCTTATAAGTACTCATGTGAGATAATTATGCAATTGACAATTGGATTGAGTAACATTTTATATTCATTTCATTTACTTTCAATAAAAAAAATTATAAGAAACTAATTTAGTCATATATTAATTTTTTTTTGTTCATCATTACTAAACATAAACTAATAATTTAGTACTTTTAGATTTATTTTATGTGTTTATTATTAATCAACATAAATTAATTAGTATGATTTTGCAACTAAATTAAAAAAAAATAATAAAATGTACATGTTCATCTAATATGAAAACACAAAGTTACATATGTTAATTACAATACTAAATAATATCAAGTGAAATGATAAACAATTTCAACCACATAAATTATATTATATAAAATATCAAGTATTAAAATATGAGTTTCTAACTTAATATTATTTGGAGTACAATTTCCACATGAAATATTGTTTCATTACTCCAAAACATTATCATTGTGTTGCAAAAGCATTGGAGGTGAATTCACCAACTCTGAAGACTTGACCATGAATCTCTATATGTGTGTCTTATACAATATATTGGCTCTATAGGTACCACTAGACCAGTTCTCTTCTCTCTCTCTTTAGTTTTCATTTTTTTGTTTGAGTTTTATTGTTCTCCTTTTTCTTCAAATATTGCTTCTTACCTTCAATGTTGAGTTCCTTTTCTGAAAATGAAAGAAGATACAATGTAGAATATAAGACATGGAAGAAGATGAACAATGAAATATAAAATAAAATAGACTATAAAGGAATTATACGATATATACCTCAACATCAACAATATTTTCATGCCATTTTTCCCCATAAAGTAAGAAACTCGAACAAGTTTTATTCAGTTGGGCAATATTGGCTTTTATGTGGCCAGATGACATGTATAAACAAAGAAATTAAAACGTCACCGTAGAAAATAGCACCTTAGTAAAATTAGTATTCAACCTTCAATGAATTATTAGGCACAATCATGCCAAGTAAGTTACATGCTAAAAATATTGAGTTTTAGATTACTTATACAATCTGGGAGTTAAAATAACACTCCTAGAAAATGTCAAAGTTAAGTCTAGAATAAACTAAAATGAAGTAAAAAGGATACAATAATAAGATAGCCTCGTATACATGTATATAACCTGATAATGTAGAATTCTAAGTGAATAAGTCTAGGGCTAGAGGTCGATGATGTCAAGAACACCCAAGTATAATCAACATTTCTTCAGATAAGAACTACTATTTGGGTCCATTATCACATTTGAATAAGCCAACTAGTCTATATCAAATTACTAATGTTTTTTTTTATATTTATGAATCAATACAATATAAGTTGATAAATTTCAAAGACAATTCCCTTCCCATTTTTTTCCTCACCTGTGGTACAATATAGTAGCTGTGATTTGGAGAAATTTTCCAACATCAAAAATATATAGCAATCGCCACTATTAGTCCCCCAAAAAGTATTTTTTGGAATGTAAATTTCATATTCTAGTTTCTATATGATTCTTGAATGGAAAATCCACATTAAATTCCAACACCAAACTTCCAATTTCATGGAACATCTATGGCCATATTCAATCACTCAAACTCAAAAAATCACATCATCATAATGAAAAGATAAAATAATATTAGTTTTGATATCATTTGCAAATTTACCAACAAAGCACCAATTGTTTTCCTATATTTACCATACTTGTAATTTCCAAGAAATAACACATTGATTGATATTCTAGTTCAAAATACCACCACCAATGTTTGATCCTCATTTAGTTCAAAATAGTTAGTACAAAAACTTTAAGAAAGAGAAACAAGTATAAATAATAAATCCATAAATTAATAATCAATAAAAAAGGATAATATTTTTGTTGAAGCTTGATAAAAAACTATAAATATGGACAATCCATTTCAATTAGTGGTGTTGTTCAAAGAAAAATACTACCTGGATAACTCATATTCCAAATTCTTTTATTTATCGATGAAGTTTTTTTCTATCCTCAAAACAAAATCTGCATTCAATCTTTTAGGATTCTCAAGATGCCCAGAGGCCTTGCCAAATGAAGCAATGATTTTCATTCATTTTCATAAAATTCTTTTGATGCTAAAAATATATACATTGACCATGTGATACACAATTCAAGCAAGTAAATAATTGTGTACACTATTTCTTAGAAGACTTCATGTTGAAAGGAAAACTTCCATATTTTGGATACAGAAAACAACTTAATAGAGATGGTCAAGATTACAAAATAATAGACTGAATATAAAACTATAGGTAGAACTAACAGAATCCTAGTTGTAATATAGTTGATTGATTATTTTAAGTGAAGCCATATAGATACATACAAGTGTTCATTCTCAGATTTCTTTCCCATATCTTGATTTGAAGTGGAAGCTAAGTTGCATGCAACTCGCAACATTGTGTTAGAAAGAGTATATGTTGCATTTTCATATTCCACACTTTTGTTTCCATGAACAATCACAGTAGGTATTGGAGGAATTAGTTGCTACATTAGCTGAGCTGTCAACTTTAACCTTCTCTTTACTCGAGGTATTTATCCTTCCCCTTCTTCCTAGTTATCAATCTCATCTTTCTCATGTAGAAAAAATAGGTATAATTTGGGTTCAAGAAGAATAAAGATATCCATATGATGTCTTAAAATTTTAAAGTATGCATTTTTATTATTTAACTACTAGTAAAATAGTGATAAGAAGACCTTAACTATAACCAAAAAAATTTTGTGAAGCAGTTTGTTGTGGATCCCCATGCTAGCACAACATCATTGAAAACAAATGGTCAACAATAACTAAAACTTTTTCCCCTAGCATGAACATTGACTTAATCTTCATAAATAAGCATAAACCATTTCAGACTACAAGGAATAAACAAAAAGAAAATTGATATAAATTCACAGAATAATAACAACAAAACAAGAAGTGAATTTGCTAGGTAGCAACTCAAAACCTTGTAGTAGGAAGATTCCCTCAAGCTTGAGTAATCTATGCATGCCAGAGAATGATTTGTGACACTTGTTTCTCATGTTTAATAGGAACAATTGAAACTAGAGATCCAATGTTTACCTTAGATAAATAGTATTGGTGTTAATATGAAATATGGCCCTCCATTATTAGCAATGACACAGTTTTTGGGGTTCACCTTGTTATTGCAGATTCAACGCATTTCATGTATGAATGACTAGTGTGGCTAGTAATTATTGGTGCTAATCCTAAGCCTCGGAAAAAATTATCAAGGTTTTCCCACGAAGGAATATGTTTACGGTTTAAAGTTTCAAACATTCTGGATCAACCCAAACTCTTATACATGGTAGAAATTTGCAAGGCTAAGAGTCTCTCACTACTATAAGGCTAAAACTACATTAATCTAGAATTCAAAATTTTTTGATTGAAATGATTTCTATCACCCACTACTAATGACAAGTAAAGCATTTTTATAATTGATTCGACTAAAAGGTCAAGTTGAGTGGGTGAGAGAGCCCTTCAATTTTAGTTTCCCTTTCTATAGTATAACCTTAATCATGTAGCATAGCTTTTACACATTCTTCAATGAACTAATTCTTTCGTATTGCAACTCCATTTTGTTCAAGATTATATGGGACTAAAAACTCCCTCTTAATCCTAGATTCCTTATAGAAGGCTATAATTTCCTTGAATGTGTATTCTCCTCCATTATCATACCATAGTATATTAATTCTCCTTTCTATAAGTTTCTCTAGTTCAACTTTTAATTATTGAAATTTTGTAAATACTTTGTCCTTGGATTTCATTAAGTAAACCCAAGTAATCGAAGGAAAGCCCAATTCAAACGTCCAATTGAAGCAAAATTGGATATGGATAACTAGTTTAATAAGAAGGGTATACCTATGTTTGGTTGGATGAAGCATGGTAGAAATATTCATAATGATGGTTTCTATAGAACTTCAAGAGGTAATTAGGTCTCTGTAAGAGGCAACCAAGGAGAAGGTGACTGGTTTAAAAAAAGAATCTCAAAATCCTTTCGTATCCAACCACTGAAGATCAGTGATGATGAAGATGAGTCCAAAGATGAAGATGAGGATGGTGAATTTGATTTGGTGAAGATTGTGGGGCACAAGCAGCCAAAGTTGAGTCTTCTTGAAAAAAGAAGATCCAAAAACAGGTAGCGTGAAGGATACTGGGGATGCTAATTATTTGAGCCAATCAAGATTTGACTAGCACAATATCTCACCATTGACACTCAAGGAAACCAACACAATGGGATATGAGTGTATTACCATTGTGCAAGAAGCAACTCTGTTAGGTCCCTATATCTAGTATAGCACCTTATTATTGTTAGTGTAAACCCCTTATTGTTATTGGTAACCTATAATGAGTCTACTATGGTAAAAGAATGACTATACTGGAAACTACGGGCTGTAAGCCTACCCATTGACGTAGGTTCGATTGGTAACCTATAATGAGTCTACTATGGTAAAAGAATGACTATACATGGAAACTATGGTAAAAGAATGACTATACTGGCCATTGGTGTAGGTTCGATTAGTAGTAACCTACGCGTTTATTAAAACTGGTTAGGGAGGTAGAGATGATTCAATTTTTGGTAGCTTTTTTTTTTGGTAGCTTTTTTTATTGTCTTTACAACAATTATTTTCATTTTCCATTTTTGTCCGGAAGAGCTTAATAAACTGGTTAAAAGACGGGTTATGGAGAGAATGAGGCTACATTAGTTCAATTTTTGAGAGCTTTTTTCTTGCCTTTACAGCAAGTATTCTAGCTCTCAAATTAGGTGTATGAATAATTTTTCTGACCTGCTTGGCCTGGCCGATGGCCAGGCCAAGCAGGTCAGAAAAAAGAGAGGAAAAGAAATAACTATTTTGAACGAAATGAGCAATACAATTGACTAGATTGTTCTTTATCAAACTGAATAATTGCAATATTCATTATATTGCCGATACAATCCGTACATACTATGGTATACACCTTTACTCCACCATTCATTTTGTTACACATGAACTCTTCCATCTTGGAGAGATGGCTGAGCGGACCAAAGCGGCGGATTGCTAATCCGTAGTACGGATCATCCGTACCGAGGGTTCGAATCCCTCTCTCTCCGTTCGTACACTATTGGTCCTGAAAACGAATAACCCCGAATCTTTCTACGGAACGGAAAAGACCCATTAACCGAGAGACTGACTTCCTATTTTGACCCTTTGAAGAAGGATAAAAATGGCCAAAAAGGTCAAAACAGAAGTTATACTTTTTTTCATTGCATAACACAAAATGATAAAGTTCTCATTTTGACTGAGCATTTTAACTATGCTCGGTATTTTCTTTTTTCCGCCGTAAAGTATTCCTGTTCCATAAACAGTAATAGCTTCGCTCTTTAGTAGAAAAATTCTATTTTTAATCAAAAATTATATATCACCTGGTCCATGAATTGCAAAGGTATCGTTCATGGACGAATGGAAGGATGAGAAGATATCGTTTCCTCTTTTTTTTTTTTATCAATATAAATGGGACCAATCCCTACATTGTGTATTGGTACATACAAACGATAAAATATCTTTGTCTCTACCTGCAATTATGTGTGAACAAAATTGTTTCAAACCTGTTCCATCATTAGCAATGTCCAAGTGAATAGATGTTGTGAATAGATGTTCACTTTCGAGATGATCCGGGTCTAGCTCGATAACATGATCTCTTCCAATCCAATGTGAGAAAGTTACATAGTGTCTACTTTTCCGATAAAGGGGTGTTTGCATGGGTTTGCCTTGGTATCGCGTTCATACCGTCGTATTGAATGATCCTGGCCGGTTAATTTCTGTACATATAATGCATACAGCTCTAGTTGCTGGTTGGGCCGGTTCAATGACTCTGTATGAATTAGCAGTTTTTGATCCATCCGATCCTGTTCTTGATCTAATGTGGAGACAAGGTATGTTCGTTATACCCTTTATGACTCGTTTGGGAATAAAGGATTCATGGAGTGGATGGAACATCACCGGAGAAACTGTAATTAATCCCGGTATTTGGAGTTATGAAGGTGTGGCCGGGGCACATATCATGTTTTCTGGCCTGATGTTTTGGCAGCTATTTGGCATTGGGTATATTGGGATCTGGAAATATTCTATGATGAACGTACGGGAAAACTTTGTTTAGATTTGCCAAAAGTATTTGGAATTCATTTATTCCTCTCAGGAGTAGCTTGTTTCGGATTTGGAGCATTTCATGTAACGGGTTTGTATGGTCCTGGGATATGGGTGTCTGATCCTTATGGACTAACTGGAAAAATACAACCACTGGATCCAGCATGGGGAGCTGAAGGTTTTGATCCTTTTGTTCCGGGAGGAATAGCTTCTCATCATATAGCAGCGGGTATTTTGGGTATATTAGCAGGTCTATTCCATCTCAGTGTTCGTCCTCCCCAACGTTTATACGTAGGATTACGCATGGGAAATATTGAAACGGTCCTATCCAGCAGTATTGCTGCTGTGTTTTTTGCAGCTTTCATTGTTGCTGGGACCATGTGGTATGGCTCCGCAACTACTCCGGTCGAATTATTTGGTCACACTCGTTACCAGTGGGATCAGGGGTACTTCCAACAAGAAATAGATCGACGGGTTCGTGCCGGTCTGGCCGAAAATTTGAGCCTATCAGAAGCTTGGTCCAAAATTCCCGAGAAACTCGCTTTTTATGATTACATTGGTAATAATCCAGCTAAGGGGGGGTTATTCAGAGCAGGTGCAATGGACAATGGAGATGGAATAGCTGTTGGTTGGTTAGGACACCCTATCTTCAAAGATAAGGAGGGAAATGAGCTTTTTGTACGTCGTATGCCTACCTTTTTCAAAACATTTCCAGTAGTTCTGGTGGACAAAGAAGGAATTGTGAAAGCCGATGTTCCTTTTAGGAGGGCAGAATCAAAGTATAGTGTTGAACAAGTAGGTGTAACTGTTGAGTTCTATGGTGGTGGACTTGACATGGTCAGTTTTGGTGATCCTGCTATAGTGAAAAAATATGCTAGACGTGCTCAATTAGGTGAAATTTTTGAATTAGATCGTGCTACTCTAAAATCCGATGGTGTTTTTCGTAGTAGTCCAAGGGGTTGGTTTACTTTCGGACATGCTACATTTGCTCTCCTTTTCTTTTCTGGACACATTTGGCATGGTGCTAGGACCTTATTCAGAGATGTTTTGCTGGTATCGACCCGGATCTGGATTCTCGAATAGAATTTGGAGCATTCCAAAAACTGGGAGATCCAACTACTAAAAGACAAGTGGTATGATATTGCTCCTATCTCTTCTCTAATCAATATTAGTACGAAAGCTATCTCCATAATTGTAAATTACGATCAAATCTATGGAAGCATTGGTTTATACATTCCTGTTGGTATCGACCCTAGGGATAATTTTTTTCGCTTTTTTCTTCCGAGAACCACCCAAAGTTCCGACTAAAGGGGGGAAATAATTTTGCTTCTCCAAATCTTCATTCTTTCTCTCCCATCAAAGAAAGAATGACCTTCCCGCTAGGGGAAGGTCATTCTTTCAATTAGTCCTCGTGATCCTCAAAAGGATCCCTAAGTTGTTTAGAGGGTTGCCCAAAGGCGGTGTATAGGGCATAACCAGTAAAGCTTACCAGTAAACAAGATATGGAAATGGTGACTAAGGTTGCAGTTTCCATTATTAGGTGATCCCAATATCATGGTATGTTTACCATATAATAACAAAGTTAACAGATCTTAACCAATACAATAGTTTCTATGGCTACACAGACCATTGATGATACTTCCAAAATCACGCCAAGAGAAACCCGTGTAGGAACGTCCTTAAAACCACTTAATTCAGAATATGGTAAAGTAGCTCCTGGATGGGGAACTACTGCTCTTATGGGTTTTACAATGGCTCTATTTGCAGTATTCCTATCTATTATCTTGGAGATTTATAATTCTTCCGTTTTATTGGATGGGATTCCGGTTAGTTGGGACTAGAGGAACTCCAAAATTAGCCTGGTGAGCTCTTGAAGAAAAAAAAAAAAAAGAACTAAGGGATTCAAACCCAGACCAAATAGTGGCTTTTAGTTTTTAGCTTATCTTGTTCCACTAGTTTGATCGTGTAATTACTTTTCTCTAAGGATTTTGGAATATGGGTGTGCGACTTGTTGAAATAGATCCATATTTATAGTACAGAAGACCGATCTGTTATCTTCATAAAGATGGTCCTACCTCGTTGGATATTTCATTTCTAGAATATTGAATCTCTAGAGCACGAGGTCTATCATAGATGTGTTCCAGGAAGATCTGAACTATGGTTTGTACCTATCATTTCCTCGTCACCAGACTTCCAATAAAGAATTTGAAAGAGGTATTTCCTATAATAAATCGAAGGATCTATCCCCTCTCATAATTATGCTGATTATGACCAAAGAATTATATAGTATCTTATTTCTCTTAGTTAGCATATTTTATTTCGTCGAATGGGCAAAAATGAAAAGGTTATTACCCAGAGAACCTTTTGAGAAAATCATCGGGGTATAATTGAAATCTGAGGTTTGGATTGATTCATCTATTGAGATCTCGACAAGATAATTCCTATAAATCGTCTATATTAGTTCTTTTCTAGGGAACTGATATCACACGAATAGGGTAAAAGATTGTTCAAAGGGCCTATAGTGATTTATCATGGGGATGAGCCGACTTGAAATTTTGGCACTATTTGAAATTTTGGCACTATAGAGTCTTCTAATAGAAATGCTGGATTGTTTCGAATCATCTTCATTTCTCCAGCCGGTCAGGCAACGAACCATAAAGTATCTCAATATTTTTCCCAATTTATATATTTGTGTTCAAAAGCATTTGCGTGTTCTTGTTCAAGCCGTATGAAGGGAAATTATCATGTACGGTTTTCAGAGGGGGAATTTCAGTTTACCTATCTCAATAAAGTATACGATCGGTTCGAAGAGCGTCTCGAGATTCAGGCGATTGCGGATGATATCACCAGTAAATATGTTCCTCCTCATGTCAATATATTTTATTGTCTAGGGGGGATCACACTTACCTGTTTTTTAGTACAAGTAGCTACTGGTTTTGCTATGACTTTTTACTATCGTCCGACCGTTACAGAAGCTTTTGCCTCTGTTCAATACCTAATGACCGAAGTGAACTTTGGTTGGTTAATCCGATCAATCCATCGATGGTCGGCAAGTATGATGGTTCTAATGATGATCCTGCACGTATTCCGTGTTTATCTCACAGGTGGATTCAAAAAACCCCGTGAATTAACTTGGGTCACAGGTGTAATTTTGGCTGTCTTGACCGTATCTTTCGGTGTAACTGGTTATTCTTTGCCCTGGGATCAAATTGGTTATTGGGCAGTGAAAATTGTGACTGGTGTGCCTGAGGCTATTCCTGTAATAGGATCTCCTTTGGTAGAATTATTACGTGGAAGTGTTAGTGTGGGTCAATCTACCGTGACTCGTTTTTATAGTTTACACACTTTCATATTACCCCTTCTTACTGCTGTATTTATGCCAATGCACTTTTTAATGATCCGTAAGCAGGGTATTTCAGGTCCTTTATAGAGAGTAAAGATAGATTGAAAATAACTATTCATAACTTCTTGTCCCGAGTAACGACGGTAATATATCATCGCCAGGAATATTTCTTATTCAAAAATGGAAATATCCATAGAAAATAGAAAATATGGTCCTCGGATTTCTCCTTTCGATTTTGGAGTATTATTCATCCAATACAAACAAATAATTGGAGTAGATTCTCAGACGGAGAAGATGGATTATGGGAGTGTGTGACTTGAACTAATGATTAGGCCATGCAGATACTTTATCCGATCTACCACATAAAGATTTCTTATCAAATGTGTCTCTGTCCCAATTTCCTTATCAGAAATAGGAAGTTTAGCACCTGGGTGGAAAGGCATTGGTCAGTTTGTTACGTTCCAAGAGAATTCTTTCTGTGATCGAATCCGAATCAGGAAGGGCTCCGCGAGATCCGGACAATGGGGCAATATTTTCATATATTCAATAATTGGACCATATGACTTTACTTATTCATAGTGTGAAAATGCATCCGTTTCCCTTGCATCCATTTCGATGGGAAAACTATTGGAGTGAAAGAAGGGATCTAAGGAAGGAGAGAGGCCGGATCAATAACAAGTCAATACCTTGTATGCTAAAAAACTTTTGAGGTCTATTCGTGGTGATAAACACAAATTACAAGGACTAAGATGGTCCAAAAGGCATATCGATCATGATCGAATTTGTGAGCTTACTTGGGTAATGAGCATTTAACTGGAATAATAAAATGACCAATGATGGATGATCATAGACATTATTAGTTCCTATTCTTCCAATTCGTCTTCCATCACGGGAAAAAGAAGTGATATATACTTCCTCCAGTTATTGTTCGAGCCGGATGATAAAAATTGGCATGTCCGGTTCTTTCGGGGGATAGATCCATAAAGATCTACTTATCCCAATAACAAAGAAACCTGACCTAAATGATCCTGTATTAAGGGCTAAATTAGCTAAAGGTATGAGACATAATTATTATGGAGAGCCCGCTTGGCCCAATGATCTTTCATATATTTTTCCAGTAGTAATTTTAGGTACTATTGCATGTACAATAGGTTTAGCGGTTCTAGAACCATCAATGATTGGTGAACCAGCAAATCCATTTGCAACTCCTTTGGAGATATTGCCCGAATGGTATCTTTCCCTGTATTCCAAATACTTCGTACAGTACCTAACAAATTATTAGGTGTCCTTTTAATGGCCTCAGTACCCGCGGGATCATTGACGGTGCCTTTTCTAGAGAATGTGAATCAATTTCAGAATCCATTTCGTCGTCCAGTGGCTACAACAGTATCCTTGATCGGTACTGCAGTAGCTCTTTGGTTAGGTATTGGGGCAGCATTGCCTATTGATGAATCTTTAACTTTAGGTCTTTTCCAATCCAATTTGATCCAACTGTCAAATATAAAAATATTTCAAATTTTTTTTTCATGTATCTAGGGAGTAGTTGCTTTAAGACAAATTATATCTCCCTAGATATACCCATCTTGTCAGAGATTTCTTTCGAATATTCCACGAAAAGAGAAGAGATGTGTAAAAGATTCGAAATAATTCTCATGACTCTCCAAAAGAACTTGGGGAAAGGAAATGAATGAAGAGATTAAATGAAACCAACCATTTTATGAACCCGAAACTAATTCCTGGGTGGATCAATTGCAAAACGTTTTCGTAGAACTTCCAATACCTGTTCGACAGATTCCTTCTCCAGGTGTTCAATTTTCATTAGATCTTCTCGACTGTAATTTAAGAGGTCCAATAATGTATGGATATTGGCTCTTCTGAGGGAGTTATAGGTTTTGGGGGGTAACTCTAATTGGTCAATGAAAATATGTTTAAATGCAATTTTTTCTTTCGTTTCCCCCGTATCAGTCAATACGTGCGAAAAGGGGAAGGGAAGCATATTAGACCCTTTTTTTTTGTTCATTCCATCGATGTTCTGTTCCTCTCCATGCAGGAAGGGAATAAATAAGTCGATCAAATTTCGAGAAGCTTCGTAAAGTGCCTCCCTGGGAGTTAACCCCCCATTCGTCCATATTTCCAGGAAAAGGACTTCTTGTATTTCATTTCCGCTCCCATAGGAATGAATACTATAATTCGCATCGCGAACAGGCATAAAAACAACATCTATAGGGAAAATTCCGTCCTGATAATTATTTGAACTATGTATAATATATCCGCGATTTTTTTCAATTTGTAATCTGATATCAGAAGTAATTGATTTAGTAAGTCTAGCTATATGTTGTGTAGTATCAATTATTTTCACAGAAGGTGGTAATATGATGTCTTGAGCAGTTACATTTCTGGGTCCAACAATATAAATAGAAGCTTCTCGGATTCCGTACGAGTCACTTCTAAGTACAATTTCTTTTAGATTCATCAAAATGTCATGTACTGATTGTTCAATACCTATTATCGCAGAATATTCATGTTTTATGTTCTCTAATTTCACACGTGTGATACATGTTCCTTCTACTTCTCCAAGTAAAGCTCTTCGCATTGCGATGCCTATTGTATCGGCTCGACCTTTGCGGAGCGGGGATAGGGCAAAACGGCCATAATGAAGACGCTTACTGTATGCTCTGGATTCGATGCATTTACATCGTAGTGTCTGAATAGAGACTGAGATTTTATCTCGAATCATACCAAGAATATTTGATCAGATCATTAAATCATTTCTTTCTCTTGAAATTCATTCAATTCTTAAACACGTCTCTTTTTGGGAGGTCTACATCCATTATGTGGCATGGGGGTTACGTCACGTACAAAACTTAATAGTATGCCACTTCTACGAATGGTTCGTAATGCTGTATCTCTCCCTCGACCAGGGCCACTTATCATAACTTCTACTCGTCCTATACCCCGATCCATTAATGTGCGAATAACATTTTCTGCTGCAGTCTGAGCAGCAAATGGTGTACCTCTCCTTGTACCTTTGAATCCACAGGCACCAGCAGAAGACCAAGAAATAACTTGTCCCCGTACATCTGTAGCAGTCACAATGGTATTGTTAAAGCTTGCTTGAACGTAAATAACTCCTTTGAGTACTCGATGTTCATTCCTACGTGAACCAATTCTTTTTATAGTTTTTGACATATTAATAATTATGAGTTCAGTTTTACCACTAGATGCATTCATTTATATAGAAGAGGATTACCCCTGTTTTTGCTTATGTCTCGGATTAGAACAAATTATCATAACTCGGTTCCGTCTACGAATTGGTCGACATTTTCCACAAATTCTACGAATAGAAGCACGAATTTTCATGTTTGTGACCCTCCAATTTGCTCATATTACATTTTGTTTCCTGAGACAGAGAGTCTGTTTCATCTGTGATTCTCGATCCCTATCAGATGTTCAAAAGGTGATTCAATCGTTTTAAGATTTGTTGCTAAGTCTATATATTATACGTCCTTTGGTTAAATCATAAGCACTTAATTCGACCTTGACCCTATCTCCTGGTAGTATTCGTACAGAATTACGTCGAATCCTACCCGAAATATGAGTCAAAATCTGACATCCATTATCTGTCAGAACTCGAAACATACCGTTGGGGAGTGATTCAGTAACCAAACCTTCCGCATGGATCAGATTCTGTTTCTTCATCGAATCTCCTCCTCTTTTAATTCAAAAAACTTGACTAACGTGCTTGGATGAAGATGAATGGTGTCTCGATTTGCTCCGACTTTTCATACTATGGGGATATCTTACAGAATCCATATTTTTGGACAACATTTGGATCAATTACCATACATAACATAAAATTTCTCCTCCAATTTTTTTCTGTCCAGCTTCTCGATCCGTCAAAATTCCTTGGGAAGTAGAAAGAATTACGATCCCCATTCCACCTAGAACTTTTGGAATTTCTCGATAATTAGAATAAATTCTCAAACCAGGTTTGCTGGTGCGCTTTGACGTGGTCATATATGTCCTTTTCTTCCTTCTCCGATATTTTGAAGTCGATATCAAAAAAGATTTTTGCCCTTCCTGATGCTCCCTAACATCTTCTATAAAACCTTCTCGTAAAAGGATCCTTCCAATGTTCTTGGTAATATTAGTAGCTGTTACTCGAACCGTTCCTTTTTCTACCATGTCAGCGTTTCTTATAGAAGTAATTAGATTGGCAATAGTATCGTTACCCATGACGAACGAATTCTTAGGAATTCCTGGTCTCGATATTAAAGGCATGTTCGATCTTCTTTGAGGAATATGCCTGAGGTGCAATGAATTGATCCATGTCATGTATCATTTGATTAACTTTAAGTCAAAGATTCCTACAAGATCTATCAGTACTTATAAGACTTCGGGAGCCAATGAAACTATTTTTAGTGAAATTCAATTGTCTCAATTCCTGAGCAACCGGACCAAAAACTCGAGTTCCTTTTGGATTTCCTTCCTGATCAATGACAACGGCTGCATTGTCATCAGATCGTATCATCATTCCATTGTCACGTTCAAATTCTTTACAGGTGCGTATAACTACGGCTCTAACTACTTCCGATTTTTCCAGGGGCATGTTAGGTACTACTTCTTTAATTATAGCAATTATAACATCACCTATATGAGCGCATTTACGATTACTTGCTCCTAGAACTCGAATACACATTATTTTTCGGGCTCCACTGTTATCCGCTATATTCAAATAAGTTTGAGACTGAATCATTTTTCCTCCAAAAGATTTGTTATCTCGGCGGATAACATGAAAAAAAAAAGGAAGAGTTCTTACGAACTAGTAATCTTCTTCCACCAGAAAGAAATCTTTGATTCTGTATGGGTTAAGTAGTAACAAATTGGGTACGTATAGGCATTTTGTATGCAGCTATTCTAGCAGCTGCTCTAGCGACGGTTTCCGATACTCCGCCCATTTCATAAAGTATTCGACCTGGTTTGATGACAGATACCCAATATTCGGGAGATCCTTTCCCGGAACCCATACGTGTTTCTGCAGGTCTCATTGTAATAGGTTTGTCGGGAAATATACGTACCCATATTTTTCCACCACGACGGGCATAAGGAGTAATCGTTCTTCGTCCGGCTTCTATCTGCCCAGATGTGATCCAAGCGGGTTCAAGTGCTTGAAGAGCGAATCTACCGAAACAAATGCGATTGCCGCGGTAAGATACTCCCTTCATTCTTCCCCTATGTTGTTTACGAAATTTTGTTCTTTTTGGGTTATAGTCGATGGTTAATAATATTTTGATCCCATCTCTAATTCAGAACCGGACATGAAAGTTTCTTCTCATCCGGCTCCTCGTGAATAATCTATGTCAAATTGGACAATCAATAGTTATTAGTTATATATAAATGAGTCTATATCTACGCATTACACATATTGTATATAGAATCTAATTTACAGGACGAATAACTCTTATATTCCCATCCAATGCCTTAATAAATAATTTCACAGGCGAATATTGACTCTTCCAATATTTGCTCCATGGGGCCTATAGACTCCAATGAGCTTAATTGATTTTTGGTTTATTTCGCCATCCTATCCAATGAATGATTAAGATTCCTATATGATCTTATGCAGTCATAAGTTCCATCGTTCCATAGCTTCTATCTAAATGCCCAGGTCTTCCCTCCGCAATGGAGCTTTATTTTCATCTGTTACGGAATCAATTTCCTTAGTTTCCATCGACCCGAAGCTCTTTCTCCTTCATAAACTGAATTCCTTCAATCTTGCTTGAATGAATCGGGATGATTCTTATGCTTTATCACACTGCTTTTCGGAGGGTAGTTAATGAACCATACAATATTGGGAGAAGATTTCTCCTTTTTCTTCTTTTTCCGCATTACCAAACACCTTTCTCGCTTCACGAGAGATCAAAATATCATTTTTCTCTCGCGGAAAAAAGTATTTACGAGGTGATAGTATCTACCCATAGTTATTGGATCTTGGCAATATGAAGCAATGGGTTAGTCTCTAGTTTTTTTATAGAGACCAATACGTTCTTATTTCGAGTTCTCCATAACTCCGGAAAAGAATGAAAAGCTCGATTCCAACGAGTCGCACACTAAGCATAGCATGGTTCCAAAATGGTAAATCTAATTTCTATTCGATCTGATAGAATTGATGATCCATGATCGGGCAGATTGGAGAAAAAAAAGACCAATTATTCCTACTCTTCCAAAATCCAGATTTTGATCCCTAAAACTCCATAGATGGTTTGAACCGGATAATAACAATAATCAATCCTAGCCCGAATTGTCTGTAGGGGAACCCTACCTCCCCTGTCCTATTCGACCCGGGCAATTTCCTTTCCGTCGAGACGTCCTGCAATTTGGATCTGAATACCTTCTACCTCTTCCCGTTCAGCCAGTTCAATAGCTTTCTTCATTGTTTTCCTGAATGGAACTCTCTTCTCTAGCTGTAGGGCAATATACTCCGCAAGAATATTAGGTTTTCTATAGGGTTTCGCAACTTTTTCTATAGCAATGTGAAGTTTTCGGTCCGCAGAATCGAGCATATTTGGTACATCGTTTCTTAATTTTTCAATTCCTTGACCCCTACCTTCTATTAACAACAAGTTGGGAAATCCAATATAGATTTTGACCTGAATCAAGTCGATCTTTCTGCGAATCTCTACACGTGCAATTCCTCCATAATTCGAGGAGCTCTTTATGTGTGTTCGTACATAGTTTTCAATGCAAGTACGTATTTTTTGATCTTCTCGGAGATCTTTGGAATAATTCCTTTGTTGTGCGAACCAATGGGAACGATCATTTTTGGTTACACCAAGTCTAAAACCAAGTGGATTTATTTTCTGCGCCATACATATCCTTTTTTTCGGGATTCTATTGACATAATCGGATCATTCGATCTGGATATTTCCTCCGATACAATAGTTATATGACAAGTGGGTTTTTGTATTGGATAACCGCGTCCCTGAGCTCTGGGTTGAATCCTTTTCAAAACAGCACCCTCATTCACTTCGACTCTACCAACGAGTAAATTGGCTTTGTTCAAACCCATATTGTGATTTGCATTTGCCGCCGCAGAATGAATTAATTGTGATATGGGATAACAGGCCCCATAAGGCATCAGTTCCAATATCATAAGTGCTTGTCCTTATGAACGACCACGAATTTGATTAATTACTCTACGCGCTTTATGAGCGGACATACGTATATTTCTCGCCAAAGCTCGTATCTCTGGACCTGGACTATTATTTCCCATTGACTCCATCCTCCCCAATGAATGACAAGTCTCTCTCAATTAACGACGAGATTTCTTATCGTTTCTTGCATGTCCCTGAAAAAGTAGAGTAGGTGCAAATTCCCCCAATTTGTGGTCTACCATACGATCTGTTACATAAATAGGTAAATGTTCCCTCCCATTATGAACAGCAATTGTATGACCGATCATTGCGGGTACAATGACAGATGCCCGGGACCAAGTAACTATTATCTTCTTTTCTTTTTTTATGTTTAGATTTTTAATTTTCCTCAATAAATGATTAGCCACAAAAGGATTTTTTTTCAGTGAACGCGCCATGATCAATTACCTTTCTTTCCTTTTTTTTTTTTTATGGATATCCAACCATTCTTACTCACGTCGACGAAGGATTGAAGCATCACTGTATCTATTCCTCTTCCGACTTTTCTTTCCAAGTGCACTATAGCCCCAGGGGGGTCACAGGTTTTTTCCTGCCA